>JAJHZJ010000107.1:250000-349369 GCA_023548195.1 Bettongia penicillata ogilbyi | reverse complement strand
TGATTTATTTTTGGCTAAATAATTATACTGGTTCTTAATAATTGTTCCAGAGCGGGTAGGTGATACAATTGTAGATAAAGCACTGGGTCTGGAGTCAGGAAGCCCGGAGTTCAAATCTGGGCTCAGGCACTTAATAGCTGTGTGACCCTGGGCAAGGTATTTCACCCTGTTTGCCTCAGTTTCCTCATCTATAACATGAGCTGGAGAAGGAAATGGAAAATCACTCCAGTATTTTTGCCAAGTAAACATCAAATGGGTACAGAAAAGAGCAGAAATGACTGAACATCAATAATGATTGTTCCACTTTTTTAAATATTCAAAAAAACTCCATTATTTTAATAATGTGTTCTTCTGTTGATTCCTGCCCCTCTCCTTCACCCCTAGAATAGAAATCAATTTACTGACCTTAAGTTTTCAAAGTCTACCAGTACTCTCTGTCTGTCTCTTTTTTCTGTCTGTCTGTCTCTGTCTCTCTTCCTCTATTATTCTTCTTGCTCTCCTTTTTCTCTCTCTGAAAATTGAAATAATATTTCTTCTTCTTCAGCTTTTCAGTAACTTTCTCATTCTCCTTTACATTTGAAAAATCATGAACAATCTACCATTTCTTGTAATATTCTAAATATCCTAGAATGTGTCTCACTTAGGGTCTAGTGACTTGGACTTGTTGGGGTCTATAAGATCTTCTCTTGACTTTTTCGTACTTGTCTCTAGTTTCAGATCCTTACTAATCAGTTTCTTTTCATCTGTTATGAAACAAAGATCATCCTCTTTGCAAAATAAAACAGCAAAAATAATAAAAGTAGTTCAGTCTTAATGGAATATATTATTTTCATGTTAACTGTTGGAAGCAGTAGTCCTGTGTCTTTTTGGATAAGTCACCTTTATCCCTAGCAAAATCTCTTATTTTTTCATATGCTTCGTGTTCATCACCAGGCTCAAATGGTTTTTTGGCTTTTCCCTGGCAAACTATTCTTTTTCTGAATGCTTTAAAACCCAGTTTTCTAAGGTCTGGTGTGAAAATCATCCCATGCTTTGCCATGATTCAATTCAGTACAGATTATGGATTCAATGCTTGATACAGTTTATTTGCCCATTCATATGTAATAATCTTATGTAATTTTAAATTCATAACAGTGTGGTCATTTAACATTCATTTTAATATTTTGTGTGAGAAACAGGCAAATTAAGAATCCAGTTTTATGTATATATATTGTCTTAGAGGAAAAAGAGCAAAATCTCTCTCTATATATATGTTTATATATATATATATATAGTTTTCTCTTTTTATATATATCAGTATATATATATGTATATATTTTTTTCTCTCTCTGTAGTTCTATCTCTCTGTATATACTTATCTCTCTATATATAGTTTTCTCTATATAGTTCTCTGTTCTCTTGGTAATCACAACCAATTACCCATGGACTAATTGTAAGCGTAATACATGGGGGAGCTAGGAGACATACTAGAGTACTAGATTTGAAGTCAGGAAGATCTTAGCTCAATTCCTACTTTAGACATTTACTAGTTGTATGAGTCTGAACAAATACTTATCTTTTATGTGTCTCAGTTTCTTCATATGTAAAATGTGAATAATAATAGCCCCCCAAGTCACATGTTGTTGTGGTGATCAGACATCACTTTTAAAGTAATTTGCAAACAATCAGCACTATATAAATATCATCATTATCATAATTTCTACTCAGTGATGAAGTATATGGGAAAATCTCCCTCTTCATTTTCTCTTCCCATGACAGTATGGCACTATTCTGACAAAATCTTCTATGGTCTGCCTATAGATAATGAAATGAAATAATTCTTTAGAAAATATTTTTTAAGGATCACATGCCATCTATCTAATTTCCATGTCTAGCTCTATCTAAATGAATCTTTAATGTATTTCAGATGTCACACTGGGAAAAACAGTTAAAATTAATATTAACTAAAAACTGATGAATTTTTGGGAAGGGGGAATGCTGTTGGCACTTGGGGAATAGAGAAGTTCACTCTGGAGTTCATGCTAGTTCTGTGGGAAACTTCTGCTTGTAAATGGAAAAGTAATAGAAATATTCACTTTTCTCTTTATTCTGAAAGCTAGTCTGCTTTCAGTACCAGTTGGGATTTAATTACATTTAATGAACAGCTATTAACCACTTACTTTTTTAAGTCTTGTGTAAGATAAGAACTAGGGACATAAAGACAAATGAAACAGTTAATGAGCTCAAGGAACTTACAGTCTATTAGAGAATCTATCAGAGAAAAATGTACATAAATTAGGAAAATTAAAAAAACATTTCAGTGAAGAGCACTGTTCATTTATGGAATTAAATCAGGTCTATTGGATGACCCTTGAAAGGAATTAGGAATTTCAGGAAATTGAGGTGAGGAAAGTCCTCACTTCTATAGAATTCATCAAACAATTACTTGATCAAATGGCCTTTGTAAGGTACCTACTATGTGCAAGTCACAGTCTTATGTGCTGTGGATGCAATGACAAAATTAAATAGTCCCTGTGCACACACCATATGTGTATGGGTGTATAGTATGTATATATGTGTTATATACATAACATATATACATATATAACACACATATACATATATATAACACATATATACATATATAACACATACATACATATATATGTGTTTATAGGTATATATTATGTGTGTGTGTATAGACACAGACACATACAGACACACACACATTTCCCCCCCCCCCTGAAATTCAGGGAACTCATTGGAAGAAGCATCATTATATAGTTGGCATTCATGTGACCTTATAGTTTGCAAAGTACTAGATATATAAATAGATGGAGTCAGAGACATAGATATAGATATAGAGAAATAGGTAGAGAGATAGATAGTAGATAATTTGTTAAGTGCTTCTTAAGAGTTAGGCATCATACTATGTTTTGGAAAATACAAATACAGGCAACCAATATAGGCTCTGTGCAGTCAAAGAACCTTCCCTTCTAATGGAGGTGGACAACATAAATGGGTGTTGACAAAGAGATGGGGAGTACATGAAGCATGATGAGAAAATGGCCAGCTCCCCGGCAAGACAAGAAACAGTCATCTCTAAGTGAAAGGAATCTAGCACAAAAATTGGAAGTTCCGATGGGAGGAAGATGAAGATTACTGAACCAAAACAGAAGGGCACAATGTGGGTCATTGGGGAAGAGACACACACTTTCATAAAAACAATTTATTTTAACTTGCACGTGTTTAAGATTTACTATATTCCAAAGTCTTGGACTAGAATGGGAAATATGAAGGAAAAACAGTGATAATAAACCTGTTTGGTAGGAACTAGGGCTATTATTCTCTTTAACATCCACATTTTACAGAGAAGGAAGTAGGATTCAAAGCAGGTCAATAACATGCCTAGTGTCCCTTGACTTGTAAGTATTGAGGAGGTGGGATTTGAACAATGGTATCTCCTAACTCCAAGTACATTTTTCTTTTTAACTTCTATACCACTTTTCTTTTCCTCCCAGACAACCTTTCCTGAGTTTACTATAGTCAAAGTGTCGTGATTCTTCATCACAGGTACTATGTGTAACAGATTCCATTAAATGTTGGTGTTAGGCAATGGAATGGTGACTGTGAGTGTGAGTGTGTGTGTGTGTGTGTGTGTGTGTGTGTGTGTGTGGTTGAGCATGTGAGGGAACAAATGATATCTATATTCCAAAGACAATATTATGGTAGAAGCTTAAACTACAGATTTTCTTATTTCTTGAAAAGATATATGCCAGGCAGCCACTGGGATACCTCAATCATATAAAAACAACCACATCTCAGTGTTTTCATAAATGATTAAATAAAACACACCAAAGTTATATTGATTTTGAAAAGACCCCTGGTGTTTGTGAAAGAAATGCAGGCTGGTTTACTCTGCACTTTGGGAAGAAACCAAGTGAAAAGATTAACAACTGCTTCCTACACCATGAGCTAATTATCCCATGTCTAATAGGATTTAAATAAAATCTACATGAGGGCAAACATTTCCAAACATATAGTACTTTTCTGGTCCAAGAGACCTCCTACACTCCACCCTATTCCTTTCTGCCACCAACATCATAGACAGAGTTGAAAGAGACCTGGACAGTCTAACTGATACCTGTACAAGAATCTGCGCCCTGCCTCCCCCATTACCCACATGTGAACAACCTATAGGTCACCTAGTCTCTGCTTGAAGATCTCTAATTATGGGGAACTCACTGACCTTTCTTTGGCAGCTCATTCCACATTTGGTCTGCTCCAATTAGAAGATAATGTTTTTTTTCACATATCAAGGTGAAATCTACCTCTCTTTAACTGCAGTGCTCATTTCTAGACTGCAAGGAAACAGAGATATATGAGATTTCCATCTTCTTTCACTGTTCAAATACCTAGTTCAAGACCTTGCATATAGTAATGTTTAACATTGGAGTTTAACACTGGATACAGCTGTTGGCTTCTGTTGCTGCTCTTGCCCTGAGATGTAAGACTTTGCTTTCTTTCCTTTAGATGAAAAGAGTAAAAAATTTTGAGAATAAATATAGAAAAAAGAAATGGACCTCTTTACTTCTTTTGAATTTAATCTAATGGGAGGGAGATGGAGGAAAGAAATCACTTCAGTCAATCTGTTATTAAATATTATTAAGTATATAGGTGTCAGAAATTGTGCTAAATATTTGGGATAGTAAAAAAAGATAAAATCATGGCACCTGACTTCAAGGAGCTCACACTGTATTGGTGTAGACAACATGCAAACAACAATGCACATTACTACATACACAACCCCCCACACTTGACATTTAAATACTTTTTACAAACTGACTTAAACCTACCTTTCTAACCTTATTATACATTGTTCTCCAATGTATATGGTCCAAAACTTTCTATTCCTGAAACTGACCCTCTATTCACCATCCATATACTTTTCCCTAAGTGTCCTTTTCTCCTGGTATGCATTTCCTCCTCATCCTTGCCTCTCAGAATCCCTAGTTCCTTCTGAATTTGTTGAGGTTTTCCCCAAAGTCTTCATGTGGCAGTGCCCCCCCCACCCAAATTATCTTCTAGTCATGTGTTTATTTTGCATATTTTATACATGCTTATAGCCATATACATGTATATTTGTATATATGTATGTATATATAAACATATATGTATATGTGTACACACATACAAGACAACCTGGATAGAAAACTGACCTTGAAGCTGGACAGACATTGGTTCAAGTCTAGTTCTGACTATTTGGCCTTGGGCAAGTCTCTTAACTTTTCAGTGCTCTAGGCAACCCTCTAAGAAGATTCATTGCTTAGCAGGTATCAAAGAGCATTGGAAGAGGGATCACAAAGAGACAAAAAGAGGGATCACAAAGAGACAAAAAGGAACTTCACAAGAAGTTCCTTGCACCAGTTCAATATTAGGAAAACTATTAGCATTATTGATCATATCAACAATGAAACTAACAGAAACCACATGATTATCTCAATAGAAGCAGAAAAATCTTTTGACAAAATACAAAACCCATTCCTATTAAAAACACTGGAGAACATAGAAATAAATGGAACTTTCCATAAAATAATAAGCAGTATCTACCTAAAACCTTCAGTAAGCATTATATGCGATGGAGATAAACTAGATACATTTCCAATAATATCAGGGATGAAACAAGGATGTCCATTATCACCACTATTATTCAATATGGTGCTAGAAATGTTAGTGGTAGCAATAAAAGAAGAAAAAGAAATGGAAGGAATTAGAATAGGCAAAGAAAACACTAAGTTATCACTCTTTGCAGAATATAGGATGATATACTTAGAGAATCCCAGAAATTCAAGTAAAAAACTTCTCAAAATAATAAACAACTTTGGCAAAGTTTCAGGTTGCAAAATAAACCCCCACAAATCTTCTGCATTTCTATATATTACTAACAAAGCCCAACAGCAAGAGATAGAAAGAGAAATCCCATTTAAAGGTAGGGTAGACGCTATAAAATATTTGAGAGTCTATCTCCCAAAACAAATCCAGGAACTGTATGAACACAATTACAAAATACTTTTCACACAAATAAAGTCAGCTCTAAGTAAGTGGAAAAATATCAGTTGCTCATGGGTAGGCTGAGCCAATATAATAAAAATGACAATTCTACCTAAATTAATTTACTTATTCTGTGCCATACCAATCAAACTATCAGGTAATTGTTTTCTAGAGCTAGAAAAAAATAATATAAAAATTCATCTGGAAGAGCAAAAGGTCCAGAATATCAAGGAAACTAATGAAAAGAAGTGCTAGGGAAGGTGGCCTAGCTCTACAAGATCTCAAATTGTATTTTAAAGTAGCAATTACCAAAACCACTTGAAACAAAAGGGTAGATGAGTGAAATAGGTTAAGTACTCAAAACACAGTAGTCAATGAATATAACAATCTACTGTTTGATAAACCCAAGGACCCCCAACTTCTGGGCTAAGAACTTACTGTTTGACAAAAACTTCTGGGAAAACTGGATAAAAGTGTGGCGGAAACTAGGCACAGATCAATGCCTGACATCATACGCAAGAATAAAGTCCAAACGAGTACATGACCTAGGTATAAAGATTGATACTATAAACAAATTAGTGGAGCAAGGAATGGTATATTCATCAGAGTTATGGAGAAGGGAAGAATTTTTGACCAATCAAGAGATAGAAAGCATTACGAAGTGCAAAATGGATAACTTTGGTTACATTAAACTGAAAAGTTTTTGGACAACCAAACCCAATGCAACCAAGATTAGGAGGGAAGCATAAAACTGGGAAAGAATTTTTGCAACTAGTGTGTGTGATAAAGGTCTCATTTCTGGCGGAGCCAAGATGGCGGAGTAGAAGGACGCACATTCACGAGCTCCGAGCCCAAAACCCATGGAATTGAGGTAAAAGGAGAGCCCCATAAATTCTGAATCTCTGCAGGGGGTGCACAAACATAGGGGAAGAGATTTCCGTTCCACTGAACCCTGGAGAGCCGTCCCCGGGGTCCATCGCAGCCAGGAAAGCGGACCCCACCCCCACCCCTGGCCGCGACCCAGAGAAGCTGACCTGAGCAGACTTCAGAGAGGAAAGCTCCGGGAGAATCTCCGGCAGCCGGGAAAGTCCCTCTGCCCACAGAAGCTAAAGGTCAGTTAAAAAGAAGCCTGCGCTAGGGGAGGGGAGCGGGCCCCCTCGGGAGGAAGCGGCGGCGGCAGAGACGGGGGCAGGAAGCGGCGGAGGCAGAGACGGGGCAGGAAGCGGCGGAGGCAGAGGCGTGGGCGGGCGGCTGAGGCGGCAACGGCCCGGGACTCAGGAATCCCCCAGCAGCAGGTAGGATCTTCAATACTGAAGGTCTTTCCAACCTGAGGGAGCCGAGCAGGGGAGACGGCCCTGCCCCCACCCTGCTCTACTGCTGAACGCCTCTGAATAAAACCCTCAAGGGAGCTGAGCACAGCAGGCGGGGTCCCCCACCCCACCCCCATCGGCTCTGTTCCTGAAAGTCTCTTCAGAAAGCCCCTGAGGGCCCAAGCTAGGAAGCGGCCCTGCCCCCACCCTGCGCCAGAACTAAAGCTTGCCGCGGGAAAGCGCATTTGAATCTCAGAGGTCAAGTAATAGCTGGGCGGATCCAGGCGGAGGTGGAAAGGAATCTCAGAAGTCAAGTAACTGGCTGGGAAAATGCCTAGAAAGGGAAAGAAAAATAAGACTTTAGAGAGTTTTTTCCAACAAATGCAAATGATCCCGACCTTCGGATCTGATGGGGAGGACGAGGACGTATTTTTCCCATCAGGGAAAGATGTGGAGGGCGGGGCCTCAGTACCCCAGACACCCCAGGGGGGTGTTGGGTGGGCTCAGGCCTTGGAAGAGCTTAAAAAGGATTTTGAAAAGCAAGTTAGACAGGTGGAGGAAAGACTGGGAAGAGAAATGACAAAGATGCAAGAAGAGTATGAAAAAAAGGTCAATATCTTGGTAAAGGAGTCCCAAAAAAATGCTGAGGAAATTAACACCCTGAAAAATAGGCTCACTCAATTGGCAAAAGAGGTTCAAAAAGCCAATGAGGAGAAGAATGCATTCAAAAGCAGAATGAGCCAAATGGAAAAAGAGGCTCAAAAGCTCACTGAATTTAATAGTTCTCTCAAAATTAGAATGGAACAGATGGAGTCTAATGACTTTATGAGAAACCAAGAAATCACCAAACAAAACCAAAAGAACGATAAAATGGAAGAGAATGTGAAATATCTCATGGGAAAAACAACTGACCTGGAAAATAGATCAAGGAGAGACAACTTAAAAATTATGGGACTACCTGAAAGCCATGATCAAAAAAAGAGCCTAGACATCGTCTTGCATGAAATTATCAAGGAAAACTGCCCTGACATTCTAGGACCAGAGGGCAAAATAAGTATTGAAAGAATCCATCGATCACCACCTGAAAGAGATCCAAAAAGAGAAACTCCTAGGAACATTGTGGCCAAATTCCAGAACTCCCAGCTCAAGGAAAAAATCTTGCAAGCAGCCAGAAACAAACAATTCCAGTACTGTGGAAATACAATCAGGATAACCCAAGATCTAGCAGCTTCTACATTAAGGGATCGAAGGGCGTGGAATAGGATATTCCAAAAGGCAAAGGAACTAGGACTCAAACCAAGAATCACCTACCCAGCTAAACTGAGTATAATACTGCAAGGGAAAATATGGTCTTTCAATGAAACAGAGGACTTTCAATCATTCTTAATGAAAAGACCAGAGCTGAAAAGAAAATTTGACTTTCAAACACAAGAATGAGAGGAAGCATGCAAAAGTAAACAGCAAGGAGAAGTATTAAGGGACTTACCAGAAATGAACTGTTTGCATTCATACAGGGAAGGACAATATTTGTAACTCTTAAAACTTTTCAGTATCTGGGTGGTTGGTGGGATCACACATACACATGTACACGCATGCACACACATGCAGAGACAGAGAGCACAGATTGAACTGAATAGGATGGGACCATACCTTAAAAGAAATTAAGGTAAATGGTGAGAGAGAAATGTAGTGAGAGGAAAGAGGGGGAAATGGAAGGGGGTAACTATATGTCATTTAAGAGGCAAGTAGGAGATGTTTTTAGTGGAGGGAAAAAGAGGAGAGCTGAGGGGAAAAAAAAACAAACAAACAAACAAACAAAAGTTTACCCTCATCACATTTGACTAAACGAAGGAGTGAAATGCACACTCATTTTGGTATGAAAACCTATCTTACAGTATAAGAAAGCGGGGGAGAAGGAGATATTGGGGGGGGGATGATGGAAGGGAGGGCAAAGGGAGGAGGGAGTAATTGAAAGTCAACACTTGGGGAGGGACAGGATCAAAGGACAGAAGAGAAACAATGAGGGGCAGGTTAAGAGGGATGGCAATTCAGTTAGTCTTACACAACACGACTATCAGGAAGGTCACTTGCAAAGCTACACAGATATGGCCTATAATGAATTGCCTGCTGTACCAAAGGGAATGGATGGGGAGGGAGGGATGGGGAGAATTTGGAACTCAAAGTTTCAGGAACAATTGTTTAGTATTGTTGTTGCAACTAGGAAAGAAGACATACAGTTAATGAGGAATAGAAAGTCATCTGGCCCTACAGGAGAAAAGAGAAGATAGAGACAAGGGAAGGGAGGGATGACAGAAGAGAGGACAGATTGAAGATAGGGAAAATTAGATTGCTTGGGGTATTGGGGTGGGGGGAGGGGAGAAAAGGGGAGAAAAATTTGGAACCCAAAAATTTGTGAAAATGAAAGTAAAAAGCTAAATAAATAAATTAAAAAAAAAAAAAAGGTCTCATTTCTAAAATATATAGAGAACTGAGTTAAATGTACAAGAATACAAGTCATTCTCCAATTGATAAATGGTCAAAGGACATGAACAGTCAGTTTTCAGAGGAAGAAATTAAAGATATCTGTAGTCATATGAAAAAAATGCTCTAAATCACTATTGATTAGAGAGATGCAAATCAAAACAACTCTGAGGTACCACATCACATCTATCAGATTGGCTACCATGACAAAACAGGAAGATGATAAATGTTGAAGAAGATGTGGGAGAGTTGGAACACTAATTCATGGGTGCAGGAGCTGTGAGCTGATCCAGTCATTCTAGAGGACAATTTGAAACTATACCCAAAGGGCTACAAAAATGTGCATACACAGCAATAATGCTTCTAGGACTGTATTCCCAAGAGATCATAAAAATGGGAAAGGGTCCCACATGTACAAAAATATTTATATCAGCATATTTATGATGGCCCAAAACTGGAAATCAAGGGGATGCCCATCAATTGGGGAATGGTTGAATAAACTGTGATATATGAATGTAATGGAATAGTATTGTGGTACAAGAAATGATGAAGAGGAAGACTTCAGAGAGTCCTGGAAAGACTTATATGAACTGATGTTGAGTGAAAGGAGCAGAACCAGGAGAACTTAGTACACAACAATGACCACAGTATGCGAGGATTTTTCCTGATAAACTTAGGACTTCATTGCAATGCAAGGACTTAAAAATTCCCAATGGTCTTTTAAGGCAAAATGCCTTCCACATGCAGAGAAGAACTATGGAATTCGATCACAGAATGCAGCAGATCATTTTCTTTTGTATTACGTTTTGGTTTGTTTTATGATTTTTCCTATTCATTTTAATTCTTCTATGCGACATAACTAAGGTGAAAATATATTTAGGGAGGGAGCAGGGAGGTAGGGAGGAAGGAAGAGGAGGGAGGGGAAAATATCTAAGTTATATGGAAGTGGTTGTAAAACATAAGGATAATGATTCTCCCCTCTCAAAAAAAAGAAGTTTCTTGCACCTAAAAAAAATCACAAGGTACATGTTGTATTTCTGGAGAGAGCACTAGATATGGAGTCAAAAAGATCTGATATCAAATCAGGTCTTAGACATTTACTAGATGTGGAATTCTGGGCAAGTTGTTTAATATCTGTATGCCGCAGTTTTCTCAACTGTAAAATGGGGATCATAATAGCACCTATTTCCTTGGGTTGTTGTGAATATCAAACAAGGCAATATTTGTAAAGAATTTAACACAGTTCCTGGAATATAGTAGATTCTTAGTCAATGTGTGTTTCCCCTCTCCCTTCCCCCCAAAAATGTTGGCTCCTGAGGGTTGTCTTTTTATGTCATATAACTTACTCATTTCCGGGCACATGTTAAAAGCATATGTATACTTATTGATTAATTACACCTTTAAAATATCATAAATTCGGGGGCGGAGCCAAGATGGCGGAGTAGAAGGACGCACGTTTACGAGCTCCGAAACCAAAGCCCATAGAATTAATGTAAAAAGAGCCCCCCGTAACTTCTGGGTGAATACAAGGTGTGCAGAAGCAGAGTGGAAGAGATTTCCGTTCCAGGGAGCCCTGAAGACCCGTCCCCAGGGTCCAGCGCGCCCCGGAAAGTAAACCCGACCCCCAGCGCTGCCCTGGCTGAGGCCGCAGAGAAGCTGATCCGAGCAGGCTTCAGAGACGGAAGCTGAAGCAGCCGGGAAAGTCCCCCGCCCACAGTAGCTTACAGGTCAGTGAAAAAGAAGGCCGGGCTGAAGGAGAGGGGAAGCGGGGCGTCTCCGTGACTCGGGCCCCCTCAGGAGGAAGCGACGGCGGCGGGGACGGGGGCAGGAAGCGGAGGAGGCAGAGGTGTGGGCGGCGGCTGAGGCGGCAGCGGCCCAAGACTCAGGAATCCCCCAACAGCAGGCAGGATCTTCATTACGGAAGATTCCCGCATAAAACCAGACGGAGCTGAGCCTGGGAGACGGCCCTGCCCCCACCCCGCTTTGCTACTGAAGACTTCTGCTTAAAGCCCCCAGGGGAGCGGGATTTGGGAGGCGGGCCCCCCACCCCACCCCCACCCGTTCCATTCCTGAAAGTCTCTGCATAAAACCCCCGAGGGATCAAAGTCTCCGAGGCAGCCCTGGCCCCACCCCAGCACCTGAACTAAAGCTCACCAATTGACAGCCGCCAGGAGGAAAGCCTATTTAAATCTCAGAGGCCAAGCACTAGCTGGGCGGATCCAGGCGGGGGTGGAAAGGAATCTCAGAAGTCAAGTAACTGGCTGGGAAAATGCCTAGAAAAGGGAAGAAAAATAAGACTTTAGAGATTTTTTTCCAACAAATGCAAATGATCCCGACCTTCGGATCTGACAAAGATGAGGACGTATTCTTGCCATCAGGGATAGACGTGGAGGGCGGGGCCTCAGTACCCCCAGACACCCCAGGGGGGTGGTGGGTGGGCTCAGGCCCTGGAAGAGCTCAAAAAGGATTTTGAAAAGCAAGTTAGACAGGTGGAGGAAAAACTGGGAAGAGAAATGTCAGAGATGCAACAAAAGTATGAAAAACAGGTCAATACCTTGGTAAAGGAGACCCAAAAAAATGCTGAGGAAATTAACACCTTGAAAAATAGGCTCACCCAAATGGCAAAGGAGGTTCAAAAAGCCAATGAGGAGAAGAATGCTTTCAAAAGCAGAATGAGCCAAATGGAAAAAGAGGCTCAAAAGCTCACTGAATTTAATAGTTCTCTCAAAATTAGAATGGAACAGATGGAGTCTAATGACTTTACGAGAAACCAAGAAATCACCAAACAAAACCAAAAGAACGAAAAAATGGAAGAGAATGTGAAATATCTCATGGGAAAAACAACTGACCTGGAAAATAGATCCAGGAGAGACAATTTAAAAATTATGGGACTACCTGAAAGTCATGATCAAAAAAAGAGCCTAGACATCATCTTCCATGAAATTATCAAGGAAAACTGCCCTGACATTCTAGAACCAGAGGGCAAAATAAGTATTGAAAGAATCCATCGATCACCACCTGAAAGAGATCCAAAAAGAGAAACTCCTAGGAACATTGTGGCCAAATTCCAGAACTCCCAGCTCAAGGAAAAAATCTTACAAGCAGCTAGAAAGAAACAATTCCAGTACGTGGAAATACAATCAGGATAACCCAAGATCTAGCAGCTTCTACATTAAGGGATCGAAGGGCGTGGAATAGGATATTCCAGAAGGCAAAGGAACTAGGACTCAAACCAAGAATCACCTACCCAGCTAAACTGAGTATATTACTTCAAGGGAAAATATGGTCTTTCAATGAAACAGAGGACTTTCAATCATTCTTGCTGAAAAAACCAGAGCTGAAAAGAAAATTTGACTTTCAAACACAAGAATGAGAAGAAGCATGAAAAAGTAAACAGCAAAGAGAAGTCTTAAGGGACTTACCATGAGTGAACTGTTTACATTCCTACATGGAAAGACAATATTTGTAACTCTTAAAACTTTTCAGTATCTGGGTAGTTGGTGGGACCACACATACACATGTACACGCATGCACACACATACACACATGCACACACATACAGAGATAGAGAGCACAGATTGAACTGAATAGGATGGGACCATACCTTAAAAGAAACTAGGGTAAATGGTGAGAGAGAAATGTAGGGGGAGGGAAAGGGAAGGGGGTAACTATATGTCATTTAAGAGGCAGGTAGGAGTTTTTCTTAGTGGAGGGAAAAAGAGGAGAGCTGAGAAAAAAAAAAACAAGAAGTTTACCCTCATCACATTTGACTAAACAAAGGAGTGAAATGCACACTCATTTTGGTATGAAAACCTATCTTACAGTATAAGAAAGTGGGGGAGAAAGAGATATTGCAAGGGGGGGGATGATGGAAGGGAGGGCAAAGGGAGGAGGGAGCAATCTGAAGTCAACACTTGGGGAGGGACAGGATCAAAAGACAGAAGAGAAACAATGAGGGGCAGGTTAGGAGGGATGGTAATCCAGTTAGTCTTACACAACACGACTATCAGGGAGGTCATTGGCAAAACTACACAGATATGGCCTATATTGAATTGCCTGCTGTCCCAAAGGGAATGGTTGGGGAGGGAGGGATGGGGAGAATATGGAACTCAAAGTTTTAGGAACAATTGTTTCGTATTGTTGTTGCAACTAGGAAAGAAGACATACAGTTAAGGAGGAATAGAAAGTCATCTGGCACTACAGGAGAAAAGAGAAGATGGAGACAAGAGAAGGGAGAGATGACAGAAGAGAGGGCAGATTGGAGATAGGGAAAATTAGATTGCTTGGGGTATTGGGGTGGGGGGAGGGGATAAAAGGGGAGAATATTTGGAACCCCAAAATTTGTGAAAATGAATGTAAAAAAATTAAATAAAAATAAAAAAATATCATAAATTCAAAAATATTTAGTAATGATTGATATAAGCATTCAGTAAACATGAAGTAAGCATGGGAAATGACTAGAATGGCCATGAAAGGACTTTTGTTATTTTTATTTTAAAATCTCTTGTCCTAGCTCAGCCTTGTATGTGGCCTGAATAGTTTAGCATTCATTTTTATATTGGGACTTGTAGAAAGTCTTTCTACTCCCCCTCAAAAACATGAAAATAAATCTAAAATATTCATAATCTACTCTAGCCTTATTCCATTGTCTTGGAAGGGAGATGATTGTGGTGTTCTTGAATTCACTGTCATCATAGTTAGAAAGGCAATTCCTACCTAGCTGGAAAGATTTTGAGTTCATCCAGTGATGAACTCCATACTTGTGAAGAGAATATGAGTCTAGCTAAATTTAGCAAGTATGATGGCAAGCAAAATAGGATCTTTTGCTGTTTTTGTTTTGGTATAATCAAATGCCTCTGATTGAATTTTGCCTTTATCAATCAAGAGTCTTTACTAGGAATAAAGTACCGAAACAAGAGTTTATTTAACTAGAAACAGTATATGTATTTTTAACTATTTTAATGTGATTAAAGATCTTCTCCACCCGTTAATGACCCTGTCCATTAAGGGCACTTTGATTTGGGAAGATTTGTAGGAAGACCCAAGCCTTTTTGGGGCTTACTGACTAGAATTGTTTGGTTGGCCAGACGAGGACTCTGGGAAGCCACTAAAGAGCCCCCTGGCTTTGAAAACCCAAATGTTGGTGCTTCCCTTTCTGGTAACTATGGTCAGACAGTTGAATCTGTCTGTTGAATTCAGGCAGAGGAAGCCATGTGTTTTGATGTTCGATTCCTCTGTATTTTCTTTGTATGACCCTCCTGCACTAGGTGAATAACATATGTGCTTGGTTAAAGGAATGATACATATGCTCAATTAAAGTGATTGTTAACCCCTCAAAAGTTGCCTTTCCTTTCATGAATGCAGATCTAAGAACCTGTGATAGCACATCTTCCTGTGTACATTGGGATACTTACTGTTACATTATGGTGATGAGGATGGAATCTGCACAAATTAAAAAGAAAGTATGGGGACAATTATCTGTTGTTTCCCAGTTGTGGTAGCTATGATTCTGTGGAAACCTGGGAGGTGAGGGTGGCCAGAGTCAGGGCTTGAGTGTATTCGTCCAACTCTGGACTGTGCTGGAGAAGTGAAGGTCTCGAAAGTATATTGTATTCAGAAACCAGACCAGAGCAGCAAGAGCTTGGAATGGAGCCCTGGAATCCTAGCAGAAAATTTTCTTCATACTGGTCCAGAAGAAGTGGAAAACTACCAGTGTGCCAACCTTGGTAAGGTGAGAGGAATTGGACAACAGAACTGCCTTCATGCAGACTCAGGTGGGATGTGGAAACTACTGGCTCCTGCTGGAGAAGAAGGAACCCAGGAGCTCGGAGTTCAGCCCTGGAGCAAGATTGGGACTGTGCAGCAAGGCACTGAGTGTGCTTTTTTTCAGTATTCTCCTGGGGCAGTTTGGGACCCAGGGGGTGGATTTGCCTATGGTGGGGGTGGGGAAGTTCCCTATACCCCTCCACAGACTCTGCCCTGATGGCTTTGTTGTCCAGCTGCCCCTCAAGGCTTAGAAGTGGGGGCTGGAGCATTCTCATTAGCGCCTACACCTGACAATGCTGGTGGGGAGGACACACCCCTAAGAGGACTTTGCTTCGACATTTCTGTTTCGGATAGAGGAAGGAGGAGCTGGTTGCTCTCTTCTCAAAGAATGATGCTATATTATGCATGTACATTTGCGTTTCTTTAATGCCATATGTCCATCCTGATAATGAGTTGCTATGTTATATATTCTACATATGTAAAGTTTATGATGTGTGTTTTTTTTTTTTTTGTGGGAACTATGTTGTATTTACTGAAGAAATGTTAATGCCTCTATTTGTTCCAGGATCCATGGCTCTTTAGATTGTAAGGTCAAGGATCCTGGAAGGGTGGGGTGTGATGGCAAGCAAAATAGTATCTTTTGTTGTGTGTTTGTTTTTTTTTTGGTATAATCAAGTGCCTCTAATTGAATCTTTCCTTTATCAATTAAGAGTCTTTACTAAGAGTAAAGTACAGAAGCAAGAGTTTCCTTAACTAGAAACAGTATGTGTATTTGTATTGTTAATGTGATTAAAGATCCTCCCCACACATTAATGGGCCTGCCCATTAAGGGGAGTTTGATTAAGGAAGATTTGTGGGAAGACCCAAGCCTTTTGTTAATGAAGCACTCGTTCTCAAGGGTTATGTCTTCTGGCTCTAAAAAAGGTATAAATGCTCTGAGTTGAGGTTTTACTTTGGGGCTTACCAACTGGCAGTGTTTGTTAGGCCAGACAAGGACTTTGGGAAGATGAAAAGGACTCCCGCCCCAGCTTTGAGAACCCAGATGTTGATGCTTCCCTTTCTGGTAACTATGGTCAAACATAGTTGGACCTATCTGTTGAATTCAGGCAGAGGAAACCATGTCTGTTGATTTTTGATTTCTCTGTATTTTCTTTGAAGTTCAAGGTGCTGACCCCCCTGAACTAGGTGAATATACACATGCTTGATTAAAGTGATTGTTAACCCCTCAAAAGTTGTCTTTCCTTTTATGAATGCAGATCTAAGAACCTGTGATACAGGCCTCCCTGTGTATGTTGGGTGTTTACTGTTAACAGTAAAGCACACAACCAGAAGGTTAGCTGCTAGCTGCTGCTGTTGCTTGTTTTCTTTGCCTCAGTAACCATATTAAAGTATGAAAGAGCTGTAATTAGTCAGCATGAAGACAAGGTCCTCATGAAGAAATTGTACATCTTTGAAGTTCAAAGTGATACTTTTGGGAAGACTAATGAATCAACCTATCCTTAGTCATGAACACTTGGCATGACTATCTATGAGATCTTCCTAGCTAAAATCTGATGGAGAGGAAGATGAAAGAAAAGAACTAGCTAGGCGGAACTGGATGCTCTGGATGGGGCACTGAAGTGAAGGACTCTGGTTATATAAAGATGTTGAATATTCACTGCAGTTGCAAAGAGAAGTGAAAGAATGAATGGGGCTCAGGAAAGGGAATTTGGATATTGAAAGCACTTGAGTGAACTTTTCTACCTCAAATTTTTTACATGAGGCTCACCCTGTTTTTTTTCCCAGATGTTAACAGGAAAAATTGGAGAAAACATTCTTTTCCTTTCTTTCTGTTTTGAATTGCTGCTGACTGAGTAAAACCTTGCTTTGTTTCTTTTCTTTTTCCAGTGGTTGTTGCTCTAATCTGGTTTTCTACTCAGAGATTCACAAAGCCTTCAAAGATCCCTACATCCCTAGACTAACATACCAGGTTCACCAAGGCACAGATCTCTCTTGGTCCTACGGTAGCAGAATGTAAATTGTTTATCCCAGAACTTTTGATGCTTGAAAATAGAATGTCAGTCTCTTAACGAGCCTGGTTAAACACATTCTTACTCAAAGCCTTATTTAAAACCAGTGGGTTTGGAATTCTAATGCTTCTCATATGGTCTGAATTAAAAAGTGTATTTTCCTGTATCAGCCTTTACAATAGGGTCTCTCCAGTGGATACTGTAGATCTATAGAGAGAACCCATGAATGAATGAATGAAAATCTGATGGGTGAGGGGGACTACAAAGGTCTTTTTTGTCAGCGGGGAGGGCAGAGGATTGGTGGGTAGGGAGCTAGGTTTCCTTATCTCACACAGGATGTTGGTGCAGCAGCCACTCATTGCCTGATTTCAGGACTAATCAGTACAGAAACATTTATCTGTGGAGTTTTTTGGACCTGAACCAGTTTTCCCTTCCATAGGTATCTCAGTGAACCTTCACTCCCAAAGACTGACCCTATTGGTGCCAGATTTGGTGTAGACACCTAATATGGTTTCAGTCATTCTTTAGCTCAGAGCTCTTGTACTCAATTCACCAGCCTCAGATTCCCCAGCAAAACAAAGCTGCACCACTGCACCACCTTAAAGGATAGCTTTATTAAGCAAATAGTGGAAAGGAAATTTTAGCTAATAGCATTTGACTGTTGGTTTAGTAGCTCTAGAAGGGACTTGGTAGAGCATGTAGTTTAAGCCACTCATTTTATAGTTGAGAAAACGAATCTCAGAGATATACCATGGTCAGCTAGATAGTGAATTGCAGAGTCAAGATTTGAACAAAAATCCACTGACTTAGAATCCAGTGTCATCTCTCTTATACCATTCTGTTTCTTTCAATTTTATGAAAATAAATTTGGAAATCCCACTTAGTTCTCAATTTCTAAATAAATAAAAAAAAGAATTTGAGGATAAAATCTTGAAATTTATGAGACTTCAAATTTGGCCTCATATATTTACTGGCTGTGTGACCCTAGGTAAATCACTTAACCCTGTGTGCTCAGTTCCTCATTTGTAAAATGAACCGGAGAAGGAAAGGGTGAACCACTCCACTACCTTTGTCAAGAATACTTTAATGGGGTCATAAAGTGTCAGACACAACTGAAACTATTGAAGTAAACAAACAAACAAACGCCAAATCCAATCCTACAAACATTCATTCTAAGTATAATATGTATATTCAGGGGACCTCCCTCACTATCTTTGAAGTAAATTGCCTACAGTATACAGAACACCAGCTCTGGAGGAGATAGACCTTAGTTCAAAACCTGCCTCTAATGATTACTATCAGAATGACCTTAGTTGAGTCTCTTAGAGGTAGCTAAGTAGTATGATAGATAGAGTGTTGGATCTGGCGTTAGGAAGACCTGAATTCAAATAAAGTCCTCAGACACTAGTTGTGTTGCTCTGGGCAAGTCATCTAATATCCATCTGTCTCAGTTTCCTCAACCATGAAATATGGGAAAAATAATAGTTATTTATCTCCCAAGGTTGTGAGGATCAAAGGATATATAAAGTGCTTAGTACAATACCTGACATAGAGTAGGTGCTTAATAAATGCATGTTCCCTGAACTTCAGTCTCCTCATCTATAAAATCAGGGAATGAACTAGATGGTCTCTTTGGTCTCTTCCATTCAAGATCAATAATCTTATAATTGGATATGGCTCATGTGCACCCTATGGAGCAATTTTATCCTAGGGGTTGAGGTCCTTCTGGTTCTACATATGCAAAGCCCTGAGCTAGGCATTGGTATAATAAAAGACAAAACAAAGCATAGTTCCTACCCTCAGTGAACTTGAATTCCACTGGAGAAATAAGAAATATGTATCTGTTTCCATTCTCTACCAGATCGAAGAGTGAGGATAGAGAGCCATTAGAAAAATAGATCACTTCCATGTGATCCAGTGGAAGAAGGTGAGTACAGGAGCCTTGAACCATAATGAACCTGTTTTCCTTTTTCAACTTTTTCCCCTCTTTCCTTCTTTACCCCCTTTCCCCCCCTCTAGCCTCTTAAGGCTTAGCTAGACCATTTAAAGATATTCAATTTATCACCATAAGTACATACACACAAAAAGGGGGAGAAGGGAGCATAACTGTGAAGAAATGTGTTTAAGTTTACCCTAGTCATATTTATGCAATGATGCAGTTTAGCTTTGTTTAATTTGTGTTTGGTTTGGTTGTAAAAATGTTCTGGAACCATTAAGAATAACTTAAATGTATTAGTCTATTGTTTATAGTTTCAAAGTGTTTTCATACACATTATTGCAAGAACTCTATAGAGTAGGTAATGCTTATGCTATTATCCTATTTTACAGATCATATAACTGTGCTTCATTGAGATTAAGTATCTTGAGCAAGTTTCATGGGCAGAGTGGATAAGTTGGGTCTCAAACCCATACATATTGCTTTCTCATTTGGAAAGCCTGGTTGAAAAAAAAATCAAAATTGAAAATTGTTCATCAAGAAATGGAAATATACAAATTACACACAAATTTAATGGTGGTGGCATGATAGAGAGAGCATTTCAGAGAAGTAAAGGAAAGAGAAACAGAATGATAGCAGTGAGATTATATTACAGGCCACAAGATCTGCTAGAGGAATTGGATAATGAGTTCTGGAAGAAATCAAGAAGCTGGGGAAATAAACAGGATATAATTCTAATGGTGGACTTCAACTATCTGAATAACTGCTAAAGTCATGCTGGCTCTTTAGTATTACTCTCAGATTTTTAGATGTTCATGATCATTTCTTTCACTATGCATTTATGGAACTTTGATAATGATTAAAATAAAATTCCATGGTCTAAAATTTTCAGGATCTGGTCCCTTCCTTCCTTCCTTCCTTCCTTCCTTCCTTCCTTCCTTCCTTCCTTCCTTCCTTCCTTCCTTCCTTCCTTCCTTCTATCCTTCCTTCCTTTCTTCCTTCCTCTATTATTTTCTTTTTGAAAATTGAGACATCTGGTCACTTCAAGTCCTATAACATCTTTCCTGTCCTCCATCATTTTCTCAACTTCACTGACAGTTACTCAGGACTCATCTAGCATAATAAGATCCATAGGCCTAGAGCTAAAAAGGACCTCAGAGTACAACTAGTCCAACTTTCTCATTTTACATGTGAAGATACTGAAATTCATGAGAGTTAAGTGATTTATTAAAGGTCAGATAAATAGTAAGGATCAGAGGCAGAATTTGAATCCAGGTCTTTGGACTTCAGAGTCAGTGTTCTTTTCACTATTTTATGGACCCCAACAAATATGAGTTATTAGTAAAATAAAGTTGCTTATGTTGTGATTCCTCTGCTTAATAGCCTCCTCAGTGACCAAGGAATTTGTTTTTACTATTTCTTTTTTTTGTTTGTTTTTATGAATTTATTTATTTAACTTTTTACATTCATTTTCACAAAATTTTGGGTTCTAAATTTTCTCCCCATTCATCTCCTCCCCCCACCCCAATACACTGAGTATTCTAATTTCCCCTATCACCAATCTGCCCTCTATTCTATCATCCCTCCCTTCCCTTGTCCCCATCTTCTCTTTTGTCCTGTAGGGCCAGATCACTTTCTATTCCCCATTACCTGTATTTCTTATTTCCTAGTAACAAGAACAATACTCAATAGTTGTTCCTAAAACTTTGAGTTCCAACTTCTCCCCATCCCTCCCTCCCCACCCGTTTCCTCTGGGAAGGCAGGCAATTCAATATAGACCATATCTGTGTAGTTTTGCAAATGGCTTCCATAATAGCCATGTTGTGTAAGACTAACTATATCTCCCTCCATCCTATCCTGCGCCCCATTGCTTCTATTCTCTCTTTTGATCCTGTCCCTCCCCCAGAGTGTAGATTTCAAATAGCTCCCTCCTCCCACTGCCCTCCCTTCCATCATCCCCACCCTGCTTATCCCTTTCTCCCCCACTTTCCTGTATTGTAAGATAGGTTTTCATACCAAAATGAGTGTGCATTTTATTCCTTCCTTTAGTCGAATGTACTCTGGTCTTTTTATCAAGAATGCTTGAAAGTCCTCTATTTCACTGAAAGACTATTTTTCCCCCTGAAATATTATACTCAGTTTTGCTGGTTACGTGATTCTTAGTTTTAGTGCTAGTTCCTTTGACTTCTGGAATATCCTATTCCATGCCCTTTGATCCCTTAATGTAGAAGCTGCTAGATCTTGAGTTATCCTGATTGTATTTCCACAATACTGGAATTGTTTCTTTCTAGCTGCTTGCAATATTTTCTCCTTGACCTGGGAATTCTGGAATTTGACCACAATGTTTCTAGGGGTTTCTCTTTTTGGATCTCTTTCAGGCGGTGTTTGGTGAATTCCATGAATACTTATTTTGCCCTCTGGTTCTATAATCTCAAGGCAGTTTTCCTTGATAATTTCATGAAAGATGATGTCTAGGCTCTTTTTTGATCATGGCTTTCAGGTAGTTCCATTTTTTTTTTTGTGTGTGTGTCTCCTGGATCTATTTTCCAGGTCAGTTATTTTCCCAATCAGATATTTCTCATTATCTTCCATTTTTTCATTCTTTTGGTTTTGTTTGGTGATTTCTTGGTTTCTCATAAAGTCATTAGCCTCCATCTGTTCCATGCTAATTTTGAAAGAACTATTTTCTTCAGTGAGCTTTTGAACCTCATTTTCCATTTGGCTAATTCTGCTTTTGAAAGCATTCTTCTCCTCATTGGCTTTTTGAACCTCTTTTGCCATTTGAGTTAACCTATTTTTCAAGGTGTTATTTTCTTCAGCATTTTTTTGGGTCTCCTTTAGCAAGGTGTTGACCGGCTTTTCATGCTTTTCTTGCATTTCTCTCATTCCTCTTCCCAGTTTTTCTTCCACCTGTCTAACTTGGTTTTCAAAATCCTTTTTGAGCTCTTCCATGGCCTGAGCCCATTGAATATTTATTTTGGATGTTTGGGATACAGAAGCCTTGACTTCTATATCTTTCCCTGATGGTAAGAATTGTCTTCCTCATCAGAAAGGAAGGGAGGAAATATTTGTTCACCAGGAAAGTAACCTTCTATGGTCTTATTTTTTTTCCCTTTTCTGGGCATTTTCCCAGCCAGTTACTTTATTTCTGAGATTCCTTTCCACACCCACCTGGCCTCAGATCCGCCCAGGTAGTGCTTGGGGTCTGAGATTCAAATGCTGCTTCTCAGCCTCAGGGCTTTCAGTGGGGCAGGGCTGCTATTCAGTGTGAGATTAAATTCAGCTGCTAGGGTAGGGTCAGGGCTGCCTCACAGGGCTCAGTTCCCTCAGGGGGTTTATGTGGAGACTTTCAATAATGGATCCGAGCTCCTTCCTGCTTTAGGAGCCCCTGTCCTCTGCTGCCTCCACTGCTGCCTCCCGAGGGGGCCTGAGTTAAGAAGACACTGTGCTCCCCTCTCCGGCCAGCCAAACAGGCTCTCTCACTGACCTTTGTGCCTGTTGGTGGAGGGACTTGTACTGCCGCTGGAGATTCTGTCCCCAAAACCTGCTCAGATCTGCTCCTCTCAGTGCCGTGAGGTGAAGGCAGGGCTGGCCTCTGCTCTGAGTTTGGTGCGGGACGGACCTTTGGTGTCAGTTTTTGAGGTCTCCCTGGTACAGAAATCTTCTCCACTCTGTTGTTCTGCTGCTCCAGAATTTGTTGGGAGTTCTTTACAGATATTTTATGGCCTGTGGGTTAGGAGCTAGCAAATGTGAATCTTTCTACTCCACCATCTTTGCTCCTCCCCCTGCTTTTACTATTTCTTACACGACTGGGGTGCTTTTTGTCTGGGTCTATTGGACTGGAATAAATTATCACCAGAATTTAAATCTATTACATTTTTTTATTAAAATTTCTTTTCAAAGTCTAAGTTCAAGGAATCTTAATTTTGCTTTTTTTTCTTTTCTCTTTGGAATCCCCTCTTCCTAAATCATGTATACAATCAGACTATGCCTTGTTATCGTCTTTTTTATCGAATGACCAATTCTAACACAGTATCATTGCTATGTCTAACACAGCTATTATTTTCACTTTATCAACCAGTTTTTTCTCATTGGTCAGAATCTATTTTAGAATAATAGTACTCCTCCTTATTCTTTCTATCTCCTGAGTTATAGAGTTAATATTAGGGCAAATCAAGACTATTTCAGCAGTGCTTCTAGCAAATATAAGGGGTTGGAAGTCAGGTTAAAGTTGGAAGGATTACCCCTGTCAAGGAAACAAAGGGGCTTTCTCTATATTTCTTTGAGTCTGTCTGAAAGCAGAATTTGGGTGAAGGCATTTGAAAGTTTAGGAGAGCAGAGGAGGGGCTGTGAGAAAATCTGTTGCTAACAGATTTAAGCTGTTCAATAAAGCAGGGGGTAAAAGAATGTTAAAGATAAAGACTAGCAGAGATTGTGGAATTTGGAATTTCCAGGAAAGAGATACAGAATTTCAGAGTTAGAAAAAGGTCCAGTTCAAGCATACTCTTAATGATGTTTCTAAGAAAACTTTGGAGATATATAGGGAGACCTATTACCCCCAGAGGCAATCTATTTTTCCACTTTTAAGTAGCTCTAATTCTTAGGGAACTTTCCCCCTGATATGGACCTAAATTGCTATTTTACAACTTCCACTCTTTCCTAGTTTTAATCTATGTGGATGAAGAATATCATAAACTGTGTTCCTCCCATCATAACCTTTCTAATGATTGAATATAGTTACTGTGTTACCCAGAGGTTTCTCTTCTCCAGGTTAAGCATTCTGATCATGATAAAATAAAGTTCCAGAGTCTCCACTATCATTATTATTTTCCTCTGGCTATTCTCCAAATTATCAGAAGAGAGTTTCAAATATCCATTGTTGGAGATAGCATAGAGGTTTAGTGAGAGAGGAGGAGCATGATTTCTGGTAACAATGGAGATCTATTTGGGGTTACATAGTGTTAAACTATGCCAATATAGTGTCCCTAATTTGAACAGTAGTGGTACATTGCTAAGAATTAGGAATGAAGGAGGTTGTGATAGGAATGATGCAAGGTGAAGGGTTAAAAGAACAGGAAGGGTAAAAAGTCAAGGACACAAGAGATTCAAAGATGGGGAAGAGGACATTATTGAAATGACTGAGCACAAGGTCAGAACTGGATTGAGAGGGAAGTCAGGACATAACAACGCTGATTGGTGGAGAATAGACAGAAATCAAGGAGGCAAGATTCCGTATGTGTGTGAAGAATGGATAAAGGAGGAATAAAAGAATGAGAGAGGCAGGACAGACTATTGATAGCATCTGTTTTCAAATGAGAAAAAAAAAAGTTATTCCCTGAACAGGAAATGTAGTAAAATTTGAACCATTTTCAATTATCAAATAAAAAAAAAAACTAGGTTCAGAGGAGTTAGCAAAAATAATAATAAATGCATGAATGAATAAAATTACTAAACAGTTGAATCAACACGTCCTTAAGGTTCTGATGGAAGAGATGGTATATGTCTAAGAAAGAACTCTGCAATAGCTAGATCTGTCCTAAAGAGAATCAGCAAGGTTGGGGAACCTGGGGCCTTGAGGTTGCATGTGGTCCTCTTGGTCCTCAAGTGTGGCCCTTCGACCGAATTCAAACTTCATAGAACAAATTCTTTTAATGAAAAGATTTGTTCTGTAGAACTTGCACTCAGTCAAAAGGTCACACCCAAAGACCTAGAAGGCAACATGTGGCCTCAACAGCACAAGTTCTCTAACCCCGAAAAGTAGTTGAATTCCTGCAACATCTACGGTTGCAGGAATTATCAACTACTGTTCATTCCATTTGAGTGGAAGGGAAGAGGTAGTGAGAGACTTATAGTGAAATAGTGAATACCTAGTGTTCCCGTGGCATCTAAATAAGGCTGTTAGTTCAAGTACAAGTTGAGTGAAGCATAGTTCCAGAAGCTAGTGAAGTACAGAATATATACCCTAATTTCCTGGTTTTCATCTTTTTCTTTCAATAATTTATGACTCAACATTGTCTGTCTGCTGGCCTGAGAGATGATAGTCACAAGCTATACCTGAAGTCAGAGTATCAGAATTTATATCTTATTTCTACCTAGAAACTGTATGATTTTTGGAAAATTAACATTTGTGGTTCTCAGTTTCCTCAAGTATAAAATGGATCAGATGGGTTCTTAGGCTCCTTCCAGTTCTAATCCATGATCATATGATCAATCCTTTCCTCCCTCCTCCTTTTCTTTCCATCTGCTCCTCCTTTATTTCATTCTCTCTGCCTCTCTCTTTCCTTCTTCCTCCTTCTTTCCCTCTTCCCTCTTTCTCCCTCCTCCTCCTCATTGCCCACTTCTCTCTCAGATGATTTTGCACCATTCTCATTTTCATAACCTTGTAACTTAGTATATCATCAAGTTTCTTGCCTCAAACCTATGATGCTGCTGATAGAGACTCCTTTCTCTACCCTGATGCCATCTGAAATAATTTCTCACCCAGTGGAGGGCAGTTGTGTTTTTTATTGTTACCAGACATAACACTAAGAGTGTTTAACCAGAGACTGGATGATTACATTTTAGAGATTTTGTGGCTATGCTAAGTTAGGGCTGTAAAATTTGTTTTGGAACTAGAAACTAGTTTAGCTAGAGGCCAAAAGAGTTTTTTTTTTTACTTTTAAGGGAAGAATAGTGGGGGAGAAGCCTGTTACAGCATGTTACTAATGCACTACCCCATTACATGACTTTATTGCTCAAAAGACTTTAGTGGCTTTCCATGGTCTGTCAAGTAATGTATACATTCTTGATTTTGGCATTTTATAGCTCCCATAATCTGATTCCAATCTGCCTCTCTATCTTGATTGTTTCCGACCTCAGTTTAGGACTCAAATGAGGGTCCCTAAGGATGTCCAGAAGGGTTTGAAAAAAATAACAGTGTGGTGGAGAGAACACTGGCATCATGTCAGAACACTTACATTGGAATCCTGGTTCCACCATTTACCTATTTATAAATGTTTGACTAATTGATAGATTGTTTCAAGGTCAGCAATTTATTTCCCTTTCCTAGTCCTTACTGTCTCCATTTATAATATTAGAAGTTTGGACTAATCAGTTTCTAGAAGACTAATTAGTCGTCGAATCTAGTTCTAGTGTATTACCATTGTGTTATTCCTCTAGAAGGTGGTCTTGGAGAAGGTACTAAGCACATGGGCCATGCACTGGACAGTGAGAAGCCCTGATGCTCATGACATCTTCCTATTTTACTATCTTAAGGCTCTCTTCTGCCCAAACAATTCCTCAACTGGGGCACCAGTGCGTAGACTTTTGGTATATGTTATCTCCATTCTGATATATATCCTGGCCAAGATAACTACTATTTTCTCTACCAAGTAGAATGGCAGGGTGAACTAGAGTTCTTTTGTAATGGTCATAATAATAAAAAATTACCTTGTATAAATGGGAAAAAGGAAAATAAACTTAAGAAGTTTAAAATGTCACCCTGAAATATCAGGCATCCCAGTGCAATCACTGAGCTCCATTTTAGCCTAGTCCTTTAGGCTTTGTCAGGTTCTGAACCAGATACCTTCCAACTATTATAGAATGCCTTCCAAGTATTAACATTCCATAATTCCTTATGGAAACATTGTAAAAAAGGTAAATTGAAATAAACTCTCCATTTTGGTAATTTTTCCCTATAGTCACATAGATTTAGAGAGAGAAGCTGCTTCAGAGAACATCCAGTCTGACTCTTTCATTTTACAGATGAGGAAACTGAGTCCTAAAAAAGTTTGTGGCTGATATAAGATCACACAAGTAATTAGTGTCAGGAATGGGTTTTGAACCCAGGTCCTTGGAATTTAGAGCCAGTGCCCTTAACACTGACTCAAAGTTTGACTTCTGTGGTATCTTACATTATTATTTAATCATTTCATGAATGTATGTCTTTTTCCCCCCAAAAGTATTTTACATTCCTTAATGCCCTCACTGGATTTCTTCAAATAGGCACTAAAATGAACAGTTGTCAGGTATGTCAAAATGAAGATTCTTGGGAAGCTGTTGTTCAACCTTTGCACTTGAAGAAAATAGTGACATCTTGATGTTGGGGTCAAAGTACAGTGTTTTCAATGGTAGCTGATATGACTAATAATGCTCTCAGAAAGCTCAATCAAAGGTTGGTAACAAATAGTCAGCTCGAACATTTGGTATGGAAGTATCTCTAGATTTGTGCATCTCATGTTTCCTTTGTCCTTCTGTGATTCCACTTTGCTCATCTAGCATAGTGCCGCCTTTGATGCAGGTATGCTGTGCTGGGTGATCCTGTGCTAACATCAACATTGCCTCGTAATTGATTGTAAAGTTCTTCAGAAATACTTTGAGAGTACCCTAGTACTGCTTCTTCTGAACTTCAAATAAGCATTTGGCTTGTATGAGTTCTTCATAAAAATTGTCTTTTAGGTTAATGTACGTTTGGTGTTTGGGTTACATGGCCAGCCCATTAGAGTTGCACTATCTGCAGTAGAGTTTGAATGCTTGACATTGACTTTGAATGCAGAAGAGTTCAACTTGAGAAAGGACTGGAGTGTCTGGTACCTTAACCTACAGGTGATCTTCAGAAACTTCCTAAGACAATTCAGATGGAAACAGTTCAATATTTTTGGCACAGCAATGGTAAATTGTCCAAGTTTTGCAGACACACGACAATAAGGTCAGCACAACAACTCTATAGACTTTTGGTTTGGTATGTAGCCTAATACTTCTTCTCTCCTACACTTTCTTCTAAAGCCTCCCAAATGCCCAGGGGACTCTGGCAATGCATGTTACAACCTCATCATCCATAGCTACATCCCTGGAAAGTATCCTGCCAAGGTAAGTGAACCAATCCCTAGCATTCAAAATTTCTCAATTTGTTGTAGCCAATTAAATGTGTGCTGTATGAAAAAGCATCTTCTGGGTTGGACTTCTAGGTCTTTTTTGAGTTTCCTGGACCTACTACTATTCAAGAATCATAGCTGTAGCAATGCTAGCTGTGACTATGAAAGACAAGGATAAAGGGATTTTGGTAGGAATACCTCTGATTTTTTTTTGTACTATATTGTTCTAGCCAAGGAGGTGTGCATTTATCTTCATTCGTAAGGCCTGTCCCAGTACGTACTGGGACATTGCTGAGTATTGTTTTTGGTAAATTTCCCTATGTCTTATTGTGGTAAAGTGAAAATATCATGGACTGTGGAATCAAAGGACCTTAGTTTAAATTTCTTTTAGGATTCCTAACTATGGGACTTTGGGCAAATTACTTAACTTGTCTGAATTTAAGTGTCCTCATCTATAAAATAAAGGGGTTGGAGAGTAGCTAGGTAGCACAACAAATAGAGAATTGGCCCTGGAGTCAGAAGAACCTGAGTTCAAATCCAGTCTCAGACACTTGACATTTACTAGCTGTGTGACCTTACTGAAGTCACTTCACCCCAGTTGTCTTACATTTCCCCTGCCAAAAAAAATAACACGTTGGACAAAATGTTCTTTGAGTTCCCTTCCAGCTTCACTTATATGATAAGATTCTCATTATTCTTCTCTCATCAGAGACTGATGTTAAAGTGGCGTTGATCTTGTTCTTAACTATTGTAGGGTCATTTTATCCCCATGAAGTCTCATATATTTTACTCTTATTTGACTCATATTATTTTATACTCTTCCATGAGTGTGTGTCTTGTACACAGGAGCTGTACATCTCCAGTGACCTATTGAATCTTTCAAACTGTATGATCCAAGGCATCTCAAACCCAAGGAGATGGAATGAGAAACAGCAGAGGCCAGTTTGGTTTGAACAAAAAGTGTAGAGAAAGGAGTAATATATAATAGGATTTTACAAAAATAAGTTCAGACAAAGTTGTGAAAGATTTTGAAACCTAAGTACTACATTTCATTCTGGACCCAGGGCAAATCACTTAACCTTTGAAATATTGAAAATGGGATAATGAAGGCAACTACCTCTTAGGATTATTTTGAGGATACATTTTTCCATGTATTTACTCTTGCTATTATAGAAATAATATAAGTACGAACATTATCTTTTCTGCAAAAAATAGAGAAAATAGAGCAGATGTAGAGTGGCATAGGGGAAAAATCAGTGGATTTGCAAACCAGAGTACCTTGGTTAAGATCTTAGCACATACATTTACTGCTGGTGTGACCTTGGGGCAAGTCCCTCACCCTTTCCAGGGATCAGTTTTCTCATTTGTAAAATAAGGGGTTGAGAATAGATGGTCTTTAAATCTATCATCTTTTGATTTCATGCTTCCCCTTGTCCTTCCTTGTTTGCTGTTTTTTATCGAGGAAATCTTTGACAGGGAAAGTCAGGGTGTTCCTTAAGGCCCCAGAGAAACAGAGTTCTGGAGTACCATCCCCATACTCTAATTTTTTCCTCTCTCCATTCCCTGCCCCCATCCTTACTCAGTTTGGCAACAGGTCAGGCCTTGTGTCCTTGAAGTAAAGATTTTGTCTTAAGAAAAATAAATCTCACTTTTGTTTATTCTGCTTGGGGTTTCATGCCCATCCAAGACAGCTGCTGTACATTTGTTGGGAATTAAAGCTTTTCAAGGAGAGAGCTGCCAATTAATTTAAAAATCTTCATTTTGAATAAAGCTCAGTTCATTCTGATGACACACAGTTCAGCACATGGAATAGAGCTGGATGCCTGGTACTCACCAAAGCATGTTCCTTGCAAAGTTGAGCCAAACCTCACTGGTGGGGGAGCAAAAATGATCAGACATCCACAAAACACCGTGAGTTAATAAGCCCTGATGTAAGGACAGTAAAGTGGCATCAAATTGAGGTCACTTACAGTCTTCTCCAAAGGAAAGATGATGCAGAATGGAGTGAACAGAAATACGAGAGTCATTTACACAGTAATAACAACACTGTGAAAATAAACAACTTTGCAAGACTTAAGAAATTTAATCAATGTAATGGTCAACCATGATTACAGTGCTATCCACCCCCTAACCAAGTGCTGATGGACTTAAAGGGAGAATAAAATACACATTTTTGGACAGGGCCAATATTGGGATTTGTTTTGCTTGACTGAGCTTATTTGTTGCAAGGACTTTATTTTACTTTTCCTTGTCCTTCTTTCTTTCTTTCTTTTTTAGTGGAGAGTGTATGTGGTAGGTAGGAGGGAAAATAATTATTAATCGAAGAACTTAAAATTTTAATTTTAAAAAGAATAACAAATATTCTTTGAATAGTAAGAAGATATTGCAAAAAGTTTTTTTTCCCCTGGAGGCATTCTATTCGTCATGACAGAGTGGTCTGTGCTCAGAGTTTATTTTCTGGATCGATATTGAACATTGACATAATTCAGTTATATTCAAACCAAACTGAATCGCTAGTTCAGAACCTTGGACTGCCAGGACATCTGGGTACTCTCCAGCCTCAGGAACAAAACTTTTTGTTTTATCTAGAAACATTTCCAATGTTCCTATTTTATGGTGCAGTGAAAAGAACACTGGGTTTGGAGGCAGAAAAATTGGGTATGGATTTGGGTTTTTCTGCTCACAGTCTATGCGACCTTGGGCAAATTTCTTTACTTTTCTTAAATTCAATAAGATGAAGAAGTTGGATAACATAGTTGTCACTTATATACATTCTCACTGGATTTGATAATTGCATGCTGTTCTTTAGGGCAACCTGCAATTTCATACACACACACACACATACTCACACATATATATGTATGTATACACAGATACACATATATGTATATACAATAGATATTGATGTTGCCTAAGATATATACACAAAATTTAAACAAAACAAAACAAAAAGTTAAGACCAATATTTTATAGAGATATTATTATGCCAAAAACTCATTACCTCCAACTATATAGACTAAAATGTTTCAATATCTAGATATCTAACAGTAAGGTCAAATCATATAGGACAAGGTATGGGATATACCATCCCTGCTACCATGACTGCTATTGGATTTGTACTCAGAATGCTTGCAATTAGTCTACAGAGAATAGACTTACAACTTAATACATTTGTTTAACTACAAAATGCTATTATTTTATCCACCTGAATAATAACTAGGAAAAAATGAACAGCATAGTTGATAAGAAAAATAAAATGTGATATAAGAGGGCTTGGATTTAAATCTTACCTCTGCAATTTCCTTCCTAAGTGGTCTTGGGCAAGCCACTTAGCCTTCCTAGGCCTCAATTTCCTTATTTTTAAAATGAGGTCACTGGAACAGATGACCTTAGAGGTCACTTTTAGCTTATAAAGTAAGATCCTATGATATTTGTATTAGGATCATTTCTATTCAAATCTCATTGGAAGAAAAAGATGGCAATGATAATATTAATACTATAAGATATTTTATGTTTGCAAAGTACAGACATTCTTTCATTTGAGTTTCATAACAATCTATTCAAGCAGATGTTCTAAGAATTTTTCCCTCACTTTTACTGAGGAGGAGGCTGAAACTCAGAAAGGAGAAACAGCTTTTCCATGGTCACACAGCAAGTGAAGGTCACTGGCAGGATTGAACTTCATATGTCTTCATTTCAAATGACATTTCTAAGCTTGGTCATCAACTGGATGTAGTGGAAAGTCACTGGTGTAGGAACCAGGGAGGTCTGGCTTACCAGTTCAGGCTGTGTCACTAACTGTTACTGGGACTTTCTTTAAATCACTTCATTTTGTCGATTGAAATATTACAATCCTGTGAATGAGAAAGCCTTGATAGTTGTACCTTAGGATGAACATTCCAATATGAGACTTTTGATTAGAGTAATAGCATCCATGAGATTTCAGTATCAGTCAGTGAAACCAACAGTCATGGATACAGGAGATAGAATTTATATTTTTAATTAACCTGTTTACATTATATAATAATAATGAAATGCAAAACTGAAAGGAACTATCTCATTTTCTTGGGACCAACTGTAAGCTATCTATCTTTGTCTTTTTGTTGTTCTAATGTGTGGGTCACAAAGTTAGGTCTGGGAAAAATTATAAAGTAGATGTAGTTTACATGTAATAATCTACAACTTCTCTTGTTATATTATTCTCCTCTATTAAGGTCTCTACCTCCCAGGTTCTCAGGACCAGTTTCTTCCTGTAACAGAGGGAAGTGGATTTGAGCCATTAATTTGTAGAATTATTACTGGCTAAATGTATTTCCCTTCCTAAGGATATCTTCATTAAAAACAAAAAAACAAAACTAAACACCAACCATAGGCCCATTTTCTATGAATGAATGAAAAAAAATTAAGAGCTTTTTGCTTGACAGATTGTGGGGATACAAACATAAAAGAGAGACATCCCTTGTGCTTAAGGAGTTTACATTCCAATAAAAGAAAGTAAAATATTTAGAGAAGTTGTGATCAAGGAAGAATGACAAAAAATCACTGATATTTGATATAAATAATGAGATATTAAAACCTTTTTGTTTGGTATAGAGTAAATCTAGTTATGGAAAAGGATAAAATAACCAATCAGAGAAGGAACTTGCTCTGGAACATTAGAAATGACACACATAAAGTGCTCTGCGAACCTCCAATCACTATGTCAGTAGCAGTTCTGGTTTTTGTTCTTGTTATTTTCTCTTTACCAATTTGATTTAAGAAGGTTCCAGGTGTGTGTTATTGCTATAGAAACAGAGGAAAAGTCATTAATACTGAATCCGCATATGAGTGCGCATAATCTGCCTCTCCACCTGCAACTGTCTGAGGAAAGGGAGAGGGAGGTGGACCTCTAGAGCCTGGCTGTCCTTAAATAAGATTACTTACCATTTCAGAATATTATTTTAGCCCTGAAAGTGAACTATCTCCCTCCTTCCAATCTTTTCTGCACCCATGGAGAAGGCTATGATAAAGTACTAGTTATTAAGGCATATAATTTATGTTGAAAGGACAAAAGTTGTATCTCTAATGCACACCCAGGAAGTTTGTTTAATCATCTTACCTAATCTTTGTGGGGAAGAGGGGAAAAAGCAACTAGACAATTTGTCTGATTTAATAGATCAGCGAGCTCAGCAAAAATGATTGAAATAATTGTATAATAAGACATCATTATTCTGAAGCATTTTGGACACTTGAAAAATTGCTTTATAACCTACCAAATGTCTTTTATAGACACATTACTGTACAAGACACTGGTAAGATATATAAAGAAGGAATGTCATTTGTGGTCCTTAACCTCCAGTAGCTTATTAATTTGCAGAGATAAAGCCTAACACATAGACCAACAGAGAATAAGAAAAGGTAACCTATATTCATATATTCCTTATAAAAATGAACTAATAGAGCTAGAGGCAACACAAAATATTTTATTATTTGGCTACAGTTGTCAGTAAGTTAAGTCACTCGGAAATCATTTATTAAGTACTTACCATGTGACAGACACTGTGTAGCCAACTACTGACCCTATCAAATGTGACTACAGTTTCTTACATATCTTAGTTTTGTCATGAATTTCTCATGTTTTCTTGCATTAAGATTATGGGTACTATGCTGATGGTTTGCAAGTATGACATTATTTTAAAATATTAATATATTTCCGAGCATAATTGAAATGCTTATTTGGAATAGAAGTACCCAATTTTCTCTTAAGCAAACTGATATTTGATATAAATAAAAGGATATTAAAAACCTCTTTGTTTGGTATAGCTTAAATCCAGTTATGGAAAAGGATAAATTAGTGGTTGAATTAGAGAAGAAAGTGCCTAGAAAAAGAGGTTGTTTTTTTTTTTGAGTGTTGAAAAATGATGCCTGCTCTGGGAGAAAGTCCATGCAGGGAAAATGTGACATTCCTTTATTGGTGTATCTTTTTTCCCAGGTTCCTTTAAGATAGAATCAAAACCAAAATATATCTTTGTTGTGCCTACAGAACACCTGTCAGTGTTAAGCTTTCCCTTAGGACCTAGCCAGGTCTAATAATCTTGAAATGCAGGAGGGAAGGGGGAAGAGAATTGGAAGATGAGGAACTTGAGATGGTTATGGGAGCTGTGGGAAGTGTTAGATCATCTGAGACTGAAAGGAAAGAGAACCGGGGAACATACTTAGCAGAGAAGAGGCCTTTTCCATTTCTAGCTGCCTGTGAAGATTACATATATTAGATTCAGCCACAATAGAAAAAAACACAGTGAAAATCCACTGTTCTTTTGAAAATACTCTTGGTTCAGGATAACAATGTACACAGTAACAGTAATAGTTTAACAATGACCAGTTTTGAAAGATTTAGTTACTTTGATCAATGATCCAAGAGAACTCCAAAGGACTCGTGATGAAAAATGCTATTGACTTCCAGAAAGAGAACTGATGAACTCTGAGTGCAGATTGAAAAGTAATTTTTTCACTTCTTTATTTTTCTTGCTTTTTTGTAATGTGGCCAATATGGAAGTATGTTCTGCATGGTTTCATGTGTATAATTGATATCGTATTGGCTGTCTTTTCAATGGATGGGGGAAAGATTGGAGAGAGGGACAAAATTTAGAACTCAAAATTTAAAAAAGTTAAATATAAATTCATAATAAATTTATTTGAAAAATATTCCTGGCTCCCTTTCAAGGATGAAACAAAATTTTTAAAGATGAATAATCACATTTAAGGACTCCCAGGCCTCAGAGGTCCCTGTCCCCACCCTTTTTCACAGATATTTGCAGGTAGAAAGGCAGATTCTAAATAGTCCCCTAAGGATTCAGTATTGATGACTTTCATTCTGTTTCTGTAGTAACAGCAAATGAATTAAAACATCATACTGCTGCTCAGAACCTTCTTAAGTTAAATTAATGGAGAAGAATTGATGAAAATAAAAATAATAATAAAATAATAGCTGATGTTGATACAGTGCTTTAAAATTTGCAAAGCATTTTGTATATGTTATTTATTCCAGAGTAAATTCCTTCTCTAATTCAATAAGTATTTTATCCCTTCCATAACTAGATTTATTCAATATAAATCAGAGGTTTTAATATTCCCTTGTGTATATCAAATATCAATTTTAAGAGAAAGTTGCATACTTTTATTTCAAACACCTGTGTGAGATAGGTGTTATTACTATCCTTAATTTATATATAGATGAAGACAATGAGTCTGAGAGAGGTTATAGGATTTGCCTAGAAACATCAGAGATATGTAAATTTAGCTTTTTTGACTCTAAGTAAAGTTTTCTTACCCACTGTGCCACTTAGATATCTCGAGTCCAATGTGCTAAGAATTTCTATGCTCACTTAATGGGCTAGTTAAGCTCTCAATCTTTATTAGAGTGGCTAGCACAAAATAACAAACAATGACAACCCTTGTTGGCTGGCCTAATGTTGAATGGCAATATCAATGGCAATGACATCAATACTTAGTTAGGGTAACCACAATAAGTTCATTATCTAACGCACGTGGGTACTCATTGCCCCAGTAAGTGTCAGAACCCATCAATTTTTTATTCTTTGTTATTTTTGCCTGTGTATTTTCAGTAATTCTACAAGTAGGATCAATCCAGCATTCCAGAGGTCTTCCTCTACCATAGGTATTTTACCATTTCTTAGATATCATTTCAACAATCAGATTGTCCATTCATTATTACTTGATTTTATTTTTTATTTTTAAATTTCTTTAAGTTTTCAACATGCATTTCCACAAAATTTTGAGTTCCAAATTTTCTCCTCATCTCTCCCCTCCCCCCACTTCAAAGTGCCGGAGCATTCTAATTACCCATATCACCAAACTGCCCTCCCTTCTAATATCCTTCCCTTCCTTTAACCCCATCTTCTCTTTTGTCCTGTAGGGCAAGATAAATTTCTATACCCCATTACCTGTATTTCTTGTTTCCCAATTGTATGCAAGAACAATACTCAACAGTTGTTCCTAAACTTTAAGTTCCAACTTCTCCTTCTACCTCCCCACCCATCCCCATTGGGAAGGCAAGCAATTCAATATAGGCTCTATATGTGTAGTTTTTCAAATGACTTCCATAATAGTCATGTTGTGTAAAACTATTTCCCTCCTCCCTGTCTTGCCCCCCCATTCTTCTGTTCTCTCTTTTGACCTTGTCCCTCCCTGAGAGTGTTGACTTGTAACTGCTCCCTCCTCCCATTGACCTCCCTTCCATCATCCCCCCCATCCTGCTTATTCCCTTCTCCCCTACTTTCCTGTATTGTAAGATAGGTTTTCATACCAAAATGAGTGTGCATTTTATTCCTTCATTGAGCTAAATGTTATAAAAGTAAGCTTCATGTTTTCCCTCTCACCTCCCCACTTTTCCCCTCCATTGAAATATCTTTTTCTTGCCTGTTTTATGAGAGAAATTTGCCCCATTCCACCTTTCCCTTTCTTCTCCTAATATATTCCTCTCTCACCCCTTAATTTCATTTTTTAGTTATGATCCCTTCCTATTCAGCTCACCCTGTGCTCTGTCTCTGTCTCTGTCTCTATGTGTGTATGTTTGCAAGTGTGTGTGTGTGTGTGTATGTGTGTGTGTGTGTGTGTGTAATCCCACCAACTACCCAGATACTGAAAAAAGTTTCAAGAGTTACAAATATTGTCTTTGCATGTAGGAATGTAGACAGTTCAACTTTAGTAAGTCCCTTATGATTTCTCTTTCCTGTTTATCTTTTCATGCTTCTCTTGATTCTTGTGTTTGAAAGTCAAATTTTCTTTTCAGCTCTGGTCTTTTCAGTAAGAATTCTTGAAAGTCCTCTATTTCATTGAAAGACTATTTTCCCCCCTGAAGTATTATACTCAGTTTTTCTGGGTAAGTGATTCTTGGTTTGAGTCCTAGTTCCTTTGACTTCTGGAATATTATATTCCATGCCCTTCGAGCCCTTAATGTAGAAGCTGCTAGATCTTGTGTTATCCTGGTTGTACTTCCACATTATTTGAATTGTTTCTTTCTAGCTGCTTGCAATATTTGCTCCTTGGCCTGCTAACTCTGAATTTGACTACAATGTTGCTAGGAGTTTCTCTTTTTTGGATCTCTTTCAGGAGGTGATTGGTGGATTCTTTCAATATTCATTTTTCCCTCTGGTTCTAGAATATCAGGGCAGTTTTCCTTGATAATTTCATGGAAGATGATGTCTAAGCTTTTTTTTTGATCATGGCTTTCAGGTAGTCCCATAATTTTTGAATTGTCTCTCCTGGATCCATTTTCCAAGTCAATTGTTTTTCCAATGAGATATTTCACATCATCTTCCATTTTTTCATTCTTTTGGTTTGTTTTGTGATTTCTTGGTTTCTCATAAAATCATTAGCCTCCATCTGTTCCATTCTAATTTTGAAAGGACTATTTTCTTCAGTGAGCTTTTGAACCTCATTTTCCATTTGGCTAATTCTGCTTTTGAAAGCATTCTTCTCCTCATTGGCTTTTTGAACCTCTCTTGGCAATTGAGTTAGTCTATTTTTAAAGGTATTATTTTCTTCAGGATTTTTTTGGGTTTTCTTTAGTAAGTTGTTAACTCGCTTTTTATAATTTTCTTGCATCTCTCTCATTTCTCTTCCCAATTTTTTCTCCACCTCTCTTAGTTGATTTCCAAAATCCTTTTTGAGCTCTTCCATGACCTGAGACCACTGAATATTTATTTTGGATGTTTGGGATACAGAAGCCTTGACTTTTATGTCTTTCCGTAATGGTAAGCATTGCTCTTCCTCATTGGAAAGGGTAGGACAAGGTATCTGTTCACCAAGAAATAGCCTTCTATAGTCTTATTTTTTTCCCTTTTTTGGACATTTTCCCAACCAGTTACTTGACTTTTGGTTCCTTTATCAAGAGCAGGGTATACATGGGGATCTGTAAGATCTCAGTTCCTCTAATGTGTCACAATCAAGCATGTACACTGGACTAGGAGCAACAAGAAACTTTTATGCCTCAAATCTGTGAGTAGTAGAGTTTCCTCTCTACAACCCCCTGGCCTCCAGTTCCACCAAGACAGCACTAGGGGCTGAGATTCAGATAAACTGCTTGATTGCCCCAGGGGCTTTCAGTGGGGGTAGAACTGCCACACAGGGCTGTGGTAAGGATTAGCTGCTCAGTTCCCCCAGGGGTTTTACAATCCAACAATGGATTCAGGCTGGGAGGTCAGGTGACTGTGGAGAGGAAACTGCTAAGATTCTAGGCCCAAAAATCTCTCTCTGCTCCCAGACCAGTATACTCACTTGATTGTGCCACCTTGGAGGAACTGAGATCTTACAGATTCCCAGAGTATACCCTACTCTTGACAAAGGACCCAAAAGTCAAGGAACTGGTTGGGAAAATGTAGTATACTTGTATTCCAAAACTATTTTCTCATTTATTTGAAGCCACCATGGGTTCATTTTTAAAAATTGTGCTTAGCATTTATATTGTGTGAGTCACAAACCTGAAATGTGTTCCCTTCTAACTTTTTGACTTGAGTTTTTTGTTTGTTTAAATTTCTCTCTTGAACCATTCTAAAACATCTTACTATCGGTCTCTGTTCTCTGGATTCTGTTGGGTTCTGTGTTTCATTAAGAATTTAATTGACTTTGTCTTCTAATATTTATTTAGAGTAGGTTATAAACATTTCAATGTTTTGGAACTCATTCTTTCTTCTAACTTTAGTATCCTCTCTGTTGATTCATCTATTCGTCCTGGTTGAATTATTTTCCTCTCAAATCCTCTTACATATTTAGCATTGTACCCGTAGACTCAGAAAACTATGTTGTTTGTTTGTGAAGAGATGTTGCCTATGGATAGCTTTTCTCCTCTAAGAGACTGTGTGTGCACTGCCAAAGAGAAACAGAGAAAACAGACACTATCCTTGATATACAAAATAATGTATGGATGGAAGATGATGGAAAATGAAAGGAGGAGCTCAATGGGGATGGGATGACAGGGAGGAGGATAAGAGAACATATGTACCAATATCACCTACTTTGCAGTTTGGTCTAGGGCCAGTCCTGACAGTAACCTCTCAGGAGTGAACTCCACTAGTGTTATTTAGTCTCCATAAAAAAGCATAATTGCCAGCAGATCTTTGTCTTGTAATTAAACTTCTGAAACAGAAAGGTATATGGCTCATATATTTTTCCATGGAGAAGGTTTACCTCCTTCTGATTATATAGGATTGTGTTCATCATTATAATTGATTGGATCTTCTTGCTTAACAAAATAGTTATTTCATATGAAGATTGGATTTAAATCTTTTGGATTGGTAGAGTCTGGCCATTGAAAAATATTAAAGGGGAGAATAAAGCCCCATAGAGGGCTTGGTTTCATGTTAGATGGAAAACAGTTGTGATGAAGTCTCCCTCCTATTCTTTTTCTTTTCTTCCCTCTTTTTATCTTCCAGACTCTCCTCAGTTCATTTATCTGCCAGTTTACTAAGGGAGAAAAAGTATTTAGTACACATTGGAGTAAATATAGAAGAAATTATATATGTTATTTGAGCATGCTTAATAACTTTTTTGGGAGTGGGGAGAAGAAAATTCAGATGTGATTTCATTGCTGAAGGGAACTTCCATTGGGTGAGAGATTTCCCTCCACCAACACAGAATTGGTCTTCATTTAATCATCTTACAAAGTTGCCTGGGATCAGTTTCATCCAGTTCACAAAGTCTTGGATAGAATTCAAAGCCAGGTCTTTCTGACTCCAAATCCAACATTTAATCTATAATCCCATGGCAAAAAAAGACCCATTCCTCAACATCAAGTCTTCTGGTGATGTGTCTCTTTACATTTAACTGGTATGTTCCTCACTCAGCAGAAAAAGTACAATTAGGCTCAGAACTTAAAATTTTTCTGCTTTAGTAGAACCATTAGTACAATTAACATACTATCTCCAACATGAGATCTTTCCTCATGTCCCCAATGCTCAGGCTATAGAAATTAATGTCCATTATTTTTTATAAATTTCTTTTGCATTTTATATTATTTCTATTTAATTCCTCAGTCAAAGACCATTGAGAGCTTATTTGCCATACACTATGCTAGGTACTCAGGATATAAATATTTACTTGTTGGTATGTTTTCTACCCCCCTTTGCCCTTCCTCAACTTTGTTTCCAGTGAGGGCAAAGAGTGTTTTGCTTGTGTCCTTGGATCCTCAGCATCTAACATAATGCCTGGCACATAGTAGGGACTTAATTATTATCTACTGAATTGAATTGCTGAATTAGTAGGTGCTTCCAATTCTTATTCCCCTCTGGCATAACCTTTGAGAACTTTGGATTAACTAGGATGACTGCATTAATGTTGGCACCAGTATAATAAATCTCTGAGAAAGGGGAGCCACCAGGCTGCCTAAGAAAAGGCAAATTGACAGAATAGGTCAAATTTTTCATGTCAATTGGTGGCCTAGTGGCTTCTGGGTTTCCAGCCTGGACAAGATAGAGCCACCAACTCTTAAAAATAAACAAATAGGGAGACAAAAAAACCCCAAATTGATAAATGAATACTTATATGATTGAATGAATAAACAAATAGGTAAATTAAAAAAAAACAACTTTGAATCACCTACACACAATGATGAGAAATTGGAAGAAGGACTTCAACTGACATTTGGAAAAACTACGAAAGAGTAAATTTGTTAGGTTTTCCTATTTCACTGGTATATGGTATACCACAGAGGGGGTCAAATATGTGATCTATGATGTGACTTGAAATTAAAATGTAATTGGAAAATATTTAACAAAATAAATAAAAATATAATAAAACATAGATAACACCACATTCTAAAGTTGTCAATACACACTCCACAGAGTACAGTTTAGTAGCTCCCCTTTTTGAGTTTGATTTCACTGGTATAAGTACCACCAACCATCATTACATTAATATTTCAAATATCCATAATTTCTTCAATATAGACACATCCTTCCCTGACCTAGATGACTTAGTTGATAGTTTTCAAGGCTTGCTTTGGCCTAAAGAATCAGTGATTTAGAGCTGAAAGCTATCTTAGAAACCAACAAGCCTAATTCTCATGTTTAGAAGATAAAGCAACTGAAGCATCAAGAGGATGAATGACTTGCCAAAGGTCAGATAATAAAAAAAAGTCTGAGGCAGGATTTGAATCCGTCTTGACTGCAAGTCCAATTCCCTGTCCACTAGGATATTCTGCCTCTTTGGAACCAATGTGGTGATAAGACTCTTCTCTCTTACCTAGGCTGGTATGTGGATGACAGATACATAATTCATTTTTAAAATCTATACATGAGACTTGGTAGGACCTGCCAGAGCCTTCGATCCATTGGCACAGCCTTTGGGAACTTAACATCACTTTTATGTCTGGCCAAAGCATTTGTGCAGTACTTTACTGGAGTCTTTCTATCATTAACAGTAGGAGAAAAAGTGATGAAGTAGCCATTGGTTGTGGGGGAGGGGTCTCGACCTTTCATCAATTCATTGAGAATTCTCCTCTTTAATGCTGTTGCAATGCATATAAATTGCTTCGATAAATTTAGTAAGAGAAATGGTTGAATTTAATTAGCAATCCATTGCATTAGACTAGCCAATGCCAAATAGTATTTTGTCCTGAATTCTTTCTAATCAGGTTAGAAAGTACTTACGTGAGACCAAAATGATTTTCTTCTCTTGCTATTTCAATACAAATAAAGAATGGACAAATTTTGGATGAAAAGCCAAAACTGTCAGTCAATTCAGTTGATTGAGGATTTTGTACAATTGCCTCTGATTTCAACCTTGACCAAACTGGGGAATGCCCTGATTCATTTTGGATAATGTCTCCCCGGTAACTGCTTCCTGATTAATTCATGACTTGTACTAATTGAAGGTCAATAAACAGCTGCAGTTTCCTTTTCTTGATGCTGTTCTCTCTTCCTTGTCCTTTTCTTTGTATGGTTGTTGGAATTGGAGTGCAGAGGGATCATTCATACCCCACCAAGACCCAGCCTCAGTAGCCATTTTGACATTTGCTTATAATGTCTTTAGTCTTTGTTGACAAGAAGGGAGCTAACTCAAAAAATGCTTTATTCGACTTTCAAAGTTTCTAGGGACAAACAAGTCCAGGCAGCAAATAACGAATGAAGTCTAAGATAAAAGCCTAGCCTAAGACATGTTCAATACTTACAACACAGAAGTTTGAGTTCAATCAAACATCAGTTCACCATCCATGCAGTGGCCCAATCAAAGCCAGGATGACCCAGGGAAGTTGTACATAAGACTGCTGTGCTTGATGGCAGATTATCTCTGAGGTTTTCTTCCAACTCTAACATTCTATGACTTGGCAGTCCTCCCCAGAGCTGTCCCAACACCTTTTCTATACCAAATGATTAGTTTTGATTTGTCACTTTGTACCGTATAGTTGGTGGTAGGCAAAGGTTTCCCCTTCCCCCTCCATTATTTTCATCATATGTACATTGTACAGCCCATCAACAGTACTTGGAGAGGGAGTGTGGTAGAATGTATAAAATGTTAGGCTTAGAGTCTGGAATATCTGGGTCAAATTTTTCCTGTGATATTTACTATATGTATACCTGTGGGCAATTTATGTATCCTTTTTGAGACTCAGTTTCCCAAACTGTAAAATAAAGATGATATTATCCATCATGGACCTATACTGAGGTTTGGATGTGATTTCAAACATATATATATATATATATATATATATATATATATATATATATAAATACCTTGAAAAATATAAAATGTTATATGTAAATTGATATGTCTATCAACAAATAAGCATTTGTTAAATAATTACTATGTGCCAGGCACTGTCAATAAATGATGGCTACTATTATTCTCCCTCAAGCAATCTTCTCAATCATTTCATGGCTGCTACAGAATAGATTTTAAGAATAATTTCTCACATTCTACCTTAGGGGAAAGGGGTGAGAAATTTCAGTGATATCAACTTGATGTCCAAGGCAAAGGGCTTAAAAGACTGGAATCTTTAAGCTTTCACTTGCTGGGAGGTTCCATTTCTTAGAGGTCACCTGCAACTTGAGCAATGTAATGCTGCTGATTTTCTCCAGGTTTTCAGCAAAACTGGCTTCAGGGTTTAGCCCTAAAGCAGACTTATGAAGTACAGTAAGTTCTCTCATGACCTATTTATTTTGCATTTGGAATCATCTGTTTGATGTTATTTCTCCAACTTTTGCAGAGACAAGAAAAGTCAGGCACAATCAAAGAAATCAGTGCACCTTGAGAAACTGACCTAGACAGAGCATCCCCTGGGGCTCTTCTGCAAGGGTTAGGTAATGAGTCTCCTTTGAATGATTATCTCTGTGTTTTGTACAATGATGAACTTCCAGATAATAAGGGGACAGGCTAGGTTTTATTTAACAAAATCCCCACACTGGCTCTTCAATTATGAACATCTGGGGCATTATCAGGAACTTTGGGGCGCTGTTGATGGGGAGTGAGAGCATTGGCCAGGACCACTGAATTTATCTACCCTCATAATGAGCTGAATTGGCCCAGTTAGCCTGGGTGGAGGTCATAGGACATTCCCACAATATGGGAGGTGGGGTAGGAATTAGGATTGGAATAGGAGAATGGATTTGGCAGGTGGTAATTATCATTCAGAAGTATAAGTGAGGTACAAGGGACTGGAAAGCATGTCTGGCATTTGATGACAATTGCAGGGCTTCAATTAATGCTTGGTGAGGAAATTGCAGGCTAAGGCAAGGGATATTTGAGTCAGGAGAAGGAATGGTCAGGGTCCAGGTAGCGATGCTGAATGCCTCTCTGAGACAAATGCATTGAGTAAACAACACAGGAGCAGTCTGGGATGTGGACATTGAGTCAGATTAGGATCAGGTTGCTGAATGGTTGACAATGCCCATGGCACACCAAAGTCAGAGATGATAGCCCATGGAGGATGGGTGACTGTGCTGTTTGAACTTCTGGAGAAGCACTGTCTTAGAAGGGTGGTCCTTAGTCTTTCAGAAAGTCCTGGCCTTCAGCAGAGTGACCCAGTACTGGTTCTAAGTCTGAGTGCAATGCATTACCCTCCAAAGTCTGAGAGTTCAAATAATCATTCCTTTTAATTAAAAAAATGAAAATATCTCCAGGTAAAAGTAATTCCCAACATAGTTAAAAAACAGTCCCCCAAAAGATAAAAACCTCTGGCAAGAATGGAAAAAACAAGGAAGTTCTCTGGGATATCAAATGCCCTGCCATATTCTTTGAGCTGACTTTGTATATTCCTTGCCCAAAGGGCAAAAACTGGGTCCCAGTTCAGTTCTTTTGGGGGCAAAATTAACTCAAAATGCTCATAAACTCTTTGCTTAAAACAGTCTTAAATTAGATTGTGGGAGGCTGTGGAGTTTTAATCAACCCACTCCAGCTCCACTGGTATTCTGTCTCATAACACAGAAATCAAGGGATTGAGGTTCTGCTACTATCACATTTTGTACTTCTTTACTTCAAATCCTCTGAGTTGGGTGGGATGTTTAGGCATGGTTGCCAGATAGAATGCCCTGAGGAGTCCAGAGACAGGCCTCACATTGAGACCATAGGGCCTTTGTAATTCTATATCTCCAGAAGGATAAGAAGATGGAGATAGGATCCTAATGATCTAAGATAGGAAATAACCAGTCAGAGTCCCAGTATGTGAAAAACAGAGCTTTCATTTTATTAGTTTAATAAAAGTACTTGTGAGTCTCAGAGGATTTTCACAACTCATGTCAGAAACTCATGTTGGAAATATCATTATGGTTCATTCTCCCTATGGCTAGACCAGGTCTCATCCTCTGCATTGAGCATATTTTAATGACTTGTTGAGATACAAGATTCCAGTGCAAATCTGCTCACCTGGGTCCCCTTACAGACAAGAGGGGAAGTACAGGCACTGGACAAATGATAGATGGTTCCTGTGCTCGATTCATGGTTTTTACCTTTTAGGATCTATTGCATACCTCTTAACTTGTGCAAACTCATAAGAAAGGACTATAGGCTATAAAGGACTTTGGAGATCATTTAGTCATTGTGGCTTAACAGGCATCCTCTCTACAATCCTCACGGATCCCCATCTCTAAAAAAGGGAGGATGCAATGGACCTGGAGTCAGAAAGTTCTGAGTTCAAATCTAGTTTTGGAAACTTACTAGCTGTGTGACCCTGGGCAAGTAAGTTTTCCTACCTGGAAAATGAAGATAATGATGTCTACCTTCTAGGGTTATTATGAGTATAAAAATGGATAATATTTATAAAGCACTTTGAAAACTTTAAAGTGCTATATAAATGTTAGTTACTACTATTACTAAAGTAACTTATTCTTTTTTTGGATAAGTTGAAATGTAAGAAATTTTTTCACCTCACTTCAAGCTTCAATTTGTCTCCCTACAATAGCCACTCTTTATTTCTAGTACTTCCCTCCAAGGCTAGGCAGAATAAATATAATCATATTCTATGTGGTGACACCCAAGATAATTGAAAAAAGACACTTCCTCCAAACACCACCCGACATAGTCTTCTCTACATTAAACATTTCTACTTTATTCAACTTATTCATTATATGGCTTGATGTTTTTAACACTATCTACCCTCCTCTGAAAATGCTCAGTTTATCCATGGTTCTTCCAAAATGAGACACCTTGAAATTAATATAATATTCTAGATGTCTTCCATCTAAGACAGAGTACAGCAGACTAATATTCACTCCATAGTCCCAGTCACAAATAATACTTCTTTTAAGCTGAACTTAGATTGTATATTAAAATTCTTTTGGGGGGCTGTGGTGGAGAAAGATACCATATCTGATTATTGGCTTATATTGATTTTCATCAAGTTGATGATCTCGTGATATCTTCAGCTGTTTTTAGTTGAACTATGATCTAGTCACATATCTCATATCTTGTAAACTGGATTTTTTGAACATGTGTAAAACTTCACATTTACTCCTATTACAATCCAGGTAAATAAATATGATTCAAAGTTTTACCCTGTTAAAATCCCATTTGATTCTGATTCTGTCATCCCACATGTTAACTAACCCTACTCTCAATTTTATATCATCTACATATTAGTTAATCTGATAACTGATGCTATTATCCATGTCTTTGGCGGGGGGAGGTAAGTAATGCAGGGGGCAAGGACTAATCCCTTAAGAACTCCAGAAGACACCTCCTTCCAAATTGACATTAAACTATTAATGAGTACCTTTTGGGTCCAACTGATTCCAAATTCACTAATTTTACTATAATCTACCCCAAATCTTTTCATCTAGCTAAGAAGTCACATGATTTTGTCAAATATTTTGTTAAAATCTAGACAAAATAATTTATAACACTCCTTTGGTCTACCAAACTACTAACCCTGTCAGAGGAGGCAATGAAATTAGTTTTTTATGACTTATTCTTGATGAAAGTATGTAGGCTACTGGGATTCTTTTTCTAGGTCATTAATAATAGTATCTGAAATTTAGCTAGCAGTTAAAATCATGTTCTTCAATCTATACTTTTCAAATTCTACTCTGTTTCCTTTTTCATCCTTGATAGTATAGAGTAACTCCTTCACAAATCCTAGCTTACTATTCAGGACTAAGTTATTTAATGAATATTCATTGAATGAATTGGCGTTACATATAATTCCTGGGTCTCCCATAGTATATAGTTCTTGCATAGTATCCTGGTAAGTAGCCAAATTATATGATTTAGGAAGAAAAACAAATTTTGAAACACTAATGTATTGTCTCTAAGCAAACATTTCAAAAGCCAAGCTATAACTGGTAGCTGACAATGCTCTTAAAATGCTTTGGCAAAAGGTAGAATAGAATAAACAGGTATGGAACAGAAATTGACAATGAAGGGAAGAAGGGTGTTCTTCATATACTGATGAAGCCTGGAGGGCTTTGTGGAATGACTTCGCCTCATCTTTAGTGATCTCAGGTGGCTCAATATAAGCATAAAGGGCATGAGTTTTGGAACAAAGGAATGAGAGGGACATGGACAAAACACATTTGCATGATTTTCCTTCTCCATAACTGAGTCTGCCCTTTTTGGTTCCTGGCAATAATTTATTTGAAAAGAGATGGTACTCCTGTTCCTGCTTTGGAAGCACAAATTTATTTGTCAAGAAGATAGTTCTTGGAAGAAGAGGTAGATGTGCATGTATCCTTTCTGGCATTCCCTATTACTGACCAATTAGGGTTTCAGTTTGGCATTCAGGACCTCTCCACCAGATACTATACTCAGTTTCAAAAAGAGACTCCTCCTTTCCTTTTAATCTCCCCTGCTTCCAATTCCTCTCCTCCCAACACAACCATGTGTACTTACTGGCATCTTGCTCATTTAAGACCTAGCTCAGGTGTCACTTTACCTAGATAAAGTGACCCATTATTCCTATGACATCTCTGGCTACTCCTATGCATTTAATCATTAAGTTATTTGAGTACAAATTTGATCTACTAAATAGTACACGAAGTCTTGCCAGGTGAAATGTGTATCTGTATAAATTTTCTTCCTCTTTGTATGCATTGGGACCCAGTTGTTTATAACAATGATACTATCTAGCATTTATATATTACTTAAAGATTTGCAGGTAACTTTACATTTGATATGACTCTTCTTTCTTTGTCTTGGACAAAGGGGTCTTTGATTGCCTACAGTCTTCAACACAGTGATATCATCTCCCTTTGTCTTTATATCAGTCTATCTCATTCTTAGAAGAGCCAGTTAATTCTCTTGCTCACCCTTTTTCAAATCATAGATGGTATAAATCAGTGGAGGTAGGCAGAAATGGTTTGTCTCACTTGGATGAGTGTGGAGCCCGGTTTAGCACAGACCATCCCAAGCAAGCCAAAAGTGAGACCTCATGCCCTAGTGCAAGTCAGCCCTAAGGCAAGCCAACAGCAAAACTTGGGAGTGAATGACTTGGTAGCAATGACTTCTGGAGCTGTCAGTAAGGAGGTTAGACAACTGGTGAAAAGGAAATTACAGGAGATCCTTTACTGAAACTGGGTACAGAACTATGCTACATTACTCATACATGGGTTTGGGTCTTATTCCCAGAGCAAGGAGAAGAACTAGCAGGAGCAGGGTGTTAGTTGTCACTCACACGCAGAGCAGAGGCCAAAAGATCATTGACCACACACCTCTCTGTAGATCTTAATACCTTAAAAGAACTGAAAATTATAGAACCATCTCCCCTCCCTAAAAAACTAGCTCTGAGAAAAGCAACATGAAAATCCTGAAGCTTGCGACAGTGCCCCCTCCACTCATGGACAGAACCCAATATTAACATAAAGTTAAAAGTCAACAAAAATGCTGGAAAAATAAGCAAATATAAAAAACCAAACCTGACCATAGAAAATTTTGGTGACAGGGAGACCAAAATACAAATTCATAAATTAGATCAAAGAAACTACATGCAAAACCTCAAAGAAAAATGTGAATCGGCCTCCGTTCATGGAAGAGTTCAAAAAGGATTTTAAAAATCAAGTAAGAGGCAGAGGGGAAATGGGAGTAAGGAAGGTAAGTGATGCAAGAAAGAGTCAATAGCTTTGTAAAGGAAGCACAAAATATACTAAAAAAAATAACACCTAAAAAACAAAATACATCAAATGTTAAAGAGGGGCAAAAATCCCCTGGAAAAAAGAATTCCTTAAAAAGCAGAACTGGCCAAATGGAAAAAGGAGGCAGAAAGTCTCACTAAAGAAAATAATCCATTAAAAATTAGAATTGGGCAACTGGAAACTAATACTCTATGAGAAATCAAGAAACAACAAAACAAACTCAAAAGAATGAAAAAGTAGAAGAAAATGTTAATTATCTCATTGGAGAAACAATTGACCTTGTAAATAGATTGAGGATAGATAATTTAAGAATTATTAAACTCCCTGAAAGCCATGATAAAAAGAGGCTAGATGTTATCTTTTAAGAAATTATCAAAGAAAACTGCCCTTATGTCCTAGAACCAGAGGTTATAGGAGTAATTGAAAGAATTTACCAATCATTTCCTGAAAAAGATGCCAAAAAGAAAACTCCCAGGAATATTATAACTAAATTTCAAAAGCTTCCAGATTAAGGAGAATATGTTTCAAGTTCAAACATTATTGAGCCTCAGTCAGGATAACACAAGATTTAGCAGCACCTACACTAAAGGATTGGAAGACTTGTAATATGATATTTCAGAAAGCAAAAAAGCTAATATTACTTCCAAGAATTGTCTATCAGTGAAATTAAGCATAGCCCTTTTGGGGTAAATGGATATTTAATGAAATAGAGGACTATTAAGTATTCTTAATGAAAATATCAGAATTGAATAGAAAATTTGACATTCAAACATAAGTATAAAAAGCTAAACAGGAAAGTGAAGTCATAAGGGATTTAATAAGGTTAAGCTGTTTACATCCTACATGGGAAGATGGCACTTGTAACTCTCCAATTTTTTTGTTTAGGCAGTTAGAAGGAGTGTACATAGACAGGGGACATGAGTGTGAGTTGTCTATGACAGGATGATATATAAAAAAATTAAGATGGGAGAAAAACTTTTGTACTGAGAGAAGGAAGAGATACAATAGGATGAATTGTCTCACATAAAAAAGGTGGGAAAAAGGTTTTTCAGTGTGGGGGTGGGGGAGATAGGGTAGTGGTGGCACTTTAATTAGAATTAACTCAAAGGGGAAATAATATACATAGCCAGTTGGGTATAGAAATCTATTTCACCCTATAGGAAAAGAGGAGAGGAGGGGATAAGAGAAGAGAGTCTGATAAAAGGGAGGGTGGATTGTAGGAGACAGTGGTCAGAAACAAAACAGTTTTGAGGAGGGACAGGGTGAAAGGAGAGAGAGAAGGATAAACAAAGGAAAATAGGATGGAGGAAAATAAGCAGTTGGTAATCATTATTATGAATGTGAATGAGATGAAGTCACCTATAAAATGGAAACGGACAACAGAGTGGAATAATCCAAAAGACCAGAATGCAACAGTATGTAGTCTACAAGAAACACACTTGAAGCAGAAAGCCACACACAGAGTACATAAAAGTAAAGGGCAGGAAGCAAATATATTATGAAATTAAAAAACAAAAGCAAGGATAGCAATCATGATCTCATATAAGGCAAAAGCAAAAATAGATCTAAGTTAAAAGAGACAGGGAATAAAACTACATCTTGCTAAAACATACCTTAGAAAATGCAGTAATATCAATACTAAACATATTAGCACCAAATGGTAGAACATCCAAATTTCTTAGAGAAAAAGTGAAATGAGTTTCAGGAGGAAATAGTAAAATCATACTATTGGGGGACCTCAAATTACCCATTTCAGAAATAGATAATTGAACAAAAAATAAACAAAAAGGAAGTTAAGGAAATTAATAGGATCTTAGAAAAGTTAGATATGATAGACCTCTGGAGGAAATTGAATAGGAATGGAAAGGAATATACCTTTGTCTCAGTGGTACATAGAGACTACACAAAAACCAAACATATATTATGGCATAAGAAACAACCAAATCCAGAAAAGCATAAACATTAAATGCATTCATTTATGATGCAATAAAATTAGATTCAATAAAGTTCTGTGAAATATATAGTAAAATTAAATGGAAACTAAATAATATAATCCTAAAGAATGAGTTGGTCAAAGCACAACTCATGGGCACAATCAATCATTTCATTAAAGAAAATGACAACAATGAGACAACATAACAAAATTTATGGGATATAGTCCAAGCAATACTTAGGGGACAATGTGTATCTCAAATTCATGTGAAAGAGTAGATCAATGAACTGGGTATGCAACTTGAAAATTAATAGAAAAAGAACAAATTAAAAATCCCCAGTTAAACCCCAAATTGAAAATCCTAAAAATCAAGAGAGTGATGAATAAAACTGAAAGCAAGCAAACCATTCAACTAACAGATAAAACTAGGAGGTAGTTTTATTTTAAAAACACAATAAAATAAAGATGAAAACCAAATTACAATTCCAAAAAAATAAAAGAGGTCAATTACCCAACAATGAAGATGAAATTAAAGCAATTATTAGTGCCAATTTGATTCAATAATGTGTCAGTAAATCTAACAATCTAAGGGAAATGATGAGACTTACAAAAAATACAAACTCAGATTAATAGAAGAGGAGATAGAATATTTAAATAACACTACCTTAGAAAAATAAATTGGTGGAGGCAGAACTAAAATGACAAAGTAAAGGTAGGTATTTGCATGCGTTCTCCTCCAAATCTCTCCAAATACCTATTTAAAAATGACTCTAAATGAATTTTAGAGCAGCAGAACCCACAAAAAGATGAAACAAATTTCCAGCCCAAGAAACTTGGAAAGTTGGCAGGAAAGGTCTGTTGATGGATAGTGAAAGAGGAATGCAGTCCAGAGCAGGCCTTGCTAGTGCAGATCAGGAGCCAGAAAATGACTAGCAGGTTTTAGGGTGACTGAATCACTGGTAGCAATGTCAGGTTGCAGACCTCTCAGTCCGTAGATGCCAAAGATAACTTAGAAAGTTAGTAGAAAAAGTTTATCACCTGACTCAAAGGAGAACACAATCCAGCACAGGCTATACCAACACATCTCCAACCACAGCAAAGCAGGCCCAGGTCCAGGCCTTGGGAGTAATTGAATCAGTAGTGGCAGTGGCAGTAGCAGCTACTGTTGCTTTCAGAGTTCTCAGCTCACAGTTAGTTAGGGGGTCAAACAACTGATCAGAAGATTACAGAAGTCTTTTTGCTAGCACTAAGGCAGGACTCTTGTGATTCAGGGCACAGTCCAGGGTGTAGTCCTAGAGCAAGGAGGAGCACTAGCATAGCAGAGCTTGTAGCCAAGGTGGAAAGGGGACACACCTACAGTTCCAGGGTAAAAAAGCTTGTTTGTGATTGCTCACAGATCAGAGCATAGGCCAGGGGAGTAGTCAACACCTCTCCTTAGATCATACCATCTTGGAAGAACTGAAAACTAACAGGAACCTAGAAGCATCTCTAAAAATAGTTGCACAAAACCCTTGAAGTTTCAGACAGTGTGTCCTTCCCTCCTGAAGCAGAGACCTAACTTTAACAAAGACTTAGAAGTCAAGTAATAGGATGAGAAAAGGAACAAGCAACAGAAAAATACTCTGACTATAGAAAGTTACTATGGTAACAAGGAAGATCAAAACATGAACTCAGAAGACAATAAAGCCAAAGCTTCTGCATCCAAAGCCTCCAAGAAAAATATGAATTGATCTCAGGCCATGAAACAACTCAAAAAAGATTTTGAAAATCAAGTAGAGAAGTAGAAGAAAAATTGAGAAGAGAAATGAGAAAGATGGAAGAACATCATAAAAATTAGTCAACAGCTTGGTAGAGGAGATAGATAAAAAACCTAAGTCAATAACACCATAAAAAACAGACTAGACACCAAGTGGTGAAAGAGATCCAAAAAGCCATTGAGGAGAAGAATTTCTTAAAAAGTAGAATTGGCTCGAGAGAAAAAAGGTCCAAAACTGAAGAAAACAATTCCTTAAAAACTGAGATGGAACAAATGAAAGTTGATGACTTTATAAGAAATTAAGCAACCATGAAACAAAACCAACAGAATGACAAAATAGAAGACTGAAATATCTCATTTTACAGCGGAGGAGAAGAGGGTGGGGGGAAGTGAGGGGTAGTGTGTGAACATTGCTCTCATTGAGGAGATTGAGGAATAATTTGGAAATGGCTTTAAATTTGTGGTATGTGATTATGATGCAACTCTATTGTGCTATAAGAAATGATGAGCAGGATTCTCTCAGACAAAAGAAAAACTGAGAGACTCGCAGGGACTGATGCAAAGTGAAATGCACTGTGTATAAAGTAATAGAAATATTTTAAGATGATCAGCTATGGATGACTTAGACGTTCTCAGCAACACAATGATCCAAGACAACTCTGAAAGACTTATGATGAAAGAAACGTGCTATCAATCCCAAGAGAGAGAACTGATAGTCTCTAAATACAGATAGAAGCATACTTTTTTTTTAAAAAAACTTCTTTATTTTTCTTGCATTTGTCTGTTTTCTTTCACAACATGCCTATTTTGGGTTTTGCATAAGTAGATAATGCATAACTATCCAGAATTTCTTGCCTTCTCAATGAGGGGCATGGCGAGGGAGGAAGGAAGAGAATGTGGAAGTTAAAGTTTTAAAAACAAATATTAAAAATTGTTTTTACATGCAACTGGGGAAAATATTATACTTAATTTAAAAAGAAAAGAAGACATTTTACAAACCATCATTGATCTCCCTGAGAAAGAATCTTCAGGAACAGATGGATTCACAAATGAAATCTACCAACATTTAAAGAATAATTATTTCAAATAATATATAAACTATTTGGGAAAATAGGCAGAGAAGCCTTACCAAAGTCCTTCTATGACACGAATATGGTGCTGATACCTAAATCACAAAGAGCCAAAACAGAAAAAGAAAACTATAGACCAATTACTCTAATAAAAATGAATGCAAAATGTTTATATATAAAATAGTAACAGGAATATCATATCAATATATCACAAAGATCCTATGCTATAACCAGGTGAGGTTTATACTAGTAATGTATGACTGATTTAATATTAGGAAAACTATTAGCATAATTGATAATATCAATAAGAAAACACAGAAGTCATATATGTTGGAGGGGATGTGGGAAAAATGAGAGACTAATGTACTGTTAGTGAAACTGTGAACTGATCCAACCATTCTGGAGAGCATTTTGTAGTTATGCCCAAAAGGCTACAGAACTGTGCATTCCTTTTGGCCCAGCAATGCCACCAAAAAAAGGAAAAAAGACATATTTTCATTTATAACAGATATTTTTTGTGGTGGTAACAATTTGGATATTGAAGGGATACCCATCAATTCTGGAAGGGCTGAATGAGTTGTGGTATATAATTGTGATTGGAATGCTATTGTGCTTTAAAATGACAAGTGGGATGTTTTCAGATAAAGTTGGAAATACATGAATTGATGCAAACTGAAATGAGCAGAACTAGAAGAATGTTGTATACAGTAAAGCAGTATTTTATGATGATCAACTGTGAGTGACTTAGTTATTCTCAGAAACATAATGATACATACAATTCTGAAGGATTTATGATGAAAAATGCTGCCCACCTCTAGAGAAAGAACTGATGAAATTAGAATTCAGATCCAAGCATACTATTTTTCACTTTGAATTTTTAAGATTTTTTTGGGTCTGTGTTTGCTTTTACAACACAATCAATAAGAATATGCTTTGCATGATTGCATATGTGTAATCTATATCAAATTTCTTACTATCACAGGTAGAGGGGAGGAGGGATAGAGAATTTTGCAACTCACAATTTTTTTAAAAGAATGTTAAAAATAGTTTTTACCTGTAATTGGAAAAATAAAATAGTATTAAAACTAAATCAGTGGATGGATGCATTTTTCATTTCAGTCATGAAGCACAGATAAGTAGAAACCATTACTGGACCTCACCATAGATGAGCATGACGTGTGAGGGAAAAAATCATCTTCTCATGATAGTTATAAGTTTAAAACCAGACCCTCTGTGAATAATAATGAGGCTGAAACCTTCTGTAATCATCTTGAAAAAATAGGGAATATATTGATGATTCATTTTTTAAATTAATTCAACAAATATACATTAAGCAAAGTACTCTGTACCAGAAACTAGGCTAGGCATTAAGGGCACAAAGATAGAAACTAAGATGCCTATATTCACAAAGAGTTTATATACTATTGGATGGAAGGAATAACATTTACCATGCACACTTACAAATAATTTGAAAAAATGCAAACCCCTTTCCCCCTCATAAAATGTAGGGGCATCATACACTTGGTGAAGCAAGATGAGGTAGGGAAGCAAACAACTTGTCTTTCATCCAAAGCAAATGTGTGTTTTATATGAACACATACATATTTATGTATAATCTCATAACACATATGTATACATATATACATTAATGAATGCATATGCTTACATATATTTACAAGTGTACATTTGTATGCATGCATATTTACATGTGCACAAATATATACATATATACATGCATATTTACATATATATTTGCATGTGTGTGTATGTGTCTGTGTGTGTGCATGTATAAAAGGAAAATTTCTACCTGTGGAAAGATATATAAGAGTCCTGTCTCTCAAATATTCTGACTGTACGATCCTAGTGAAGTCATCTCATTATATTTCTCCAAACCCCAAGACCATAAGCTTCATGGTTAATCAGCTACAATAGACTTCCTAAAAAATTAAGCTTCCTATCCCTCTGACAAGATATTTCAAGAAGTAAAGTTTCAAATCTCAATTCTAGTACTTAGCCTTTTGAAAACAGGTAAGTTACTTAGGCCCTTTGCCCAGATTCCTTACCTCTAAAGTAGAGCTTTAGTACCAGGGATAATACCAAGTATTATCCTTGGTACCTACTGTAAAGTATTTAGCTTTGTAAATCATAAAATGTTATAAAAATTATCATTGTTATTATTACCATAAAAGAAGATTATCTTCCAATGAAAATGAAAATGTCTTCTGCAAAAAAAGAGACAATATTAGGCTACACTGATAAAGGGGGTTTCCTAATTTGGAGTTCTCATTGTCAATAAAAATCACAGGTCTAGTCCCTATCTCTATCTTTATACACTCACCCTCTCTCCCTCCTTCTTCCTTCCAATCCTTTAAGAGTGTAGAACTTTGTCCTGGAGGGTCATGCTTTATGCTAAGTAATCGTAGTTTTAGCTCCCTGGCCTAGGAGGACATTCTTGAACTATTGGGAAATTTGCTTTTACAAGTCCATTCAGTCTGATTATCTTCCAGAAAATGCCAACCCCAAGTATAGTAGGAAGTAGTTCTTTTCTTACCCATCTCCCAGTACTATTCTGTGTATGAGGAAGTCCAAAGGAAGACCTTCTTAAGTTTATTTCGGGTGCTTCACCTTCTCTCAGACCCTGTGGAGCTGTTGGATTCTCATTACTATACTTTATCTCTTTAATGTGTGAGTTTCCATGGCAAATACTGACACACAAACAAGGCAGCTAGAGCAAAGCTTTCTATTTATAATAGATATATTATAATATATATATTTATAATAGATATATGCAGAATGGACATTTCTGGAGAAAAGACAAAAGAAAATCAGCATTTTGTACTCCAAGAAAACGTTAATCTTAGAGAAGGGTTATTCTTCATCCTCATCCTCATCCTCATCATCTTGAAGTTAAAGTATAAGTCTGGCCATGTTACTCATCTGCTTAAGAAAGTTCAGTAACACTCCTTTCCCTCCATAATAAAATACAAACTTTTGTCTGACATCTGAAGCCTTTCATTATTTTTTTTTTTTTTTTTTTATTTTTATTTATTTATTTATTTGTTTATTTGTTTTACATTCATTTTCACAAATTTTTGGGTTCCAAATTTTCTCCCTTTTTCTCCCCTCCCCCCACCCCAATACCCCAAGCAATCTAATTTTCCCTATCTCCAATCTGTCCTCTCTTCTGTCATCCCTCCCTTCCCTTGTCTCTATCTTCTCTTTTCTCCTGTAGGGCCAGATGACTTTCTATTCCTCATTAACTGTATGTCTTCTTTCCTAGTTGCAACAGCAATACTAAACAATTGTTCCTAAAACTTTGAGTTCCAAATTCTCCCCATCCCTCCCTCCCCACCCATTCCCTTTGGTACGGCAGGCAATTCATTATAGGCCATATCTGTGTAGCTTTGCAAATGACCTTCCTGATAGTCGTGTTGTGTAAGACTAACTGAATTGCCATCCCTCCTCACCTGCCCCTCATTGTTTCTCTTTGATCCTGTCCCTCCCCAAGTGTTGACTTTCAATTACTCCCTCCTCCCTTTGCCCTCCCTTCCATCATCCCCCCCCAATATCTCCTTCTCCCCCGCTTTCTTATACTGTAAGATAGGTTTTCATACCAAAATGAGTGTGCATTTCACTCCTTCGTTTAGTCAAATGTGATGAGGGTAAACTTTTGTTTGTTTGTTTGTTTTTGTTTTTGTTTTTTTTTTCTTCAGCTCTCCTCTTTTTCCTTCCATTAAAAACATCTCCTACTTGCCTCTTAAATGACATATAGTTACCCCCTTCCATTTCTCCCTCTTTCCTCTCACTACATTTCTCTCTCATCATTTACCTTAATTCCTTTTAAGGTATGGTCCCATCCTATTCAGTTCAATCTGTGCTCTCTGTCTCTGCATGTGAATGCATGTGTGTATGTGTGTGCATGCGTGTACATGTGTATGTGTGGTCCCACCAACCACCCAGATACTGAAAAGTTTTAAGAGTTAGAAATATTGTCCTTCCATGTATGAATGCAAACAGTTCATTTCTGGTAAGACCCTTAATACTTCTCCTTGCTATTTACTTTTGCATGCTTCCTCTCAGTCTTGTGTTTGAAAGTCAAATTTTCTTTTCAGCTCTGGTTTTTTCATCAAGAATGATTGAAAGTCCTCTGTTTCATTGAAAGACCATATTTTCCCTTGAAATATTATACTCAGTTTAGCCGGGTAGGTGATTCTTGGTTTGAGTCCTAGTTCCTTTGCCTTCTGGAATATCCTATTCCACGCCCTTCGATCCCTTAATGTAGAAGCTGCTAGATCTTGGGTTATCCTGATTGTATTACCACAGTACTGGAATTGTTTGTTTCTGGCTGCTTGCAAGATTTTTTCCTTGAGCTGGGAGTTCTGGAATTTGGCCACAATGTTCCTAGGAGTTTCTCTTTTTGGATCTCTTTCAGGTGGTGATCGATGGATTCTTTCAATACTTATTTTGCCCTCTGGTTCTAGAATGTCAGGGCAGTTTTCCTTGATAATTTCATGCAAGACGATGTCTAGGCTCTTTTTTTGATCATGGCTTTCAGGTAGTCCCATAATTTTTAAGTTGTCTCTCCTTGATCTATTTTCCAGGTCAGTTGTTTTTCCCATGAGATATTTCACATTCTCTTCCATTTTATTGTTCTTTTGGTTTTGTTTGGTGATTTCTTGGTTTCTCATAAAATCATTAGACTCCATCTGTTCCATTCTAATTTTGAGAGAACTATTAAATTCAGTGAGCTTTTGAGCCTCTTTTTCCATTTGGCTCATTTTGCTTTTGAAAGCATTCTTCTCCTCATTGGCTTTTTGAACCTCTTTTGCCAATTGAGTGAGCCTATTTTTCAAGGTGTTAATTTCCTCAGCATTTTTTTGGGTCTCCTTTACCAAGATATTGACCTTTTTTTCATACTCTTCTTGCATCTTTGTCATTTCTTTTCCCAGTCTTTCCTCCACCTGTCTAACTTGCTTTTCAAAATCCTTTTTAAGCTCTTCCAAGGCCTGAGCCCACCCAACACCCCCCTGGGGTGTCTGGGGTACTGAGGCCCCGCCCTCCACATCTTTCCCTGATGGGAAAAATACGTTCTCGTCCTCCCCATCAGATCCGAAGGTTGGGATCATTTGCATTTGTTGGAAAAAACTCTCTAAAGTCTTATTTTTCTTCCCCTTTCTAGGCATTTTCCCAGCCAGTTACTTGACTTCTGAGATTCCTTTCCACCCCCGCCTGGATCTAGTGCTTGGCCTCTGAGATTTAAATGGGCTTTCCTCCTGCTGGCTGTCAATCAGTGAGCTTTAGTTCAGGTGCTGGGGCGGGGCCAGGGCTGTCTCCGAGACTCTGATCCCTCGGAGGGGGGGGGGGGGCTTTATGCAGAGACTCTCAAGAATGGAGCGGGTGGGGGCGGGGTGGGGGGCCCGCCTCCCAATCTCAGCTCCCTTGGGGGTCCCGAGCAGAAGTCTTCAGCAACAGAGCGGGCTGGGGGCAGGGCCGTTTCCCAGGCTCAGCTCCGTCAGGTTTTATGCGGGAATCTTCCGTAATGAAGATCCCGCCTGCAGCTGGGGGATTCCTGAGTCCCGGGCCGCTGCCGCCTCAGCCCCAGCCCACGCCTCTGCCGCCACCGCTTCCTGCCCCCGTCCCTGCCGCCGCCGCTTCCTCCCGAGGGGGCCCGAGTCACAGACACCCTGCTTCCCCTCTCCTTCAGCCCGGCCTCTCTCACTGACCTGCTTCTGTGGGCGGAGGGACTTTCCCGGCTGCTTCAGCTTCCGTCTCTGAAGCCTGCTCCGATCCGCTTCTCTGAGGCCTCGGCCAGGGCAGCGCTGGGGGTCGGGTTTACTCTCCGGGGCGCGCCGGACCCTGGGGACGGGTCTTGAGGGCTCCCTGGGACGGAAATCTCCTCCACTCTGCCTCTGCACACCTTGCACTCACCCAGAATCTATGGGGGACTCTTTCTACACCAATTCCATGGGCTTTGGTTTCGGAGCTCGTAAACGTGCGTCCTTCTACTCCGCCATCTTGGCTCCGCCCAAGCCTTTCATTATTGAACCACAGTTTATATTCCCAAAATGTCCCCTTTCCCATACTGGATATTTGTCTTGTTGTCTCATGACTCTTTGTAGGCTGTCCCCTGTACCAGGGGTCTTCTTGTTATCTACCTTCACCTCTGACATCTTCTAAGTACCTTCTAGGCTCAGCTTAAGTGCCATTTTGTCTTAGAAGAATTTTTTGTTTTTTAGAATTAGTGCTGCCTGCCCACCCCTTGAGCCACAGGGAATTATTTTGCCTGATTTTGTAAGTTATTTGTATTTTTTCATCTCTGTACATGGTGTATCTCTCTATAAAAATGTGAGATAGTATCTGGGATACATAGTAGACGCTTAATGTGATAGACTGAATTATAATGAATTATAATAATAGTGACATCCCTTTATTTCTTTAAATTTTTTTATTTTCCATATTTATTTATTCATTTGTTTTCAATTGTCAACAATCACTTTCACAAATTTTAAATTTTCTACCCCTCTCTCTCTCCCCAAGATGGCATGCAATCTTATATGGGCTATACACATACATTCTTATTAAACACATTTGCATATTAGTCATGTTACATATAAGAAGTAAAAGGAATGGGAGAAAGCACGAGAAAAATTAAACAAAACCAAACATAACAAAAGAGAGAATAGTCTATTTCATTCTGCATTCCAACTCCATAGTTCTTTCTTTGAATGTGGATGGCATTTTGCATTGTGAGTCCTTTGAAAAAAGTTTTAGGTCCTTACATTGCTGTAAAAGGCTAAGTCTATCAAAAACAGTTCTCACACCCTGTGGTTGCTACTGTGTACAATGTTCTCCTGTTTCTGCTCACTTCACTCAGTATCAGTTCATGTAAGTCTATACAAGTATTTCTGAAGTCACCCTGCTTGTCATTTCTCTCTAGAATTGTTGGATCAAGGCAAATCAAAACAACTCTGAGGGACCACATCATATCTATCAGATTGGCTAACATGAACAAAGAGAAAGATGATAAATGTTGAAGATGTGGGAGAATTGGAACACTAATTCATTGTTGGTAGAGCTGTGAACTGATCCAACCATTCTGGAGAGCAGTTTGGAACTACACCCAAAGGGCTACAAAAATGTGCATTCCTTTTGACCCAGCAATACTGCTTCTAGGACTGTATCCTTAAGAGATCATAAAAATGAGAAAGGGTCCCACATGTGCAAAAATATTTATAGCAGCACTCTTTGTGGTTGCCAAAAACTGGAAATCAAGGGGATGCCCATCAACTGAAGAATGGATGAATAAATTGTGGTATATGAATGAAATGGAATACTATTGTGCTACAAGAAATGATGAAGAGGAAGACTTCAGAGAGTCATGGAAAGACTTATATGAACTGATGCTGAGTGAAAGGAGCAGAATCAGGAGAACTTTGTACACAGCAACCACAGGGTGTGAGAAATTTTTCTGGTAGACTTACTACTTCGTTGAAATACATGGACTTAAAATATTCTCAATGGACTCTTGAGGCAAAACGCCTTCCATATCCAGAGAAAGAACTATGGAATTGGATCACAGATAGAAACAGACCATTTTCTTTTGTATTTTGTTTTGCTTTGTTTTATGGTTTCTCCCATTCATTTTAATTCTTCTATGGAACATGTATTTAATAGGAATGTACGTGTAGAACCTGTATAAGATTGTATGCCATCTCAGGGAGGGAGTGGGGATGGAGGGTGGAATAAGGAGAGAGGGGAAAAAAGATCTAAGATAATGGAAGTGATTGTTGAACACTGAAAACAAATAAAATGATTTAATTAAAAAAATAGAATGGTTGAATCAGCTCACGTCTCCACCAATGAATTAGTGTTCCAACTCTGCCACATCTTCTCCAACATTATCATTTACTTGTTTTGTGGTGTTAGCCAATCTGATAGGTGTGATGTGGTACCTCATAGCTGTTTTTATTTGCACTTCTCTAATTAATAGTGATCTAGAACATTTTCTCATGTGACTATAGATAGCGTTAATTTCTTCCTCCGAAAACTGCCTATTCATATCCTTTGACCATTTATCAATTCAGGAATGACTTGTATTCTTATAAATTTGACTCAGTTCTCTATATATTTTAGAAATGAGGCCTTTTCCAGAGACACTAATTGTAAAAAATTCTTTCCCAGTTTTCTGCTTCCCTTCCAGTCTTAGTTGCATTGACTTTTGTGCAAAAACGTTTCAATTTAATGTAATCAAAATTAATAATTTGCATTTCATAATGTTCTCTATCTCTTGTTTGGTCATAGATCCCTCCATTCTCCATAAATCTGACAAATAAACCATTCCTTGCTCCAATCATTGGAAGTGAATTTGCCCTTTTCATTTTTCATACTGGTAATTTGTTTTCTTTTCCTTTGTTTTCTGAAAATCAGATTGAGCAAAGGTTTATCCATTTTATTGTTATTTCATAAAACCAGCTCTTAATTTTATTTACTCGTTCAATTTTTTTTAATTTCAATTTTTAAAATCTCTCCTTTGATCTTCAGTATTTCTAATTTGGTATTTAATTGTGGATTTTTAAATTTATTTTATTCTTTTTCAGCTGCATGCCCAATTTATGACCTCCTTTTTCTCAATTTTATTTATGTAAGCATTCAAAGATATAAATCTTCCCCTAAGAACTACTTTTGCTGCATCCCATAAATTTTGGTAGGTTGTCTCATTTTTGTCGTTCTCTTGAATGAAGTTGTTGGTTGTTTCTATGATTTGTTGTTCGATCCACTCATTCTTTAGGATTAGATTATTAATTTCCAATTAATTTTTGGTCTATCTTTCCATGGCCCTTTATTACACATATTTTTTATTGCATAATGATCTGAAAGGGATGTATTTAATATTTATATCTTTCTGCACTGGGCTGTGAGGGTCTGTATATTCTAGTACATGCTCATTTTTGTGTATGTGTCATGTACTGCTGAGAAAAAGGTATCTTCCTTTTTACCCCCATTCAATTTTCTCCAGAGGCCTATCATACCTAGCTTTTCCAGAATTCTGTTCACCTCCTTAATTTCTTTCTTGTTCATTCTGAGGTTAGATTTATCAAGTTCAGAGAAGGGGAGGTTGAGGTCCCCCATTCATATAGTTTTGCTATCTATTTCTTCCTGTAACTCCCTAAACTCTGTAATAATTTGGATGATATACCAATTGGTGCATGTATGTTTAGTAATGATATTACATCATTGTCTATGGTGCCTTTTAGCAGAATATAGTTTCCTTAATTATCTCTTTTGATTAGATCTATTTCTGCTTTTGCTTTGTGTGAGATTAGGATTGCTACCCCTGCTTTTTTTACATCAGATGAAGCACAATATATTCTGATCCAACCTTTTACCTTTATCCTGTGTGTATCCCCCCATTTCAAATGTCTTTCTTGTAAACAACATATTGAAGGATTATGGTTTTTAATCCATTCTGTTACCCACCTCTATTTTATAGGAGAGTTCGTCCCATTCACATTCACAATTATGATTACTATTTGTATTTTTCTCTCTATCCTGTTTTCCATCCCCTGTTTATGTTTTTATTTTTCCCTTCTCCCTTCTTCCTTCTCCTCCTCAAAAAAGTTTTACTTTTTAACACTATCTTCCTCAGTCTTCCCTCCCTTTTCCTTCCCTTTTTCCTTGCTGCTTCCTCCCTTCTAACTACCTCCCTTTTCTTTCCCCCTTTCTCTCCTACTTCCTGTAGTGCAAATTAGATTTCTATGCCTGAGAATATTATTCCCTCCTTTAACCAAATCCAATGAGAGTAATACCCATACAATGCTCATCTTCCTCCCTTCTTTCCCTCTACTAAAATGTGTTTTTGTGCCTCTTCATGTGACATAATTTACCCTTTTGTGCCTCCTACTTTCCTCTTCTCCCTTCACACTCCTTAGTTAGGATTTTTATCATCACATCATTTAACATATTAATTTATACACATATGTATTTTATCTATTTTATTTGCCTTTATCTCTTTGCTTAAGACATATTTTACCCACAACTGCATGTATAACAATTCAATGTGCATATGTGATGTATATTTAATTTATACCCACACCCTCTGTCTATATACATGATGTAATTAATATACAATTCTCTATATCAACAACTGTTATCCTCCCATATAGGGATGTAAACAATTTGCCCATATTGAATAATGAGTTTTTTTGTTTTTCCTTGTTTACCTTTTTATTCCTCCCTTGAGGAATATATATTTGAAGATCAAATTTTCTATTGAGTTCTGGCCCTTTTATCAGGAAGGTCTGGAAATCCCTTATTTCACTGAATGTCCATCTCCTTTTCTGAAAGATTACTCTCAATTTTGTTATGTAGTTGATCTTTGGTTGTAGTCCAAGCTCCTTTGCCTTACAAAATATCTTACTTCAATCCCTCCAATCTTTTAATGTAGAAGTTTCAAGGTATTGTATGATCCTGTCTGTAGTTTCTTGATAATTTAATTGCTTCTTTCTAGCTGTTTGCAGTATTTTCTCCTTGACCTAATAATTCGGGAATTTGCCAACAATATATCTTGGTGTTTTCAATTTGGGATCTCTTTCAGGAAGTGATCAGTGGATTCTTTCAATGATTATTTTGCCCTCCAGATCTAGGACTTCAGGTTAGTTTTTCTTGTGGGGAGGGAGGGTTGGGGAGAATTTGGAACTCAAAGTTTTAAGAACAACTGTTTAGCATTGTTGTTGCAACTAGGAAAGAAGACATAATTAGTCATTAGTTAATGAGGAATAGAAAGTCATCTGGCCCTACAGGAGAAAAGAGAAGATGGAGACAAGAGAAGGGAGGGATGACAGAAGAGAGGGCAGATTGGAGATAGGGAAAATTAGATTGCTTGGGGTATTGGGGTGGGGGGAGGGGATAAAAGGGGAGAAAATTTGGAACCCCAAAATTTGTGAAAATGAATGTAAAAAGTTAAATAAATAAATAAATTTTTTAAAAAAAGGATGATTTCTTGGATGATACTGTCTAGGCTCTTTTTTCATCATGGCTTTCTGGTAGACCAATAATTCCTAGATTTTCTCTCCTGGATCTATTTTACAGGTCAGTTGTTTTTCCAATGAGATATTTCACAATTTCTTCTTTTATTCATTCTTTAGATTTTGTTTGACTGATTCTTGATGCCTCATGGAGTCATTAGTTTCTACTGTCCCAATTCTACTTTTTAACAATTGTTCAGTTAGTGTTTGTACCTCCTTTTTAAAAGTTATTTTCTTCAGTTAGATTTTGTATTTCCTTATCCATCTGAGTTTACTTTTTAAGGAGCTGATTGTATTTTTAAAATCATTGGTCAGTTTTTCTTCTACCTCTTTGATTTGGCTTTTAAAATCTTTCTTGAACTCTTCCAAGAATGCTCTTTGGACTTGAGACCAGTTCATATTCCCTTCTGAGGTTTCAGATGTGGATATAGTCAAAACTGTCCTCTTCCAAATTAGTTTTTATTCCTCCCTGTCCCTGTAATAAGATTCTATTGTCTTTGCTTTTCTAATTTGCTTCTTGCTCATGGTGATTGCCTTTTTCCTGACTTTTAAAGTTAATCTCTGCTTCTGGGAAACAGGGTGTTCTGTCCCATGTTTCTTGTGCTGGGAGGTAAGGTCTTAGTTACTGGCTTTGCGTACTGTGGCCTCTGATTCTTTCATCTAGAAGCTGTATAATACTGCAGTTTACCTGGTGCTGAAGTGGGTGGTGTGTGTCAACATTGAGGCCAGGTGATATCTTAAGTTTCCCCAGTGTTACATTGAAGCTCATAGTGTCAGGTGTGGGGGAGGGTGGTCTGGCCACTGGAGGTCTCCTCCTCCTGTAGAGTTGCACTAACTCCATCTACACTGCTGTCTGCCCAATTTCCCTGACTGTGCTAAGGCATTCCTGGGTTCCTGGTGTTGGTGCTTGCCAGTTCCAACCCTCTGGGGCTCAGGATCTCCTCCGGGTCCACTGAGGTAGGGCTTGCTTGGACATCCCTGGTCCTGCACTGGTTCCCTTCAGCCATAGAGAGAGGGACCCTTCTCATCAATCTCCCCAGTCTCCTGAACTGAAAGACTGTCGTATCCATTCTGTTACCTCCACTATTCCAGAATTTTTCCTGGGGCAATGTTTTCTGGGTTTTTCAAGATAAACAAGGGAGGGTGAGAGTACTTACAGTTTACTCCGCCATCTTGGGTCCCAGAAGTTCAAGTAGGTGACTCAAATATCTAGTCCATGGGCTGATATTCCCAGGAGCAGCTGCAGCTGTGAGGGGCCCTGTGCTTCTCTCGCGGAGTACTCTAGACCTAAGTGCTAAGTGGATTGAGAATCCAAACTGTCTCTGGTGATTCGGTCTACCTGGGGCTGTTCTTGCTCTGCTATGGCCACACCTGCACTGGTGTTTCTTGTATACTCTGTGCTCCCCTAGCCCAGTATAACAGATCCTTCCCATCTACCTTTTGGGTTGTTCTGGGCTACAATTCTGCCACGCTCTGTGTCCCAGTGGATTCTGCCACTCTCAATATCCTTTTATTTCTAGAATATATGTTTTTCAAAATGCTTTCCCACAAAATCTGTGAGTTAGGTCTCTCTATAACTTTTATCCATTATATCTTGAAACCTTCCCAACATACCTGTGCAGGTTTTCTACCTTTATTTTTCAGAGAACTTTTTAGTCTGATACAGAGGTAGGAAGAATTCAATTGGAAGTCAAAAGAATGAAATTCAAATACCAACTTTGCTTTTATTTATACCTATGTGACCTTAGGCAGATAATTTAACCTCCTTGGACATCAGTTTCTTTACCTGTAAAAATAATTTTTACTATAGAATGTATGTGTATACATGTATTCCCCAAGATTGTTTACACATTTATAAATCTTCATTTGTAGCTCATATTTACATAGCACTTTAAGAAATGTAAATAATTTTGTATAAGCAATAAAATTCAATCCTTGCAACAACCATGTGAAGTGTATGCTATTATTTCTCATATCTCACAGACAAGGAAACAGAGTTCTTTCTGTTTAACTAGCCTAAGTAACTAGCCTAGAAGCTCATCAACGTTAAGTGTAAGAGGAAGCATTCAAACAAGAGTTGTCTAAAATCCACATCTCTTTTCATTACTCCACATTCTATTACAGAAAGGTAATGAAATTTAGCAAAGCAAAAACAAAAATAATACTGAATTAAAGGACTTGGCTGGGAAGAACTCTAAGTGAAGTTGAATTGGAAAATGACTTTATTCTCACCTTGAAGGCCTATGTTACATCCTTTCCTGTCTAGAGGAGCTTGTGTTGGAGTTAAATAGCTTCAAATGACATAAACTTCAAAAGCAACTGAAGTCCTTCAGGTAGAATCCCTTTAAATTCCTGGAGGACCTTGGCACACACTAAAGGACTGTCCTCAGCAGCAGTAGCATCCTGTAGGTGGTCCAGATCAATCCGAGAAAATCAGGAATTTAAAAATCCTTGGGGGAGAATGGATAAAGGAAGGCAAAGGACAGAAGCAAAACATACTTCTGAGGAATGCCAGGATAAAAAAAGAGAGAGAAGAAGATGAAAAGAAAACAGGATTGTGGGAAAGGCACAGTAAGTAAGCATAACAGTGAATGTGAAAGAGATAATTAATTAGTCCTGATACTTTATAAACTATTTTAAAAAAATAGGTCCAAAAGGCATCCTGTCAAACTCATTTTATGACGTATGACAAATATGTTTTGAATCCTAAATTAAGAAGAACAAAAATAGAGAAAGAAGAAAAGTGTGGGCTGATTTTCCTAGTAAGTTTTGATGTAAACATTTTAGATAAAATACTAGCAAGGACATTATAGCAATATACTACAAAGATCATAGACTATGACTAAGTGAGATTTATACCAAGAATTCAGGACTGGTTTAATATTAGGAAAACCATCACCATAATGGATTATATTAATAACACAATTAACAAAAATCATATGTTTATTTCAATAACTTCAGAAAAAAATTTTGGCAAAATACAACCCCTATTCTTACTAAAAATATAGAAATCATAAGAATAAATGGAGCTTTTCTTTAAATGATAAGTAGTATTTATCTAAAATCAAGAGGAAGAATGTGGGGGGAATAAGCTAGGAATCTTTTTGGTAAAATCTGGGATGAAGCAAAAATGTCCATTATCACCACTATAAATCAATATTATGTTAGAAATGCTAGCTCTAACCGAACCAGATCTTAAACTATATTTTAAAGCAGTAATTATCAAAACAAGAAATCGATGGTGGATCAGTGGATTAGATTATGTACACAATAGGCTGTAGTAAATGACTGCACTAATCTAGTATATGATCAATCCAAACATCTAAGCTTTTGGGACACAAGCTTGTTATTTGACAAACTGCTGAGAAAACTGGAAAACAGTATGGCAGAAACCAGATAAAGACCAATATCTCAAACCATTTATCAAGATAAGGCCAAAATGGACACATGATTTACAGATAAAAGTTGATACCATGAACAAATTAGGAAAGCTTAGAATAGTTTACTTGTCAGTTGTATGAGTAAGGGAAAAATTTGGACCAAATAAGTTATAGAGAGCATGAAATATAAAATATTGATTATAGTAAATGAAAAAAAGTTTTTGCACAAACAAAACTAATGCAACCAAAATTAGAAAGAAAGCAGAAAACTGGGATAAAGTCCTCATTTCTCAAACATATAGACAACTGAGATAAAATTATAAGAATACAAGTCATTTCTCAATTAGTAAATGGTCAAAGAATATGAACAGTTTTCAGACAAAGAAACCGGCTGTGTATAGTCATATGAAAAAAGATGCTCTAAATCACTATCAATCAGAGAAATGTAAATTAAAACAACTTAAGGTACCTCACGCTTATCAGATTGGCTAATGTGACAGAAAAGGAAAATAACAAATGTTGCAGGGTATGTGGGAAAACTGGGACACTAATGAACTGTTGGTGGAGTTGTGAACTGATCCAATAATTTTGGAGAGCATCTTGGACCTATGCCCAAAGGGTATTCCCAAACTGTGAATACCCTTTGGTTCAGGAATACCATTGCTTGTTCTATAACCCAAAGAGAATTTTAAAAAGGGAAAAGAACATATTTGTGCAAAAATGTTTTGTAGCACCTTTTTGTGGTATTGAATAAGAGATTTAGGGGATTCCCATCAATTGGGAAATAGCTGAAAAAAGTATGGTATATGATTGTGATGTAATATTATTGTGTTATAAGAAGTGACAAGTAAGTTCATTTCAGAAAAACCTGGACTTACAATGAACTTGCTCATGTTTTTCCCCATTTCATGTCTTTTAAAGTTGAGCTCTACTCTTGGGGCACAGGGGTACTGTCCCAAGCTTCTTTTACTGTAGACCAGGGATCTTGTCACTGACTTTGTGTACTGAGCTCTCAAGTACTGGCAACTTACTGCATGGGGGTAACCTGGTGTAGTTGTGTCTGTTGTTGCCTGGTTTCTGTAAGTGGAGGCCTCACAGCTGGCCTGATGTGCCACTGACCTGCTGAACCAGGACCCAGGGGCCTTGATTGCAGATCTGTGCTGTGGATAAGAGCTCCCACTGGTTTGCCTGGACACTGGCTGCATTCCCCCTTTACTCAAATGAGAAGGACCTTTCCTGAAGTTCTTCTAGGTTAATCTTAAGCTAGAGAATTGTTCCACTCCATCATTTTGTAGGTTCTATCACTCCAGAATCCATCTAGAGGCTTGACTTAAAGTTGTTTCTGAGGGAAACAGGGAAGAGTTCATGCAACTTCCTAGCTTCTCTCCATCATTTTGGCTCTAACTCCTGCAAATTTGGGTTTGACATGAATGAAAATCATATAACAATTTAGATCTTCTAAGATTTAGAAAGCCTGCTGCAAAAGGTGGTGAGTTTTTGTTTTTTTTTTTTTTGAGATCAACATGACAAAACCAGATGATCAGTTTGGGAGGATGTTTCAAAGTAGAATAGTGTTCAGGTCTGACTTGGACTCTGTTAAGTTAATTCCCACAGTAATATCCAATGACTATAATTTTATGAATTTAGAGCTGAAGGGGATCTTAGAAGTCAAAGAACACATTTTAAAAAGGAGGAAACTGCACCAGGCCTAGTCAATGATTTGCTAGGGTCACATAGCTATTACCTGTCTGAGGGAAGATTCAAACTCAGGTCTTAATGATTGCAAGTTCATAGTTCTATCCTTTACAACATGGTCCCTCTCTATTCTGTGATTTTGTGATGTGACATAAAAAATGTATCAAGGACACATATAATCAGAAAAAAAGGGAGAAAACCATGTAGGAAAAGCAAGGAACAACAGATAGTCTGAGGCCAGTACTGGTATGTATATATCATTGAATCCAACATTCAATGAACAGACCTCAAACCCATCAGTGAGTTATGGGGACATCTATCCCAGCATGTGAAAACTTTCCTCTTCAGAATGGGGGGATGAGAACAATTTTTCTCATCTTCCATGAAGGTAGATGAAGCCAGTCCTGTGGAACAAAAGAAGAATTTTGTCGGACTTTGAAGACACCAAGGTAATGCTCTACATTCTGGGCCATTGCCAGTCATCTTAACTTTTGCCTGCTACTGGATTTCAATGACTCTGGAAGAGAGAGTGAGCCTGATATTGCCTAACTTAAAAACAATTCATGTGCAAGTCAAGACATTACCAAAGATATCATTGGTCCTCTTCAGAAAAAAGTATGAACACCAAGTGTGCACCTATTCTTTGCTAAGAACCGGGTTAAATATTTGGGACACAAAGACAGGCAAAAATCTCAATCCCTTCTTTCAAGCAACACACAGCCTGATAAGGGAGACAAAATACATTAGACAGGATAAATCAACAGAGGGAAGGCATTGGCATTAAGGAGGATTAGAATGATTAAAAGTAATTATAACACAGTCTCAAACATCAACATCATCATTATCATCATTCATTATCATCATCATGGCATTTACAAAGCATTTTCAGTTTTATAAAGCATTTTACATCTCTTATCTCAGTGGATTCTCAAAATAGCCCTGTGAGGTAAATACTACAATATCATTTGACAGATAAAGAAAGTGAAGCACACATAGGTCTGCTTTGCTAAATTATTTAGGGAATATTTATGGAAGGTTTGGAAAATAATTACATAAAATGATAAAAAATGGTTATGTTTGATTTTCTCTGGATAAGAAAGTACCTAAAGTGAGAAGATCTTGACTCCATTGAGATATCAATGTATTCTAGAAGCAAATTCTTGTGTGCCAGTAGAAGTTCTCTACAATTGTTTATAATGAATACTGACCTAACTGGAGAAAATAGATGGATATCTTTTGGAGGATAAATCATGGCGTAGTGAAAACAGCCTAGACTTTTCTTCCCGAATTTAGTACTTATTAGCTGTATGGTTGTGGACAAGTCAATTACTTCTTTGACATTCAGTTTATTTATCTGTAAAATTGGAGTAATAATAATACCTATAGATACTTCTCTCATAAGACTGATGTGAGAATTAAGCTAGATAATGTATGTAAGGAATTTTATAAATCTTAAAGCATTATAAAAATGTAATCTGTTCATATAAGTACTCTTGTACTGATTGCATACTGTCATGGAATTCTTTTTCAAAATGCCCTCCAAATGCGATATTGCTTTTTCTTCCATTTTTGCTTCACTTTGAATATTATACAAGCTAATCAGTTGTCATAAGAGCAGAGAAGCATTGAGTGGTATAGAAAAAGCATCGCATAAGAGATTCGGAAATCAGAGCTATTCTTTTATGAAAATAGCTTATCAGTCCACATCTTTGTGTGTAGTTTGATTGCTGGAAGACAGCCACACTTTAATGAGAAAAATCAGCTAATAAATATTCAGCACCCCAATGTCTAATTAAAATTAGTCAGTTTATCGATATTGAGTATTCATGAGAAGATATTCAAATGCAAATGATGATTCCTTGGAAAGAGTTGTTCATGACTGCAGGGCAGGGCAGAACTTGGGAATGGGGAAGAACAGAGGGGTTTATCAGCACAGTGTGAGGGTAATGGAAAGAACTTTGGATTTGGAATTCAGTGCCCTGAATTAAAATCTTAGCTCTATTACTTTGTGTGTCCTTGGAAAGATGACTTATATTCATACATAAATTGAAGAATTTAGCGTAGATGATCTCTAAAGTGTCTTCTGGTTGTCAATCATATGATCCTATATTCAAGAGGTGAAAAGTTGGGATGAGACTTTAAGAAAGTCTCACAGCCCTCTGAAATAGAAATGTTTTCTTAAGAAAGGTTTATTGTTTAGTCATTTTCAGTTGTATCTGACTTTTTGCAAGGTAAAGATGTTTGAATGGCTTGGCTTTCCCTTTTCCAGTTCATTTAAAAGATGAGGACACTGAGGCAATCAGAGTTAAGTGACTTGCCCAGTGTCACACAACTAGTAAGTGTTTGAGGCCAGATTTGACTCACGATGGATCATCCAAACTTCAGACTCAGCATTCTGTTCACTATACCATCTAGCTTCTATGTTAAGAAAGATTAGGCTTGGGTAGCTAGGGCTGCACAGTGGATAGAGCACTGACTTGATATTAAGAGGACCTGAGTTCAAATTCTACCTCAGACCCTTATTATAGCTGTGTGACCCTAGGCAAGTCACTTAACCCAAATTAATTCAAAAAGGAAGAAGAAAAGTTAAATCTTTATATAAATTCCCCACACCATTCTGAAGACTTTTAAAACACAGGAGAAAATAAGTCAGTTTTTCAGAATGTTTTTCACATATCTATAACTATGTTATGGCAATAGGGAATTTATTCCCAAACTTAAAAATCACAAAATTTCAAACAATGACTTTTAGATGATATGGAGTTTTTGATTGGTTAACTATATTTTCAACAGTACACTTTTCATTTTTTTCATTTCCATAGAAACAATTGAGTTCAACAGTGAATTAGCAAGAAGAGTTGGTTAAAATAGGATGCTCTCAGTGCTTGCTGCCCTTAGTAGTAATCTCACTATAATCTTCCAACTTCAATAGTAATATTTTACTCAGTTGTAGCCTCAGGAGAGGGTATTTCCTTATAGGAGCTAGTGATCCAGAATTTCCTGAAGACTCAGTTTAATTTGTTTTCTTGTTCTGTTATTTTCACAAATTGAAGAACAAAGTTGTTTTGGAAATCTTTGGTTGTCCTTGTTCCCTGTTTGTTTATTTGATTGGTTGTTGTCCTTTGTCTTCAAATGGAATCCCAAATTGCTGATTTTATTTTCATTATTGTATTGGTAAGATAATTATTTGGCAAGACTTTGTCAAATGCTTGTAATTAATTGCCCTTCAAAAGGTTATGAAGGAAATAGATTTGTGTTCTAGTCTCAAATTTCTGGGATCACCACTATTGCCTCCCTTTCAGTGTGCTGGGTTCTATCAGTTCTCTCTAATCCTTAACCCTTTTCTATATTTGTTCTTAGTCATTTGCATCTTCATCAGTTTGAGTCAGGATTTTAGCTAAAGAGGCAGGATATCATAATGGAATTAACAATGTATTTGGAGTAGTAAAACCTCAGTTCAAATTCTAGCTCTTTTACTTATAGACTGTGTGAACTTCAACAAATCACTTGCTGGACTTCCAGGGCAAAGCCAAGATTGTGAAGTAGAGGAAGCGACTGAACTCTCCCATGGGGCAGCAACATTAGATGTGGGTGTTGGATGTGGCAACAGCAGGAGCAGCAGCTTCAAGAGTTCTGAAGCCAGAGAAGGTAAATGGACCTGGCAGCTGGTCAAAAAGAGAGTACAAGGGATCCCTTTGCTAACACTGGCACAGGATAGGGTGCTGTTTGGCAACTCCATTGCCCATGTCTATTTCACTTTCAGTTTATAGGAGTGGAGCAGTATCAATAGTGACTGTAAGGGATAAAGGGTCTTTCCTGGGTAAAGACTAGAGCACAGACCAGGAGAACAGTAATGACACCTCTCTCTTCAGCACACCACTGAAGTAAGCACTGAAAGCACTGTAAGTGCTGTAAGCCCAACTCCATAACTAGCTATGAAAACAACAATGTAGACAAAGCATGGGATGGTGTTCCCTTTCCACCTGGAATAGAGCACAACATTAATGTAAAGTTTAAAATCAAGAAATAGGTTGGAATAAGGGGAAAACAACAAATAAAGAACCAGACCATAAAAAACTAGATTGGTGACAAAGATGATCAAGACACAAACTTAGAAGAGGACAATAATGTCAAAACAGTAACAGATAAAGCTTCAAAGAAAAATGCTAATTAGACACAAGTCAGATAAGAATTCCTGGAAGAGCTAAAACTGATTTTCAAAAAGCACTTAAAAGTAGTAGAGGGAAAACGAGAAGGATGTAATACAATTATGGAAAGATTAGTAACAAATCGGTAAAAGAGGTTCAAAAAAGTAACACCTTAAAAATCAGAATTGGACAAATGGAAAAAGAGGCACAAAAGCTCACTGAAGAAAATAATTCCTTAAAAATTAGAATTGTTCAAGTGGAAGCTAATGACTCCATAAGACATCAAGGAACAATAAAGCAAAGTCCAAAGAATGAAAAATGGAAGAAAATGTGAAATATATGTGAAAAACCACTGACCTTGAAAATAGATAAAAGAGTGAATTTAAGAATCATTCCTGAAAGAGCCTAGACATTATATTTTAAGGAATCATCAAGAAAATCTGTACCAGTATCCTAGAATCACAGGGAAAAATAGAAATAGAAAGAATCCATTTATCCCCTCCTAAAAGAGATCCCCAAATGAAAGCTTCTATTATTACTCAATTCCTGAGTTTTAAGGTCAAGGAGAAAATACTTCAAGGCCAGAAAGAAGCCATGGAAACGTCAAACTATCATAGGCAGGATCACACAAGATTTAGTAACTACCATTCTAAAGGAGCAAAAGGCTTGAAATGTACCATTTCAAAAGGCAAAGGGACTAGGTCCACAACCAAGAATAATTTACCCAGCAAAACTGAGAATAATCTTTAGCGAAAAATGGATGTTTAACAGAAACTCAGTGATTTAGTCCTAGATAATGCATGGATCAAAGAAAAAATCATAGAAGCAATCAATAATTTCATCGAAGATAATATCAAAAATGAGAAAATATACCAACATTTGTGGGATGCAGAAAAGTAGTATTTATGGAAATTTTGTATCTTTAAATGGTTGAATAATCTATAGCAAAGTATTTTAATACACTGTCTTTCTTTTGGTGATTAGAGATATCTTCTGCTAGATTCTAATGTTCTATGACTTGATAAAATTCACATAATAATGTCAATGTTTGAATAGGAAGATACTTTGTTGTCATGAAGTCTCACAATGCATACTACAGAACCATGAAGAAAGACAAAATTTAACTTGCCATTGTTTCTGGATAGGATATATTAATATATTTCCATATACCCCACTTTGTGTCTCTGTAACTCTCTGGATCAAAGTGCCCCTTTCTGACTGCCACTCATCAATTTACATTGTTTCTCCAATGAGGATGCAAACTACTCAGAAGCAAGCTGTTTTTGCTTTTTATATTTTAAACCCCCAAACCAGCACTTAAAACAGTGCCTAGCATATAGCAGGAGCTTAATATATGCCTACTGACTGAATGACTCAATAATAAGCACATTGGCATAGTGGTTAAAGTGCCAGGTCTGGTGTCAGTAAGAATTATTTTACTGAGTTCAAATCTGACCTTAAACACTTACTAGCTGTGTGGTCCTGGACAAATAATAACACTGTTTGCCTCAGTTTCCTCAATTGTAAAATGAGCTCGAAAAGGAAATGGCAAACTACTTCAGTATCTTTGCCAAGAAAACCGCAAATGGGGTCACCAAGAATCAGACATGACCGAAAGCAACTGAACCGCGATTTTTAATTCATTCACTTATTCATATATAGACTTACTAAATGACACTAGGCAAGATTGCAGATGAACCTTTGAAATAACTTAGAGTAATAAAATCACAGAAACCCCGAATCTCATTGTTTAGGATTTAATACAATTCTCACCCAAAGCAATAAATCCATCTATAACACTACAACAAATGGTCAATCCTTGAAGATCTTCACAAATGGTCAAGTAGTAATGTTTTGGAGGCTGAGGTTTAGATTAATAAAGTAATAAGTGAGAAACTTTATACTAGGGTACTATGCCATCTCAGAGTCATGGAAGTATTTCAATATTCTTGAAGTCTATATCAGTCAAAAATATGTTTTGAGAAAGACTTTGAGTATGGACTTAATGAAGGGTTATGTCTTTGAAGCGAGGACAAGTTAGCAAACATCTGAGAGGCTGATCACCAAAAGCCTGACCACCAATTGACTGTGGTAAGTCACAAGTTGAATTGAATTGAGACCATTTTCTAAAGTCATGGAAGAATTGGGATATACATCAGTATACTGAGATACATCAGTATACTAATAAATAATAATACTAATGCTACACTAACAAAATCCTTTAAAGTGGGGTGACTGTGAGGGTAATAATTTGCATCTGAACCTCACTGAACTGAAGAACACAGTTGGGAAGAAGAGCAGCACAGAAAATGAGAGGAGTCTATTAAACCTTTACTCTGTCCTTGCTCTAAGCAGCAAAAATAAAATTCAAGAAAAAACTTTTGTCTACAGTGGTTTATCGTGGTAAAGAAAAAATTCAGATTGCAATATTGGGGAGAGATAAACCTAAAAGTCCCATATCCCAGGCAATAGAAACTCATATTCGAGGAGTATTGTTGACTGGATACTTTTAAACCAACAATTCAGTACTCAATCACGTACTGGAAAAGAAAACCATCCACATCTTTACCCAAAACAGAGTCAATTGAGATGCCTTTTCAAAAGGCAAAATTCACCCACTGTTGTGATATTGTTTCCTTATCTGTGTCAGATGAAATTTTATTGTATGGTTAGACTAATACTTCTAGGAAATTTGGCAATCAGCAGCATGAAGTCAGTGAGAGTATTCAAATCCTTGGACTGTAGAGCCTCCTGCTGAGACCAGAAGGACTAGTGATCACAACTTTTGCTCTAGGCTTCCCTAAGTCTTCTAGGAAAAAACAGCAAAGAATAATGATCGAATTTATCAGCAAAGACCAAAGATAAAATGACTGTTTTTGTCTTGTCAAGGAATAAAATCAACTAAACTAAGTGTAACTGACATTTCATGTATCGTTAAATAAGTTCCTTTTGGAAATGCATCTAGCTTATCCACATTGCATATAGTGCTTTCTGAAGGTTTTAGGTAGATACTGCTTATTATTTTATGGAAAGTTCCATTTATTTTTATGCTCTCCAGTGTTTTCAATAGGAATGAATGTTGTATTTTGTCAAAAGCTTTTTCTGCAAAATAGTGAGTTCCTTAAGAATACATAGACTCTCCCCCCACCCCCACTTTCCTTTGATCTTCTCTGCTAGGTCTCTCTATATTGACATTTTTTCATTCCATATAGATTGGAAATTATGAGCAATTGACAAACCAATCTATTAAAAACATTCTTAGATTTTACTGGATCACCATGGTGTCTGGGTTATTCAGCAACAGTTTTGCCCTTGCTAATTGTCTGCCTCCTTCTGTTCTCTGAGAGCATCTTGCTCCTCACTTCTTACACTAAAATAGTACTCTACCATATTCACATCCCACAACTTGTTCAGCCATTCCCCAATTGATGGGCATCCCCTCGATTTCTAATTCTTTGACCTCAGAAATGAGCTTTTATAAATACTTTTGTACATATAGGTCCTTTCCTTTTAAATTCCTCTTTGGCATACATACTTACTACTGGTTTGCTAAGTCCAACAGTATGCATGATTTTATGGCCCTCTGGATGCAGTTCCAAATTGCTCTACAGAACAACTGAATCAGTTCACAACTCTACCAATGGTACATTAATGTCTCACATTTCCCACATGCCCTCCAATATTTGTCATTTACCTTTTCTGTCCTATTAGCTAATCAAATAGTTTTGAAGTAGTACCTCTGAATTATTGTAATTTACATTTATCCAATCAATAGTGCATTAGAATATTTTTGTTCATATGGTCATGGATGGCTTTCATTATTTCAACTGAAAACTGATCATATCTTTTGATCATTTATTAAATGGGGATTGTCCTTTTTTTTAATTGACAGTTTGCTATGGGTTTGAGAAATGAGGCCTTTATCAGAGAAACTTGCTTCAATTTTTTCATACTATTACTAATTGTATTTCTCTCCATCCTATCCCCATCCTCTATCCTATTCTCTCTCTCCTTTCACCCTGTCCCTCCTCAAAAGTGTTTTGCTGCTGATCACCCCTTTCCCCAATCTGCCCTCCTTCCTATCAACCTCTCTTATTTTATCCTCTTCCCCTCCTACTTTCCTGTAGAGTAAGATAGATTTCTTTACTAAATTGCATGCATATGTTTCTTCCTCTTTGAGCCAGTTCTGATGAGAGCAAACTTCATTCACACCCCTCACCTATCCCTTCTTTTCTTCCAGCACAAAAGTTTTTTCTTTTCTTTTTTATGTGACATAATTTATTCCATTCCACCTCTCCCTTTCTCTTTCTCCTTATACATTCCTCTATCACCCCTTGATTTCCTTGATTTTATATTTTAGATATCATCTCTTCATATACAACTCGTACCTATACCCTTTGTCCATATGTACTTCTTCTGACTACCTTAATAATGAGAAACATCTTATGAGTTGCAAATATCATCTTCCACATGGAATATAAATAGCCCATCCTTATTAAGTCACCTAGGATTTCCCTTTCATGTTTACATTTTTATGCTTCTCTTGGGTCTTCTATCTGAAAGTCAAATTTTCTATTCAGCTCTGGTCTTTTCATCAGGAATGCTTGAAAGTTCTCTGTCCCATTGAATATCCATTTTCTCCCCTGAAGGATTATACTTAGTTCTTCTGGGTGGGTGATTCTTGATTGTAATCCTAGCTCCTTTGCCCTCCAGAATATCATATTCCAAGTCCTATGATCTGTTAAAGTAGAAGCTGCTAAATATTATGTTAACCTGACTGTTGACCCCACCATACTTGAATTATTTCTTTCTGGCTGCTTATAATATTTTCTCCTTGATCTGGGAACTCTAGAATTTAGGTACAATATTCCTAGGGGTTTTAATTTTAGGATCTCTTTCAGGAGGTGATTGTTGAATTCTTTTGATTTCTACTTAACTATCAGGTTCTAGAACATCAAAGCAGTTTTCCTTGATAATTTCTTGACAAATGATGGTCAGGCTCCTTTTTTGATCATGGATTTCAGGTATTCTCATAATTTTAAAATTGTCTCTCCTGTATCTATTTTCCAGGTGAGTTATTTTTTCAACGAGGTATTTCACATTGCCTTCTTGTTTTCATCCTTTTGGTTTTGTTTAACTGTTTCTTGGTTTCTCATAAAGTCATTAGCTTCGATTTGCTCCACTCTAATTTTTAAGGAATTGTTTTCTTCAGTGAGCTATTGCATCTCCTTTACCATTTGGCCAATTCTACTTTTTAAGATATTCTTCTCCTCATTGGCTTTTTGGACCTCCTTTACCATTTGGCCTAGTCTGGATTTTTTTTAAGGTGTTATTGTCTTCAGTATTTTTGTGTCTCCTCTACCAAGCTGTTCATTTTTTTATGATTGTCTTCCATCACTAATTTTTCTTCCCGATTTTCTCTCTACCTCTCTTACTTGAATTTTGAAATCCTTTTTGAGCCCTTCCATGGCCCAAGACCAATTCACATTTTTCTTGGTGACTTTGGATGTAGGAACTTTGTTGTCTTCTTCTGAGTATGTGTTTTGATCTTCCTCATCACCATAGTAATTTTCTACAGTCAGAGTTATTTTTTTATGTTGTTTGCTCATTTTCCCAGTCTAGTAGCTGAGCTTTAAGTTTTTGTCAAAGTAAGGCTCTGCTTCCAGGGTGGAGGGTGTACTATCCAACCTTTAGCAGTTTTGTGCTATTGTTTCCTTAAGTACTTCTAGGGACCTGTAAATTTCCAGTCCTTCCAAGGTGGTGTGATCTGAGGAGAGGCTTTTACTCTTCTCCTGGTCTATGCTCTGATTTATAAGCAGCCACAAGCACTCTTTGAACTGTGAAGAGGGTTTCCCATCCACTGTGGTCACCAGCTCTTCTGTGTTGGTATTCTTGTTTGCCCTGGGAATGCTACTTCTGAATGTGACCCAGATCTGAGTGTGAGCAAAATATCAAAGTCTTGTCCTAGTGTTAGTAAAAAGACCTCTGTAATCTCTTTCTAATCAGTTATTTGACCCCTTTACCAACTGTGGGCTGAGAACCCTGGAAACAGAAGCAGCAGCTGTTGTTGCCTCTGCTGCTGCTGGTTCAGTCACTCCCAAGGCCTGCTCCTGGTTTGGTATGGCCAAGGCTGCGCTGGTATGGCCTATGCTTGCCTGCACTCCTCTATCACCCTGGTGCAATATACCTTTCCTAATGACCTTCCAAGTTGTCTTTGACCTCTGTGGGCTGAGAGGTCTGGAAACCACTACTGGTACCAGTGATTCAATCCTGCCCTGAGATCTGCTCCAGGTTTGCTCAGTCTGAGTCTTCACTGATGTGGCCTGCCCTGAACTGCATTCCTTCCTTATCCTCATGCAATGGATCTTTCCTGCCAACCTTTCAAGTTATCTTGGGATGGAAATTTGTTTCACTTCATCTTTTTGTGGATTTTGCTGCTCTAGAATTTGTTTAGAGTCATTTTTAGAAAGTATTTAGAGAGTTTAGGGGAGAGCTCAGGAGAGTCCCTGCCTTTAACTCTTCTGTCTTGGCATCTGTATGTGCTATATGTGAATTTGCCGATATTTGCTAGTTTATATTTTAAATACCAGATCACTTTTTGCTAGCTATTGGTATGATCTAATTTTTTATGGCAGGAAGTAAAATATTGAAGGATTTTTACAATCTCTATTGATTAGTAAATTCAGACTTTTTAAGGATACCCCATTATATTTCTGGTGATGATGATCCAGTTCTAAATTAATATTATAAATCTTTCAGTTTTTTGTAAACAATCACAATATATTTTATTTAATATTGGAAGGAATCACAAAAACCATTGACTCCAAATCCAAATATTCAACTATTTGTGCAATGGTTCTTTGACAATATGTCATTGCCTGAGTTCTCAGGTATGTTGACCATGGACAGCTTTTGGAATCCATGCTCGGATCTTGACTGCTTCATAGATTCACCCGAAGGTAGACCATTTTCTTTAACATATGATGAATCCAGAGACATGTATCATTTGTAAACCATTACTATTTCTCAGGGAAATGGTGTCTACTCTTCCCAGAAATAATTTCTGTAAGTTTTTAACCTATCATGTGCTCTAAGAACACATCAGTGTTTATGATAATTTTAAACTTTATAATGTTGATGTCATATTATTGTTTTATATTATATTTTTAATGACTCCAATATGTAGTCACTTAGGCTAAATAGTCCTAATGCCAATAGAATCGTATAGACAAATCATAGTTTCCACTTTACAGCTGTTAACTCTGTCAGGCAAATAAGATTTTCAGATTTTGATTTGATGAACTCTTGACCTGCTTTCTGGAGCCTAGAGACATGCTTGTTTTGCTGCCTCAGTAAACATTAGACCCTCCCACCAGTTTGTGTTCCTGATAAAGCAACTCCTCCTACCTGAACTTCACTAAAGCCTGGTATCAATAAGGGACCTTGAGAACTTTTCTATCACATCTGGGTCTGATTATGCCCCTCCCACATCTGGCATTGATTACTTGTTCTCAACCAAGTTCATTCTTAAAACATAAAATCTTGCCACTTGAACCCCAACATGTTTCCTCCTCAATACATCTCCTTCACTCTTTGGTTGGGATGAGTTTTTTGCATATGAGGACAGACTTCTTTCTATTTTTAATGCTAAATGTTTGGTGTGTGCATATATATGTATGCTTTGTTTGACCTGTTTTCATGTCACATAATAATAAAACTTATGATTGTATCATTTTCCTGAATACTGATTTTCTAGAAAACCTGAATCCAGGTATTTGCTTTAATTTGAGCAGTGAGGACAATAACGTAATTTTCCCCATGAAGAGTCATTTCTCCCCCTTTCTCCTGTCATTTATGTTTTTAAAAAAATTAGAATATTTTAAAAATTATTTTGACTTGATTATGAGGACAACTCAGGTTTAGTCATGAACACCCACTCCAATGATTTGCTCTAATCCCAATATTTTCTTCAAAGGAGACACTCATTGGATATTTTCTATTTGTCGTATTCCTGTTGTGTTTACATTTGCAACTTATTCAACTGATGTTAATGGGGGGAGGGAAGAGGGTAGTGTGATACAGTGGACAGGTCACTGGATTTAGAGTCAGAAGACATAGGATCAAAACCTGGCTCTGCCAATTATTATCTGTGTAACCTTGGCCAAATCACTTAATTTCTCTGAGTCTCTCAGTTTTCTCATCAACAAATCAGGGGTGTTGGACCACATGGCCACTGAAGTCTCTTTCAGCTCTAATCTATGAATTTATGATAATTTAATATAGCTGCAATTACCCTCATCATCTTGCTGCTGGATGCAGTTTAATCTGTCATGGTCCTTCCTAACTATATAACAAATAATATGTGGTCTCACCAGCACAGAGTACCATGAAAATATAACTACATAACAAGGAAGAGAAATAGAGAAATTTGCCTCAGTAAGGATGAGTGTGATAACGCAGACCTACAATTAAAATTACTTTGAGATAAAAGTAGAATGAAGGTCAAAATAAGGGAAGTAAGTGGAGAGGAGAGTAGTCAGAGACAAAGGACAGGTGAAAATAGAAACAGTTAACAGAAACATCCAAATAAAATAATTGATTTTAGCCTAACGCCAAGTGACTTTTATGGTAGCCAAGAGATAGAGTTTCTTTGGCAGAGATAATTAAGAAAAGTTGTAGAAAACTTTATAATTATTGTTTGGGTATGTTGGTGGAGGATGGCTGTACCTCTTCTTGCAGAAGAGAGACTTACTGATTACAACATCTCCAGTAGATGGAAGGAGAACTTGCATGTGCCTATGAAGATAACTATTCAGCTGAGAGCTATTTCTGAAACACAATAGAAGACTAAAGGAGTAGGCTTAAAAAATGTGAAACTTCACCTCCTCAGGGATTCCTTACTGCATCATAGGGATGATAAAAAATCAAGTTAAATTAATTGTAGCCCTCCTAGCAGAAGAGAAGATTACTAATTGTAATTAATATCGAAAGTTAGATGACCCTGAAGAAATATAGATAGCTGAAGAACAACTTAGACCAGAGATGTAATACTGAGGGAAACAGTGATGTCCAGTGGTAATCATCTGAATTGCAAATCCTAATTGGACAAGGATAAGTAGTTGTGCCTATATAAGTTCACATGAAAAGGTCTAGGATTTTTTGGTAGACTATAAGATCATTGTGAATGAATAATTTCACATGACTGAAGAAAACAAATATCATTGAAATTTTGATTATATAAAGAGAGACATGATATCCAAAACGAGGCATGTGGCAGTACTGTTGTCGTCAGGTTTTGCCAGATCTTATAATGAATGTCTTGTTCTTTTCTGGAAACCACATTTTAGGTATTATTCCATGACCTAAAATTCCATGAGGAACTCAGCTCAAACAGAATAGGAAGTGATCAAGAATGAAATGTAGAAAATTCCAAGAATCAATTTTGATGAAGAAGAAAGTGTGAAGTTGCCTAAAGAGAATGATACAGATGCTTAAGAAGAGAGTAAGAAAGCTTTTGTCTGCCCTTAATGAGTTCAAGTAAGCCCAGTTAAACTGCAGGAGATTTCTGAAAGAACTAGCAGACATGATGGTTGAAACATTCTCAATGTTCATTGAAATAATAGTAAAGGAAGGGAGAAGTGCCTCAAGACAGAAGGGTATATGTTGTTTTAGTTTTTTTTAAAGATGAACAGTAGATGGAGTCTAAAAATTAAAGAGTAGTAACACTGATTTCAATTGCTGGCAAAAATTCTAGAACATATAATTAAAGACATAGGAACATCTAGAAAAGGGAGCACTGATCATAAAATGCCTGTACACATTCATTTAGATCAGGTCATGCTATGTTCATTCAATTGCTTTCTTAGTAGATAAAGAGAGTGCCATAGATATCATTTCCTTAATTTTTAGCAACAGATAATAACAGATAAAAAAATCAAACTTTGGGGTCTGGTAGAGTATGAACAAATATTTGCTAGGCTATAGTACAATTAGGTAGATTAAGAACTGGTTGAATGTCTTGACCTAAATAGCAGTTTTTAATGGTTCAATGAGAAAGACAGCATAGTATAGTGGAAAGGGAATCATGTCTAAGTCCTTCCATATTCTGCTCTGATAAGATTGTTTCTGGAGTATCTTGTTCAATTTCACCCACCCAGTTTTATGAAAGACATTGACTGATAAGCTGAAGAGTGTTCAGAGGAAGGATTTACTACATGCCAGGCACTGTTCTAAGTACTGCAGATATAATAGAAATAAAAAGACAGTCTCTGACGTCAAGGAGGTTTCTACTCTAATGAGTCCTCTCACCACATACAGACATACACAAAACAAACCATATACAGGATAAAGGGAAGGCACTAGAATTAAGAAGGGTTATAGGAAGCTTTCTGTAGAATGTGAAGTTTTACTTAAGACTTGAGATCATAGCAAAATATGATCACTTAAAGAAAAAAGAGAAAGTTTAGCTTGGATAAGAAATAGGTTAGGGTAGACATGATAGCCATTGTCAAATATGGCAGAGCAGGCATACGCCAGAGGGAAAGGGATTGTGTTGCTTAACCTCAGATAGAGGAATAAAGAACATTTTTATTTTGGAAATTGGAAAGAAGCTGCTTTTATTTTTATGCAAAGAAGAACTTTGCTAGATATTATAGTACCATGGAATTTGGGAGTTAGAAAGAATTTAAGCAGCCATTTGACCCAATCCATACATGAAAGGAATTCTCATTATAACATACCTGGCAAGTAGTTATACAACCTTTGCCTGAAAACCTCTAAGGAGGGAAAACTCATAACCTCTTGAGGTAGGCCATTTACATTTGAAGAGCTTTAATTATAGGAAAAAAATCCTGAAATTAAGCCAAAAGTTTCTCCTTTGTAACTTCCATCCTTTGTTTCTGGTTTTGTTATGTGTGGCAAAGTAGAACAAGCCTAGTTCCTCCATATGACAAAATAAATAATTAAAGAGCTACAATAAAGTAGAAATGGCTATTCTGGGATGTTTGGGTCACAGAGAAATTAAGTGGTTTATCCAATGTTAAAGTGAAAATAGGAAGCCAGAGATAGAGACATAGAGACAGAGACTGAAAACAGAAAGAGTGGAGGGAAAGGGATGGGGGTGGGGTGGGGGGGAGACAGAGAGAGGGAGAGAGAGAGAGAGAGAGAAACTAGACAGAAAAATTTCTTTCACAGGTGGGGGTTTGAGCTGAGTTGAATCTGGAAAGAACCAGGAAACTTAAAAAGTTCAGTTGATGGGGTACAGACTCTGGGAAACCCCTTGAACTCTCCATGGATCTTCCCATTTGATCTGGCATTCACATAAGGCCATACACCTTTCATTATAGCTTTGTCCAATTGCCTCTGAGTGGTTCCCATCCTTGATTCTATCAAAATACCCTTAACCTAGCCTAACCTTCTGTTGTCTGATTAACTCTCTGATTGCCGCAAGCTGTTTCCCAATCTATATCACATCAAAATCCCATTCCCTTGGTTCTGACCTCTAGTCACCCCAATCCAATCAATATCCTCCTTAGACTCCTCCTCAAGACCCTCCCTAGACTCCTCTTCCAAGACTAATAGACCACCCCTAGATCCCTCCCACAGTCTTTTTGTGTATAAGATCCTTCTTGTCTCCATGAAGGTGCTGAGATTCAATCTGGCCCACTTGTCAATACAAACATCACAAATGGTAAGGCTTCTTAAAAGTCAACCCAATATGGTAGATTTTTAATAAACTTACTTTTACTTTGGCTAAAAGAAGGATTGAGTCAAATTTACTTAGACAGAGCCCAGGTGTTTGTATTCTGGGGTCCCAAACATCCTAACCTCAACATAAGGTTCTTGATTGGGAATACTGCCAATCTCAAATTCTTCTCTAACCAAGACTGGAAGGTAGGTAAGCCCCCCCTTCTCCTTAATCCCTTCTTGCCCTCCAAGCACCTTGGAGGTGCTTTTCAGGCCGGTCTCTCAGGTCCTAGTATATAAGGCAGCTAGGAGGCTGTCTCATACAGATTATCGGTCCAGTGGTTATGTTGGAGGCCGTGGACCTGGGAACACTTTGTGAAGCACGGAGGAGAGGGGCGATGTCCTATCCAGAAGTGTATGTCTGATTTTTTAAATTATCTTGACACTAGAAAATTGGGAAAACTTCAGGTACCTTTTAGCGTTTTTTTTTTTTTGGTCTTGTTTTGTTTTGTTTCTCTGCTTACTCCTATATCTTCCTTTACAGAGGAAGAGACTTCCAGTCCCCATGCCTATAATGGATCAATTCTTTCTAATTCCCAAATGTTAGCCTTTGGGTTGTCTATTACAAAACTGGGAAAAATCTGTTTCTCTAAAGAACTTAAAAAGAAAAAGCTCATCTTCTTTTGTAACACTGTTTGGCCTGAGTATCACATAGAGGGCCATGAAGCACGGCCCATTTTGGGGACTTTACAATATAATACTCTCTTGCAATTAGAACTGTTACTGAGAAGGAAAATGGATAGAATCCAGGATGGGAAGCAACCAGAGGCAATTGGACAAAGTGATAATGAAAGGCTTATGATCTCAGGAGAATGCCAGAACAAGTGGGAAGATTCATGGAGAGTTCAAGGGTGTTCCTAGAGTCTGTACCCCATCATAATGAGGAAAGAATTCATTAGAAAAAAGGGAGAGCTAGTATAAAGACATGGAGTTTGGAGATAGAGTTTCATATTCTAGGAACAGCAAATATGTCATTACCACTGGATCATGGAAACTATGGAGTGGAATAAGGTATAAGAATACTGACAAAGTAGGAGAGGCAGGTTGTGTGAGGATGTCAATGGAAAATAGAGAAATCTGCATTTGATCCTAGGGTTAATAGGGAACTATAAGACTTTATTGAGTTGGGGAGAGAGTTGATATCTGTGCTTTAGGAAAATCATATGGACAGCTATAAGGAGAATAGATTGCAGTGAGAAGGAACTTGAGGAAGGGATACCACATTGCAGGAGTCCAAATGAAGGTAATAAGGGGTGTACTAAGATGGTAGCTGGGTGCATGGAGAGAGAGGCCTTATAGAAAAATATTGTGAAGATAAAAATGACAAGATTTGACAACAGAGTGGATATATAAGAGAAATGGGAATGAGAAACTAAGGCTACAACCAAGGGTGGAAGCTTGGGAAAGGTGGTCAGCATCCTTGATACTAATAAGCAAATTGGGTTAAGAGATAAGTTTGGGTAAAAAAAATAATGAGTTTGATTTTGGACATCATGAGTCTGAGGTGTCTATAGGACATCTAGTTCAAGATGCATAAAACACAGTCAGTGATACTGGACTGGAGATCAGGAAGACAAAGGCTTGATGTATAAATCTGAGAATCAGCTGAATATAGAAAATAATTGAACCTGTGGGCACTTGCAAGATCAATAAGCAAGATAGTACAAAGGCAAAAGAGAAAAAGGACCAGGACACAACCTTGGGGGAGGAAGGAATATTCAGAGTTAGTGGGTGTGACCTGGATTAAGATTCAGCCAAGTAGATTTAAGAGTGATCCAATAGGTAGGTGCATGAAAACCAGAAAAGTATCCAGAGGGAGAGAGTGATTAATGTCAGAAGTTGAAGAGAGGTCAAGAAAGGAAATTTGAGAACAGCCATTAGATCAGAAGTTAAGTCATCATTGGTAACTTTGGAGAAAGCAGTTTCAGCTGAATAATGAACTTAGAAACCAGGCCATTTAACACAAACTTTTATTATTTGGGTTTTTTTTCATTAATCTGTAGAGTATTGAAATCTAAAACAAAACTTCACTCACACAGAGTGTGAGTGGATGGGTCCAATCAGGTAACATGGACATATTTTTTAGCCAACAGTGAAGGAATCAATAAATATTATTATTGGATTGTAGGTTGGACAGAGTTTCTGATGTCCCTTCAACTTGGACATTCTATAGTTACATGATTTCACTTAATCTTGCCAGTATTTTATTTGAATGGTATGTTCTTATTTAAAAATGAATCTTTAACCTCCATCTATTTAAAAGCAGCATGTACTAAATCATGTTTGTCCTATGAATGAATAGTATTTTGTAAGATAAGGAAAGTTTTCCTTAAAACAACCTTGTGAGATAGATAGATAAGTTATGAATCATGCCCATTTAATTTATTTTTTTAAAAATTATCAAGCACTTCTTTTTCTCCCTCCCAGTGTCTCCTCATCCAAGGAGGTAGGGGAAATCTTTGTAACAAATATGCGGTCAAGTAGAGCAATTTACCACATTTGGACGTGTTAAAAATATTTGTCTTCTACATAATTAGCCTGTTACTTCTCTGTCTGGAGATAGGTTGCAATCTTCATTTTGAATTCTCTAGAATCATGTTTGACCACTGAATTGATAAGACTTTTTAAGTCTCTCAAAATGATTTGTTTTTACAATTGGATCATTGCAATATAAATTGTTCTCCTTGATGAAAATGAAGGAAGGAAGTGTAGAATAATGGGAAAAGAGTTGATGTCATAGGGAAAGGACAAAGGACCCAAATCTTAGCTATACTGAATGCTACACTTCTGACTCTGAGCAAGTTTTCCAAGTCTCCTGATCCTTACCTTATCTTGTTTAAAATGGGAATTTGGGGCTAAATGGTTTATAATGTTCATTAAAACTATAATCTTAAGAAGAGAAAAAGTTTAAGACCTGTATGATGGTGATATAGCTAGCAAGTATCACTTGAATCACTTAATTCCATTTTAACAAAATAATAGGAATGGTTTCATGGTTTTGCAAAGACTTGACTTATACTTTGTGCTGGCTTTTATTGGCTTTCTATTGATACCACCTAAGTATCTGTTCTTATAATGGAGAAATCCAAGATCATAGCAGTTCCAGAGACTTTGTCATGGTGGTCTGTTTCTGCTTTGTTCTTCCCCAGTCCTTTGTGAATCAAATTGAATCAGCCTTTCAGGCCTCTATATTACTCATTTTCCCCATGGGGATATGTTGTCAATATTTTTAATGGTTGATGTTGCCTGACAGCTCACTTCCCTTGGATGAATAAGCAAAGTGTATCATTTCTTGATATATGACTTTTAAGTGGAAAGTTGGCCTTGGGAGTCTACATATTAATGCCAAATGAAAAGATATTCACTGATATTACTGCAGCTTTTTTATGCATTTAAATATTGAACTCATGAAGCTTTCCTCCAGTCCCGTTAGTTTATTTGAAAGGCAGGGAAGATAATTCATTCCGAAATTTAGGTTTACTTACTTGCAGCCAAAGAGGTTTATGAGGTTCACCAAAAATGTGAATACCCACCATTGTTCAGAGCTAATTTAAACCATCCTCAGTAGAATGAGATTTTTAAAGTACTTTTGAAGCATGAGGAAGGAGACCTGTTTTATTAGTCTCCAAACCCCAAAGGACCCAGAACAATTTATGTTAGCACGCTTCACAATTTCCAAAGTATCAACATCTAGCCCTGTGTCTCCAATCAGAGGGTTACATGGACTTCAAATTTAGCTTTGGTATTAAGATCAATTTAGACTCTCTCAGACATTATTAGGAACACATTTCTACTGAATGACAATACCTTTTTTCTCCCTTTTAGGATGCTCAAGTACTGTAATACATTATTTATTAAGATACTCTAGATAACTTATCTCAAAAATCCCCCCTCTTTCAAGAGGGCTATCCTTTTGAAATGACTCCTTGATTGGTTCCATCTCATTACCCCTCTCCTACTTCTTACCATTTATGGATCAAAATAAATATAAGTAAGAATCAGGAGGTGTGAATTCTACTCTTCCACTGACTGGCTATGTAGTCTTAGACAAGAGAATTGTCATTTCTCTTTTGAAAAATAACAAAACTGAAAAGACTGTTAATACATCGAAAGACATTTATCATTGTCATAAAGCAGTTCCAATGCAGAGAGCAATTTGAAGAGAAATTTCCTATAGATAGTAAGGTTTTCCAGATACTTGATTGCTTCAAGGCCTGGATCGTTAAAGAGTCTCCTAAGAGATTCTCAGCATTCAAAAAAGCTTGACCCGTCAACAAGATGAAGGAAACGGAGAACTGTCTAACTGCTACTTCCAAAGTGCAGATGGGATCATTTACAGCTCAAATTCCAGATGGCTCCTTATTGTACCTAGAATAAATGATAAACTTTTCTCTGTGATTTAAACTCCTTCACAATATGACTTTATTAATTTTCCCAAATGATTATATATTACCTTGCTTCATGCTTTCCATATACAAACTAAACTGACTGATCTACTGTTCTTTGCAGATGACATTCCGTCTCTGGCTTAATGTCTTTAAACAAGTTTTCCCCATGCCTTTGTAATGTGGGTGATAGTCTGAGTTGTCTTTCCTCTGGTAGAGCACATGGGAATGTCAGAGCTTGCTTTGACCAGTATAAGGGATTCAGTGTTTTGGTATGACTCATCAGGCCCTAGTCCCATCATTCACATGGAAAGATTACTCTGATGACTCTAGTCCTACTATTATTGCCCTCACTTTAAGACCACTTCCTTCATCTTGTTCTCAGAGTTCCACTGCAGCGATTTTAAAGGCTCTTGGCCTTGGTGGAACTTTGCCTCTCAGTAAAATCTTCTCCAGGTAAGAATGCCTTTCTGTTGCTAGTCCAAGAAGTCCATGCAGCTAATTTGAAATTTTTCTATTGTCTTCAATGACATAGGTCTATACCAAAAGAGTTTCCTTTATTGCTATTGTCTCTTAGAATCCTTATTCCCCTTAAAGGCTTACTTCAAGTGGCAACTTCTGTTAGATTAATGATTGTCACTTGTTTTGGACTTTCCCTTTCCCCAACTCACTTTGAATTCAGTTCATAGGTATATTATATTTTCTTTTTAACATGTTGAATTAACTAGCATAATGTCCTCTCCTTGAAGGGAGAGGCTAATTTGCCTTATATTCCTATTCTCAGTGCCTAGTAAAAACCTCCAAATCTGATGGTTTTTTTCCACTCTCCATTTTTCTTGACCTTTCTATAGCTTTCAGCACTGTTGATAAGCCTCTTCTCCTTGATACTTTTTTATCTCTAGGTTTTTGTGACTGCTCTCTCCTGGTTATCTTCCTATCTGATCCTTTTCAATCTCCTTGATGGATCTTCATTCAGATTACACTCAGTAACTGTTGGTGTCCTTCAGGGCTCTGCTCTGGATCCTCTTCTCCCCTTATGCTATTTCACTTGGTGATCTCATCAGTTCCCCTGGATTCAATTCACATCTAAGCTGATGATTCTTAGATCTTTACTCCACTTATCTAATGCTAAACTCCTGGCTGAACTTCAGTCTCACATTTCAATGCCCGTTGGACATCTTGAACTAGAAGTTTTGTAGATATTTTAAATTTAACATGTCCAAAACTGAACCTTTTCCCAATCCCTTCTTCAGTAAAACTTTCCTATTTTTGTCAAAGGTACCACCATCTTCCCAGTCATCCAGGCTCTAAAACTTGATGTCATTCTCAATTCTTCACTCTCTTTTACCCCTACATATCCAGTCTGCTTCCAAGGTATATTGATTTTACCTTGTTAACATCTCTTGTACATGTCCCCTTCTCTCCTCTGCCATTGCTATGACCCCAGAGCAGACCCTCATCACCTGCTGTCTAGACTACTAAACATCTTGCTGTACTATTGCTCTTGTGGTCTGCCTGCCACAAGTCTCTCCCTACTACAGTCCATTCTCTGTTCATGTGTCAAAATATTCTTCCTAAAGCACAAATCCAACCATGATGTCACCAACCAATGTCACCCTCCAACTGAGGAAATGCCAGTGTCTCCCTATCACTTTCAGGATGAAACATAAAATTCCCCTTTTGTTGTTTAAAATCCTGAAAATAAATACTCCCCCTCGAGGACAAAAAAATTCTTATAACTTGCATCTCCCCCATCATCATTACTCTGTGATCTGGTGACACTGGCCTCCTTCATGTTCCTTGTAGAAGACACTGCATCTCCTAACTCAAGGCATTTCCAAAGGATATTCAGCATCTCTGGAATGTTCTCTCTCCTCATCTCTGCTTCCTGGCTTCTTTGTTTTTCTTCAAGTACCAGGTGAAATCTATATTCCATTGGAAGATTTTCCCAATTTGCTTTAATTCTAGTACCTTTCCTGTTTGGATTATTTCCCATTTGTCTTGTATGCAGTTTATTTGCACAGAGTTGTTCACGTATTTTCTCTTCCATTAGAATTAGAGCTTCTTGAGGGCAGAGATTGTCTTTTGACTTCTTTGCATTTCTAACACTAATTACAGTTAACTCCTGGCACAGAGTAGGTATTGAATAAATGCTTATTTAATGACTAACTGAATTAGCATCAAAGACCTTGATATGGAAGAATTTAAGAGATCATGTGGTACATCCCACCTCAGATACTTACTAATTGATTCTGGGCTAAATTCAGAATCGCTGGACCTCTATTCTTCATATATAAAATGAGGGGGTTAGACTAATTGGCCTCCAAGGCCCCTTCCAGCTCTAAATTTATGATCCTATGGACCTCTTCATCTTTAGGATGAGGAAATTCAGGACCAAATATATTATATTATTTGCCCCAGATCACACTGGAAGTAGTGAAAATAGGAGTCCAGATTCCTTGATCGTTAGCAGTCTTAAAAGTCCCTAAAGATACCACAAGACATCGCAAGACAAAGCAAATAAATGAAAGAAAGGAGGAGAAGGTCAGAAGGGACACACAAATATTTTACCATTGCATTTAATTGAATGGCCACTTACAAAATGTATGTAACAAGTTCACAGTTTTATAAAAAAAAATTCTTTTAATCATTTGTATATTGAAATATTCATGTTTGTGGATATGTAATTTCAGAATAAAGTCATATTTTGAAAATGTATAATTTTTTTTCTTACCTTTGCCAGGGAAGGTTCAAATGATGTACTGTTATGCCAGTCAGAAGGAACATATGGTTAGGTTTAAGAGACAATGCTGACACTCAGGGCCTTTGACCGTTGAGAGAAGTCATCGACCCAATTTATTGATTACAATTGATAAGATTACACTTGTTACAATGGAGAGTTCTATTGAGGGGATGAAGGGAGTTGATTATCAGTAATAGTGATGCTAATGGACAAAAGAAGAATGAAATGTGCTAATGTTAAGATTGAAAAAAAGCAAATAAATGAAAGAAAGGAGGAGAAGGTCAGAACGGACACACAAATATTTTACCATTGCATTTAATTGAATGGCCACTTACAAAATGTATGTAACAAGTTCACAGTTTTATAAAAAAAAATTCTTTTAATCATTTGTATATTGAAATATTCATGTTTGTGGATATGTAATTTCAGAATAAAGTCATATTTTGAAAATGTATAATTTTTTTTAAGAAGATGTTTCTAAGTTGTAGGAGTGCAGAGGAGGCTCTTCTCCAATTTCCTTATCTTACCCATAAGGAACCTGACATACCTATGTAAAGTGACTTTGTCTAATTGCAAGAATAGCAAACATCATAGGTAGGCTTTTACTCTCCCATTTCCCCAGTACCTGCTTTCAGAGGTTAGTTAATCCACACAGTTTGGGGACTTTCCCTAGAGATGGCTTGGCATTTGATTTGAGGGTGGGTGAACCTATTCTCATCTCAGACTTTTCCTTTAAGCAGCCCTCAGACCAGATTTGAAGCTAGACACCATGGTTTGCCAACATTCTTGATATCTGACCTGTTGTCCTGGTAACCTGATTACTTTCCCCACTTGTAGTTCTATTTGTCTCTGTTTTTGTCTCTTTCTGTCTCCCTCTCTTCTCCTCCTCCTCCATTTCTTTATCTTCCTTCTCTTTTTGTTTCTCTCCACTATTAGTTTTCTAAAGTTCTTTAAAGCACTGGGGAGCTTAGGCAGTTGTCCATGTTGACAAAGTCAATGTGCATTACAGGCAGGACTTGAAACCAAATCTTCTTTGCTTTCATGCTTACCCTTTATCCATTACACTGGATTGCTTTTCTCAAATATGAAGTTGAGGAAAATCAATATTGTGCTGAATCATCTGATAATTAACCTTACTTTGAAATCCATTCTTCTCCCCTTTTTCTGTCAAACTGCCATGTCTTAGCCAAATTCAAAAGGAAACCTCTCCTAACCCTAATTAAGGCATGATTCAAGAATGGGATCCTTCCTGACTATTGGGCCATCTTCTCCTTAACCAGTTTAAAGTGGGATTCCTACTCCTATTCACAGCATAGAGAAACAGCTTGGGTTAGGCCCTCCTTAGGGAGCTACTCTTGGGTCCTTGCTTTTTTCTCATCCAAGTAGGAGTGACTTGGTCTCCCAGGGTGAGGCCAAAGTGGGGTAGAGACCTGATGGAGATGAATTTTGGTTTTCTAACCAAGATTCTTAGAGGCAACTTGGCTTCATAAAGCAATTAGCATTCCTTAAGTGTTGGAGATCAGCCTGATAAGCCGCACCTGAAGGCAAGCCTGCTTCCCTCTGGTGCCGATTAATCCTATCTTTAAGGATTATTCCTCTCCCTCAACAAAGAAGTAATAGGGAGGAGCTGAGGTAACTCAACCCGCATCCTCATTAAAATGTCTACCAATAGGAATTTTCTTAACTTTGCCAGGGAAGGTTCAAATGATGTACTGTTATGCCAGTCAGAAGGAACACATGGTTAGGTTTAAGAGACATTGCTGACACTCAGGGCCTTTGACCGTTGAGAGAAGTCATCGACCCAATTTGTTGATTACTGGTAGCCTAATAAGTTGATCATGCTCAGGTCCCTGGCTTTTTTGCTGAAGTGCAAAGGTCACCCATTTACTAAGTCTATGTGTCATCATTTATAAATGCTGTCTTGCCCTAGAGAAAATTGTGCCTCAGCATCATTTTTTACCAGCAGCAAAGTATGCTGAAGTTAAAATCAGAGTACAAAACACATTTCTTTTAACCCTCTTTTTTATTCCCTCAAATAAGGGAATCAATTACAGCTACCCCTTTCACATCACAGGGGTTAGAGGCACAGTGCTGTAACAGAAAGGGCCCTGGCATAAACAGGAGGGCCTGCTGTACAGGTTCTTAGATATGCTTTTCTAATAGGAAAGCAACTTTTGAGGGGTCAACAATCTATTTTAATCAAGCGTATATGTCATTCACATTGTTAAGGGGAAACAGCATCCTGAACTTCAGAGAAAATACAGAGAAATAAAGACCAACAAAGAGGGCTTCCAACTGTCTGACCATAAGCAATGCATATATCACAGATCAACAGACGGATCCAACTATCTGACCATTATATACATACATAGTTACCAGAGAGAGAAGCACCAACATAGCAGCATCATGACCCTTAAGAACCAGTGCCTCATCAGAAATTAACAAAATATATGGGCCATCCTACAAAACAAATTTCCCCAATCAAGCTTCCCTTAATAAGGAGGCCCTTTAATGGATGGGGAAGACCTTTAACTCTTGTTAACATAATCGACATTACAAGAACCTCCAAATCTGGAAAATCTGTATAAAATATTATACCCTCTCTTCATACCAGAAAAGAAATCTGAATTTTTTTTCCCCAGGTTTAGCATTCACTAATTCTGTGATCTTGGATAAGGCATTACATTTCTGAGACTTTTTCATCACTAATAAAATAAGTTAATATTTACTTGTGCATTCCATCTAATGGAATCACAAGTTTTGACCAAATAAGAAATATTGAAAATGGTATATTTGTACCACTTTGTCATTTTTAGACTACTTTTACACATGCTATATGAAAGTCTTGATGGATATGGGGTCTCTTAGATATGGGTAGCAGTTCCAGTGAAGCAGATGTCAACTTTTCCATGCCTATTCATCCTATTTGAGTCTTTCCATGTTCTGTTATAAACATGGCACTGGATACCTCAAATGCTAGGAGTTCTCTTGAAACTGCCTGGATATTAATAGTGCACATAGACTGTCTTTCATAGACTGTCAAACCTCAATCTTAGATTAGTATGACCCTATCTTTTTTTTTTTTCCAACAGGAGAATATAAGCTCCTTAAAGTCAGAGATTATTTCATTTCGTTGGTAAAGGGATTTCCCAGTGAAGATAGTACTTCTAGTTCAGAGAGGGGAAAAGGAAGGAGAAATTGAGAAGAAATAAGAATTTCTATAGTGCCTGCTATGTTCCAGGCGTTGTGCTGTTTTTGTTTTTTTGTTTTTTTAAATAATAAATATCTCATTTGATCTTCACAACAATCCTGATAGGATCCATTAATAAAACCATTTTACAGTTGAAAAAACAGAGCAAACCAAGGTTGAGTTCTTCACAACAATCCTGACAGGATCCATTAATAAAACCATTTTACAGTTGAAAAAACAGAGCAAACCAAGGTTGAGTTCCACAGCATCACACAACTTGTTAAGTGTTTGAGGATAGATTTGAATTCAGGTCTTCACCACCAGCTGTCTTGATTCTGTAATTTGTTGTCTGAGAGATTTTCCTAAAGCACTGAGAGGTTAAGGGACTTAGCCACAATTACACAGCTAGTGTTATGCCAGAGATATGACTTATCCTCAGTCTCCCTGAGTCATAGGTGAACTCTGTATCAACCACAGCATGCTGCCTCTGTCTGGTATGTAGGAAGCACTTAAAAAATGCTTGTTTAATTGAATTGATCTGAATTCACATCCTTTACACCACTGTGCATTTTCTAATTTATGAAGTGTTTCAACTTGCTCACACCTACTCATGAACCTCTTTATTATCTCAAATTCAATCCTTTGGAAGTCACACATGTAAGGGAATACTTTTTGTAACATGTGTAGACTGGGCACTAGGGGACCATTTAGACCAAAAGAAGGAACTTTTCTTTGTGGCCTTTACCTCCCAGATTTGCTCCAGGGACAGGTCAACTAGATGGTCTTTTTGCCTAAAAAATAGAAGCTCAATGGTCACAACAAAGGAGGAAGTTAAATGATCTTACCTTGACTCCTCAGGGACCTGATAGAAGTTTAATAAGCAAGGATGAACTCATGAATTTCCAGGAGGAGTGCTCTTTGCAGTCTTAGGGATAATGGAACAAACTTAGCGGGGAGATTAGAGGGCTGAGGGTTCTGTCCTTTGTAGAGATATTCTAACTATGTGTGCTGCTTTCTAGGTCCAGCAGTTCATGCTGTGAGGCAAAGCAGAAACCACAAGCAGAATTCTCAGGAAGAATTCCCAGGATAGCTACTATTTTGGAGGAGAAGACTAGAAACCTAGTCTATAACTACTCTTTTGAAGAGCACCGGAAAACTCCTTTATAAGAACACCAAGGCAGTCTTTCAACAGCTCCAGAGATAAGATAGAGTCAGACTTTGCCCTTCTCTTCCAGGCTTCCAGACATTTATCTTGCCCCCACTGTACCTTTCATCCCTTGCTATCTTTCCTTCCTCTCTGGCTGCTAATCTCTTTTGATAGGGAACATCCGGACAGGCTCCACAACTTTCTCTGTACTGATTCCTCCAGGCCCATTAAAATAAAACAGAAATCCCTTCCTTCTCTATCATATGCCCACCCCATCTGTCTCTAGTAAATTGTTCATAATTATTTGAGCAGAAAAGATAATCATTATGACCTCACTTCCTCTTCTTTTCTAATATTTCTCTCTTTTTTTTTTAAGTGAGTGAATTTCAGGATATGTCTGTCCTGTGCTATGACTTCCTTGTGCAAGAAGCTTTCTAACTTTGGACTTCCTTTCATCAATTGCAAACCAAGAAATATCAGAAGATGGCCTTTTATTTGGTCAGTAACTCACATTGATGGGGCATGGGGGTGGGGTAGGAGTGGAGTTGGAGTCACTGGAGTTAGATGTTTACACCTATTATCTCTGTGGTCAAAAGGAACATGATAGGATCCATACTTAGAACACTTCAACTTTCGGCTTAGTATTGTCACTTTATTTTGATTGATTAGTTGGAAGTTGAAGTGTTATTTCCAGGGTATCCTAGGAAATGATGCCATCCAGGCTGCTGCATTGTCCAGCTGACTGCATACTAGGCCAATTCAAGAGACAGGAGAGAAAGGGACCTAGCATTTAAATATGTTCTAGTCATTGTGCTAAGCATTTTACAAACATTTTCTTATTCAATCCTCATGACAATCATGGGAGGTGAGTGCTATTATGATTCCTGTTTTACAGCTGAGGAAACTGAGGCTGACAGTGGTTAAGTGACTTGTCCAGGGTCACTCAACCAGTAAGTGTCTGAGGCTAGATTTGAACTCTAGTCTCCCTGATTTCAGGCTCAGCATTCTGTCTACTATAAGGGAGTGAAATGTTAATTAATTGATGGTTTGGTTGCAACAGTCTACTTTAGCTATACCTTACCTCTAGAATGTTCTGCTTTCCCACATTGGCCCCTTATTTGTAAAGGTGTGAAGGTGTGCTCAAGGTGTGAAGCAAGACTTATGCTATCACTATATTGCTTTCCCCCTACCCCACATTGTTTTGTGTATAACTTTCATTTACTTCTGTGCATAAGGTAAGTTGCCTGTGCTTTGCTGCTTCCCTCCTCCTAGAATATAAAATTCTTGAGAGCAGGAACCATTTTGGTTTGTCTTTATATCCCCCAGATTTAGGACAGTGCCTGATACATGGCAAGTACTTCATAAATGCTTGTTTGAATTAATGAATTAATGATTGAACGAATAAATCTTAATGAGGGAAAGAACTATACCTGAATGTGATATCCTTTAAATGCTGCTCATCCCTAGTAAGTTGTGATAAAAGGCCCTCACAAAGAATTTTGTAGCATTCCTATGAATTTAAGTCCATTTTATGTTAGATGTATCTAGACTTATTCTCTCTCTCTCTCTCTCTCTTTCTCTCTCTCTTTCTCTCTTTCTTTCCCTTTCTCTCCTAAACTATACCTTTCATCAAGGGAAGAATATTGCACATTCATAATGACAAAATAAAAGATAGCAAGATTTTTCTTATAAAAATTTTAGTTAAGTAAATCTAATAATGCAGGGATCTCATGTGAAAGTGTATACATTTCACACCTGAAGTACCCCCCACATACATATTTCTATTTAAAAAAATTCACAGAAATCTTTTTTTTATCTCTGTTATCCTATATTCCAATGGGAATAAAGAAGGAAATGAGAAACAAAATTGTTGTAACATATATGCAGATTTGTTATATACCATGTATATTTGTATGCATGTACAAATATATTACGTCAAGGAAGAGCATTTCTTCAATGATTGTGTGCAAATATGTGTGTATATACACATACATATATGTATACTATCTATATCTACATGTTCAGCACCCTAAATCTGTCAACTCTGCAATGGATAACATGTTTTATCATAAGGCCTCTGGAATCATCAATAATTATGGAATTAATCATATTTCTCATAGCTTTCAAAGACGTTTGAAGCAGTGTTATTGTATGAATTTTCTCCTAGTTCTGTTCATTTCATTCCTTAAGAGTTTATTAAAATCCTCAAAATAT
>JAJHZJ010000107.1:0-245000 GCA_023548195.1 Bettongia penicillata ogilbyi | reverse complement strand
TGGGCTCATTGCCACAGCTGTCTTATCTTTATGTGGATGCCAGTTCAGACTGACAGTGACTGACGTCCTGTCTCCCGTTGAAATAATAAGCTCATCTCAAAGAGTGCTACTCCCCCCTTAAAAACAAAGCAAAACAAAACAAAAAACAACTTGCCCTCTCAAGCTGTGTACAAGTCTGCAGTATCTACAGTCCTGTCCCTGTCCTGAGAACAATGGGAAGCATTTGCATAGGCAGCCAGGAGCTGGGAGTCTTCAACTACTCCCTGAAACCTTGAGCATCACCATGGACACCAGTGGACACAGCCAACACTGTGAGGCTGGCAGCCCCAATAAGGGAGGGGAGGGAGAAATGCAGGACTCAAATGTAATGTTCAAATTTGTTAAGGAATTAATTAAAATGGACACAGCCCCTAGCATTTGAATTTTCTTATTTGTGTTGTTCTGATGTGCTATGGCTTCAGTCAGCATACACTGAATGGCATAGCTAAGGTAAAGCTATGATTCACTGTGGAGAGACAGAAAATAAATCCATTTAACAGAGAATAATTGTTTAATATTCCTTAGTCATCAATGCCCCCATTTCTCTTTGGAAATCAAGTATTACTTCACTGCCACTTACATAAAGAATTTTAGGTTATGGATATTTTCATATTACCATTGATAGGTTGTGTATTAGTAACCATGGAAAGGATGTTCCCAAGGCCAATTGCATAAAACACCAAAAGAAAGTGGGTTAGTCATTTCTTAGTGGTGAAAGATAGACAGTTTGAGCATTACACTGGTACCCTTGAATTGTACTCCTGGGGAAACATAGCCCTTTCAGCTTTGCTTTGGGAGACTTTCCTGTGACCACTCAAGTCTGGAAAGAACCAGAAGCAGGCCTGAGCATACTGGGAAATTCCTTTGCGGAAAAAAACCATGAGCAAGGCTCATACAGGCTAAGAAGGCATATAGATGTTGTGATTTGCACCAGTGCCCACACTGAGGAAAGGAGATCCACAGATGTTTTGAAGCATCAATGTATTTGCATATGTGCCCAACCCCATGCAGACAAGTAATCTGATTGAAATGATACAACTTCCCTCTTCTACCACCAACCTAATACGTTGAGTATGTGTGGTTTATTCATACTGGAAGTCTTATAAATATTTATTGCATTGGTACTTTATTAGTAGTACCTATATGATTCTGGGTTATAATTCTGGCCCTAAATAGTGACTATAAAGTCAACTATGAATTCTGATTATATATATTATAACTAAATGAAGCATACCTATGTAAAAGAGAATTCAAATGATGACAGAAGTGTTTGTATTAAATAGCATATAGAGCTTTGAAAAGTGGTTAAATGTTTAATACTAAATATATGTGTAGATATATATACACACACACACACACACACATACATATGCACGTATATATGCATCTAACATTTCCTAGCTCCCTATCTCATCCAGGCTGTTATTATTGTTGCTTGCCCTTTGTTCTTGAAGAGGACCATGACATCAGGAGGGTGATGTCTTGACTTGCAAGTGAATTGGATTTAAGTGAGGCAGAGCTGTGCAAAGTCATCAGCCTCACTCTTTCCTCTAGAACCTCAGTGGCAATACATAAATTAAGATGACTGGTGATAGCTCAGAATGCAGTGGGAGACTTGACCTTTCGAAACTAAGGTCTTTTCCAAGTCTCAGTTTGCCTGAGGCAATTACCATTCAGTGCAGGGGAAGACTACTCATAAATCTGGTTGCACTCTAATCAGTGTGGAAACTTTGACCTAATGCATATCAACTCTGAGTAAGTTTATCCTTCTCTAAGTAGCTCATTAGTTCTCCTCTGTCTCACTATATTAGGGCTCATTATATTAATATTAAACTTAGTTTGAACACTCAATTGGCTTAGCCCACTGGAACTCAAGAAATACACCAAACTCAGCCTCCCTGGTAGCAAGGGTACAGGTATGAATTAACACTCCAGCTGTGACTTATTTCTCAGCATTGTGAGAGGTTTCACATTCAAATAGAATTAAGAACAAACACTTGCCTAATCATGTAAATGAGGGGATATATCTATGATATATGATAATATTCTGAGGCTGGACACAGGTTTGGCAGCCTCAAGTTTTACTTCTCAATCTGTCATAAATCCAAAATTTCCAAGTACAGAACTTTAAGGGGAGGAGGGTATGAAGATAATTTCTCAGAGACAAGATCTGGAAGCAAGGAATAAAAGGTAATACTTAGATCTCCTGAAGTACAAAGTTGCCCAAAAAAGTATCATAAATTTATTTGTTTAATTAGGCTTCAATCTCTGTGTTGTAGATGATCTAGGCATATAAAATGTCCCTCCAGAATTTGAAGATAATTACCAATGAGAAGTTGGGGCCAACAATGTTTTAGAACCTGTTGTTATGAATGTGTCTCCTTGATATACTGTTGTATTACAAGAAATGGAAGTCATTTGAATGTGTGTACACTGTTTTCATTTTAGAACTGGAGTAGGGAGAGACTTTTGGTAGGCAGACTTACCATCAGGTCAATTGTTGTTATTGCTGTGTTTGTTTTTCTTTCTTGAAGAAGACTATGACATCAATATGATGACATGATTTGCAGTTGACTTTGATTTAACAGAGGGAGGGCTGTGCAAGGTCACCAGTCTCACTTTTTCCTCCAGGGCCATCTGGGACCAGTGGCCTGATATTCATCAGGATGACTGGAGCTGATCCAGGATGCAGTGTGGGGCCCTGGTCCTTTCAGGCTAAGGTCTTATAGCATTCTCACTTTGAGTGAGACACACCATTCAATGAATAGACTTCTTTAAATTGGTTGGTTATTGTCCATCATTCCTGAAGAGGACCAGAATGACATCATCATGATAAAGTGAAGTTTCAATGGGTTTGACTGTGGCTGATCAGACAAATATGAGCTCAGAATGCTCTACCACAGAAAGTATATATAAATATTTGGGGTGGATACCCCACATTTGCACATCCTACCTATGCAAGTTTTCCACAAAATACTCTTTTTGCATTCGAACAACTTGACCAGCCCATTGGAGTTGTGCTCTCTGAAGCACAACTGAATCCTTTACACGATTGCTCCCATGCTTTTTGGTATGATGTTTTCAGCCATGTTGACAAATGCTCTCTATTTTTAAATTTTTTTGTTTTTATTTTTTGTTTATTTATTTTTAGATTACAGCATTCCTTTCCACAAAATTCTGAGTTCCAATTTTTCTCCCCATCTCTCCCCTGCCCCCACCCCATAACACCTTGCATTCTGATTACCTCACTTATTCCAAGATATTGAGACAGTTTTCTTTACAATTTCTTTAAATATGATGTCTTGGCCCCTTTCTTTGATCATGGCTTTCAGGTATTCCAATAAATTCTTAAATTCTCTCTCCTTGATCTATTCATCAGATCTTTTACTTTCCCGTTAAGATACATTTTCTTCTTTTTCTTTCTTGTGACTTTTTTGTATTTTCTCTTAATGTCCATTGAAGTTACTAGCTCTACTCTCTAAATTTCTAACTTTTAAAGAATCATTTTTTCAGTGAATTTCTGTGCCTGTTTTGCTGTTTGAGCAATTTTGTTTCTTAAAGGATTAGTTTCATCATTTTGTGCCTGTTTTAACACACTTCAATGTTTTTCATTATTATCTTCCATCATTCTTATTAATTTTCCTACTTTTCCCTCCATCACTACAATCTCTTTCTTTAGCATTTCTGGGTGTTCTTGTTTGATTTGTGTCCAACTTGCATGTGTTGGAGGCTTTGCTTGTAACTGTTTTGAATTTGTTTTCTTCTGTGTTTGTGTCTTAATCTTCCTTTTCACTAATTAGTACAGTGACAAAGAAAATTTTTATTTTTATTATTAGATTGATTTTTCTAGTCAGGTTTTTTCTTTTTTTGCTCATTTTCCATCCAGTATTTTGATTTTGAACTTTGTTAAAGTTAGGTTCTGTTCCTATTGTGGGGGTAGGAGAGGCATGGTCTCAAGTTTTAAGTTTTTCACTCTACTATTTTCAGAGTTGATTCTAGGTCTTTGGAAGTTTTTAGTACTTCCAAGGTGGTGAGATACAAGGAGAGGTGTGGTCACTGTCCTCCTAGCTTGCACTCTGGTCTTTTATGAGAAAGCATTCTTGCTCCCCTGTGGCTGAAAGTACTAGTGCTCCTCTTGGTTCTAGAACTGTGCTTACAACCCTACAAGAGCTAATACTAGTCTCTGCTTTGAAACTATGATCAGGCCCCTGCTCTTCCATGGCCACAGTGTGATAGCACTCTGCTTCACCCTAAAACTGCCACCAGAACTGTGTATGATCAGTGCAATAGGGTCACGTGCCCAATGTCAGCTCAGGATCCCTAGTACTCTCTTTCTGACCACTTTCCTGACTCCCTTACAGTCTCTGGGCTAAAAGTTCCCAAAGCTCCTGCCATTACTGTTGCAACTGTGTCCAAGACCCAAAGCTGGTATTACTGCCACTCTGGGATGATCCTACCCTAGTGTTACAGACCTTTCCTGACAACCTTCTAACTTGTTTATTGATGAAAAAACATGTCTCATGCCAACCTTTTGTTGTTTCTTCTGCTTCAGAATTCTTTTTGAGGTGTTATTTTAAAGTTGTTTGGAGGGGCATGTCATGAGAGATTGGCTGAATTGTTGATACTATTCTGCCATCTTGTCCCTGCCTTCCCTTTCGCTTATTTTTGATATTTCCCTGTTTATTGTTTCATTTCTTATTGCCCCCAGACATGCCATGTCTCCCCTATCCTGAGAAGACCTCTCACTCGACCTTTCCATCTCTGCTAACTATTGTCCAATATCTCTTCTCTCTTTGGTAGCCAAACTCCTCAGAAAGGCCATCAACAATAGTTGCCTCTGCGTTCTCACCTCTTCCTCTCTTCTTAATACTATATAATTTGCCTTCCAACCTTTGAATTCTATCAAAACTACTTTCTCCATAGTTAATAAAGATCTCTTACTTGCCAAATCCAGTGACCTTTTCTCAACCCTTATTCTCCTTGTCTTCTCTGCAGCTTTTGACACTGTTGATTACTCTCTCATTCTGGATTCTCTTCTCTGTCTAGGTTTTGGACAACACTTTTTCCTCATTTTCCTCCTCTCTGACCATTCCTTCTCTATTTTCTTTGCTGAATCCTCAATAAGATCACACCATCTATCAGGTATCCCTCACAGTTCTCTCCTGGGCCCTCTTCTCTTCTCCCTCTATAATACTTCATTTGATGATCTCATCAGCTCTCAGGGATTTAATTATTAACTCTATGCTGATGATTTCTCAAATCTACCTTTCCTGCCCCAGTATCTGTGCTGACCTCCAACATCTCATCATCAATTACCTTTCAGACATCTTGAACATGTACAAAATGGAACTCATTATTTTCCCCCAAACCCTTCTCACCCTGTACTGTCTCTGCTACCCTAAGGGGCAACATCATCTTCCCCGTACCTCAGTGTAGCAACTTAGGAGTCATCATGGATTCTTCACCATTTCTTATCTTTCATATCCAACCTCTTGCCAAATCCTGCCAATTTAACCTTTGCAACATCTCTGGAATATGCCCCCTTCTTTTCTCTGATTCTGCCATGACTCTATTTAAGTCCTTCATTAGCTCACACTTGGACTATTTCAATAGCCTGTTGATGAGTTTGCCTGCCTCAAGTCTCTCCACTTTCCAATCCATCCTCCAATCAGACATTAACGTGATTTTTTCCCTAAAATGCAGGTCCCCTCCTACCTTTCTACTTAAACTATACTCTTTGGCCTATGCTATGGGCCTCCATATTGTTCCACACATGAGACACTCCATCTCTCTAGTTCAGGCATTCTTTCAGACTGTCCTCTATGCTTGAACTACTCTTACTCCTTTGCTCTAACTATTACCTCTCTGGCTTCCTTGCAGCCCCAACTAAGATCACACCTTCTACAGGAAATCTTTCCTCTTAATTATTTCCTACTTATCCTGTATATAGCCTGCTTTGTATATATCTGCTTACATGTTGTCTCCTCCATTAGATTGTAAGTTCTTTGAGGACAGGGACTATTGTTTACCCTTTTTTGTATCCCTAGTGCCTAACATAGTGCCTGGCACTAACACATGTTTATTGATTCATATCAAAATAATTATCGATATGTATATATTTTAAAAGTTCTTGATCTATTAACTAAATTAATGATTCCTGCCTCAGTTGTTAGCTTTCTTCCTTTTCTGAAAAATATATAGAGATAAATAGATAATAAATATTTGTCATATGACTCTTTTCTATATTTATATTTATTTTGTTCTTTTAATTGGCATATGGAAAAGAGAAACAGTGTAGAATAATGAATAGAGCATTGGATTAAAACCCCAGAAGAGGTTGGTTTGAGTCCTATCTGACAAATAATAGCAGCGTAAACCTGGGCCTCCTAGGTGTGGCAGTGGATAGAGCAAGGAGCCTGGAATCATGAAGACCTGAGTTCAAATCCAACCTCAGACATTTACTAACTGTGTGACCCTGGGCAAGACGCTTAACCCTGTTTGTCTCATTTTCTTATCTGTAAAATAAGCTGGAGAAGAAAATGGCAAACCACTCAAGTATCTGACAAGAAAACCTTAAATAGGATGAAGAGTCAGACAAAGCCAAAATGACTGAACAATCCCCCTGGGCTGGTCACTGAGCCTCTCAGAAACTTTAAGCAAATCTCTAAGATTTTAAGTTTCGGAGCTAGGTGCCAACCCACATTGGTAGAGAGAATTTACTTTCCCCATATTTACCTATGTCAACAAAATCAGCAATCCAACCCCAATTCCTTTTGTGTGTGTTTGTGTATGTGAAAATAGGAGAAAAGAAAGGACGATATTAATGTTCAAAGTGGATGAGACAATGATTGTTGATGGAGATAAAAGTATAGTTGCTTGACTGTTATTTTGTTTTTGCTTTCTTTGACAAGGAGAATGATCTTTGTATTAAAAAGAAAAAAAAGAAATAATAGTAAGTTGAAAACTAAGATCAGCAAATAAATAGAAGAGAGAACATAACTACCCTTAATAAATTTAAGTCCTATCTCCCAAAAGAAATAGTTCCCAAGGTACTGAAGCAAAACTTACAAAAACTAGAAGATATGACAGCTGTGCTACAGTCCATGACCTTTAAAAAAAATCACAGTAAAATGGGTGACATACCTGAGGATTAAAGCTAGGAAGGTATTATTTTGATTTTCAAAGCAAAAGAGTGAAATCTGTAAATTAAAAGTGAATGAACTTGACTTTTATTCCTGGAAAAATCCAGAATGTATTTTTGAAAATTATGGATGATGAGCATCTGGAGAGGAATGCAGTGATCACAAGGAGACAACTTGCATCAACAAATGCATGTTTCTTCTTGATTCCTTTGCTCCCCTAAAAATGTGGGGGAGGGGAAGAGAAGGACTTTTTGCTGTATTGAATATTTATCTAGGGCATGTTTCCCCTCTGCCTCCTTGATATACTTCTGTTGTGCAGCACTAGTTGACAACTAATCTCCTCATTCTTCTGAAATGGTTATTGACAGCTCACATTGCCTCAAATTTAGGAGCGTTGGCAGCTAAGGGGTGCAGATAGAAAGGGCACTGAACTTGGAGTCCAGTTGAAAATCAACTTCAGAGACTAACTGTGTATCCTTGGATGCTAGGTGTCACAGTGACAGGTAGGCGGGCCTGGAGTCAGAAAGGCTCATCCTCCTGAGTTCAAATCTCACCTCAGACACTTTCTAGTTGTGATTCTGAGCGAGTCAATTAACCACATTTGCCTCAGTTTCCTCATTTGTAAAATGAACTAGAGAAGGAAATGTAAAGCCATTCCAATATTTTTGTCAAGAAAACCTCAAATGGGATCAGAAAGGGCTGGACCAGACTGAAACAACTGAATGACAAGGAAAGTCCTGAACAAGTCACTTAACTAGCTACCTAAGCTTTTTCAGCTGTAAAATGGAAATAATGATAGGACTACCTTAAAGATCTATGGTGAGGATAAGAAGAAACAATTTCTATAAAATGCTTTGCAAACCTTAAAGAATTGTAGAGATGCCAGCTATTGTTGTTTGTAATTTGGCATTAATCTAATATACTAGGCCAACCCTCCTCTCTGTAGCATTCCCCTAAGTGGTCACCTGACCCTACATAAAGAACTCAAGTAAGAAGGAACAGAGAAGGGAATAAGTATTTATATAGCACTTACTATGCTTACCTAAAGCTGTGTTAAACACATTTCACATATGTTTTCTCATTTTATCTTCATAAGAATCCAGCATGGTAGATGCTATTATTTTCTGTTTTACAGTCCAGGAAACTGAGGCAATCATTGGTCAAGTGATGTGTCCAGAATCACACAGCTAGTAAGTTCCTGATGTTGGATTTGGAGTCAGGTCTTCCTGTATCACGTTACCTCCCAAGGCCCTCCAGTCCCCCTTTGGATATGTCTAATTGTTAAGAAGTGAGCAACTGTGTCCTCTTCATTCAGTGGGAACTTTATGCTCTCAGGAATATGACAAGAAATACTTATCAAAGCTAAACCAGAGGGCAGGCTTGAGGTGGAATCAGTGTTTAGATATAATCATCATTTGTACTCAAAAAAAGCTGAGGTCAAGAATTCCAAAAGGCTCCAAAGCAAGGCAATATGATCTTTGCAGCTCTGGCTGGTTTTCTGGGGAGTAAGGAAACATAAAATGTTTACAAGACACAAGGTGTACTGAATTTTGTTTAGGAGACAGGTCTCAGAAATGTTCTTCACAATTTGTTACTGTTTTCAACTCTTTGGAAGAGAACAACGGCACTGAACATTATAGCTCTCCCTCCTCCACATCTGTCCTGCCAGGCTAGAATTACAGGCCAATTGCATGTTAGGCAAACACAACCACATGGATGGGAGGCAAGTGCCAGGGAGCTGAACCATGTTGGACTCTGATAGAAAGCAATTGTTTATTTTCACTTGATGGCTCTCCAGTGACTTTGGAAAGTATACAGATCCTGGCAAGTGGAAAGGCTTTGTTTTCAATTCTTTCCTTTTGGATTCTTCATCTCAAATGAAATGTCCCTGGCTTTCTCCAGCAAAGTTTACAAGATAGGGGACTACACTCTGCATAATCAGGTCCTCAGCTGGGGAATTCAGTTGGCTTTTGAAAAGTACAGGCAGGACCTACAGGGAACCTAGAATGTGTGGACAAGAGTTCTTCTTCCATAGATATCCCAGATGGGTCATTGCTATTTCCTTAATGCTGGAAGTACAAAGAGAGTGTTTCAGAACCTGGAGAAGAGAGGGAAATTAGGGAAACAAAGGAACTGGTGAGCAATCCTCTTCAAATGCTGAATTACTTTGCCATTATTTAAGAAAACAGGACTTAGATTTCTCTTTTGAAAAAGGAATATTTCATTATACTGAACTGTGAAATTTGTAATTGACTGCTGCAGGGAATGTTCTATTGTTTGTTGCTTCCTTCTCAAGATCATCCTTTGTCTTCCATGTAGCTCTTACAGTCCAAGTGATTCCAGACTCCATCTTTGCCAGTGCTCTGCCTTCCTCCCCCACATATTGTGGCATGCATAAGTAAATAACATTTCCCATCTTTAATGGCAGCCAATGCCCCATTAGTGCTATCATCTATGGACTTGGGCAGATGGTACTGCAGATTGGGAATGTTCACAGAATCAACTATTTGGAGCCAGAAGGGACCTTTTTGATCCTCACAAGGTTGTAATCACCTCCAGTTTTATTAACCTAAAATTAGAAATGAGCAACACACAGAGACAGGAGCAATTATAGTCCTCTGTGTTCTCAGGTTCATGCCGGCTCCTGGGGAAAAGAGGTTCTATGGCCTCTTCCTCACGTGGATGCCCTTAGTAGCTCATCCTTTTTCTCCAACCATCTGGTTGAACCCTTTTCTTGTTATAAATGAGAAAACTAAGGTTCATAAAGTTTAAGTATCTTGTACTGGTCAGGAAATAAGTGGCTAAACCACAATTTGAACTCAGACCTTCTGATTCCAGATGCAGAAATCTTTCTCTTTTAACATACTTCCTGTAAGGAATGGGACTAATTTATATAAAAATGTAACTGGGTACTGGTCAAGAGCCCAATCCTTATAAGGCTACACAGACTGTTTGGTTGATGTAATCTCCACATGAATTTAGGAGTGCACACAAACTTCTGAAATGAATACGTATCTGTTAACTACATGGTACAAAGGGCTTTTTTGATTGGCTGTGGAGCTGAATCTGGAGTTCATTCACAAAGACACTACTGTAACAGTAAACACTCCAAAATATACAATGGGGGCCTGCTATCACAAATTCTTTGATCTCCTTTTCAAAAGGAAAGGCAACTTTTGAGGGGATAACGATCACTTTAATCAAGTACATATATCATTTGCCAATAGAGAAAAATACAAGAAAAGAAATAAAGACCAAGAGATGGGCTTCTAATTATCTGACCATTACACACATACGTAGCTCTACCAGGGAGGGAAGCATCAACATCTGGGTTTTCAAAGTTGGAGAGCTGCTTAGTGGCTTCCCAGAGTCTCATCTGACACAAAAACCTTCTTGCTAAGCTAAACTCCAGAGTAAAACCCACACCTCAAAAGTACATATACTCTTTTCAGAGTCAGAGGGCATGCCCCTCACGACCTAGTGCTTCATTAAATAATTAGCAAAAGATGTAGGCCCTCTTACAAATCTTCCCTAATCAAACTCCCCTTAATAGGCAGACCCATTAATGAGTGGGGAAGATCTTCTTATTAAGAAGCAAAATTATATTAAAAATAAGCAAAAAGATATTATCAATACTACTACTCAGTCAGGGCCAGTCTCCAATGTGGGCTCTTTTCAGACTTGCTGGCATTGGAAAAGAAGAATCAACCTTGTGAGAATTGAAAAATCAAGAAAGCAAGCTACTAGGAATTTCAGTATAGTAAGCCATGTCAGGTATTGCAGTCAGCCATTCTAGCACTGAGAATCCCCAAGAAACAACCTTAAAGATCCAGTTCAGGGTTAGTTGAGACACAGATTCTTCTAGAAGATATGATACATTTGGAAGTAAACTTAGTGGGTTGAAGATTATGCAAAAATTGTGTTAAGTTTGAACCCACTCTCCTCAGGAACTAAAGTAGGGTCTGTGTGTGTGTGTGTGTGTGTGTATGTGTGTGTGTGTGTATGTGTTATGAGGTATAGTTTTATTTGTACTTCTTTCTATATTAACAATTGATGATAATTGTTTAAATGAAATTAAAGAGTCAATTACAAGTAGTAAACAGTGGAAGGAACATATTGGAATGGAGACTCCAGCCATTAGAATTAGAGGAGAGACATCCCTTTGGGGGACCCTAGAACCTGGGGGAGGAGATATAACCTAAAGAAAGAGAGACCAGACTTTGTTACAAAAGAATAAAAGCATTAACATATAACTAGAATAAGATAAATTGTCAAATGAGAAAAAAAATTAGGGATAAGCATAGTGATGAGATAAACGTTGATCTGTGATCTCTTTGGTAAAAGGAACTCCTGGAAGATAAAGTTCCTTCTGCCAATGCAGGTTGGCAACTTCATTGTAACTTTGTTTCTTAGAAATTTGCTTAAAGTAATGAAAGTTGAATTGGCTTATGCAGAGGTAGCTCTTGAAAATAGGTTTTCTTGACTTTGAGATAAACTCTCTATTCACTATGCAACACTGCCTCTCAGAGGAAAAAATAATCTTGACCGATAAAGAATCTGATATGCAAGATATATAATATATTTATGTAATGCTTATGTGCAATATTATTTTTAAGATATACATGCAACATCTGTGATACACGTCACATATATATGGAATTGACAAAATAAGTGGCAATGGAGTTGGTCATGTATACTCTATTTCTATAAGGATAGAGATGGGCTGGGCATTGGAGGTAAAAGGATTATAGTTTGAGATGACACTTCCTCCCCTCCTGGCAACCATGTTTTGAGAACAATAAGGTATTTCTATATTATCCCAAAGCACAAGTGCTACAGCCGTTAAACTGAAATATGGATGTATGTCCATCCTCTACTGTCTTTCTACAGATAAAAAAAAATGGAGAATGGAATCATCCCCCAAGAAATGAATAAATAGGTTTTAGAAGGAGAAATAAAAATTTTATACTGTCATAAGAAAAATGCTGCATTAATAACACAAAAAATGAAAATTTTAAAAATCTGCAGATTTACCTCATGCTCAGCCTATTTCAGTGATAATAAAAAATGAAAATAATCAGTATTGAAGGAATTATGAGAAGATAGGCACATTCAAAAATACATTGTTAATAATATGAATTATTCTTACCACCCTGTAAAACAACTGAGAATTATACTAGAAAAGTGACTAAGCTATATATATTTGACCCAGCAATCCTTCTATTGGCCATTGATTGTAAAGAGGTTAGAGACTGAAAGTTCTAAAATATACTAAGAATAATAATAAGAACACTTCTTGTGGAGGCAAAACACTGGAAGTGGATGTAAGTGATGTGTGTTGATTAAATAAATGCTTATTGAATAGTATTGCATCTGTGGTATCAACTATGGTAGCAATAGAATATTATTATACACTGAGAAATGAAAGGCATGAAAAATTCCAAGAAATATGGGAAGATTCATTTGAACTGATTGAGTAAACCAAAAAGATCTAGAAGAACAGTGTATTCAATTACTACAATAATTGAATTGAAAGGAAAATCACAAGAAAGCCAAATCCTAGTAATGATCAATCTCCTTCCTAAAGGATAGATAATAAAACACATCACATTTTCCTGGGCAGATTGGGTGATGGTCTACAGGGTCACAATGCTGCATGTATTGTCAAATATGATTGCTATATCTTTGTTTTAACTCTTTGTTTTTGTTCAAAGGATGAGCTAGGTTTGGAAGTGGGAAGGAAGTTAGAGGAAAAAAATGAAGAAAAGGGATAAAAATAATTTTATTTAGTGGTACCAATGTTAAATATTTAACATAAGGATATAAAATAGGGAAAGGTTACTGATGACAAAAACATTTGTAGTAGAAATTTTTTATAGTAGCAAAAAAACTGGAAACATTACAGTTAGGAAATGGTCAAAATTGTGGTATATTAACATGAGAATATCATTGGCAATATTATAAGGTATCAATATAAATGAATATGAGAAAAATTTGGAATATTTTTGTGAATTGGCTGAAAATAATTTAAGCAAAATCAGTGTAAAAAGTATTATAATTATGCTCTATAATTATAGCTAATATTTAGGTAGTATTTTAACGTTTACAAAGCTCTACATATTATTTGATACAATATTCCTATGATATATTTTTGACTATTTTCCCCATTTTAAAGGTAAAGAAACTGAGTCAGATGAAGCTAAGTAAGTTGTTCAGTGTCACGTACTTGGTGAACAACTGAGGACAAATATAAACTCTGGTCTTCTTGACTCTGGGTTCAGCATTTTATCCATACTGCCATCCTGAATGATAGTTCAAATTACATGAGAGAGGCAATTATTTTGACATAGTTTCAATTTGAGGCAGTGATGATCGTGCGTGTTTACTTCTACTAGCACTAATCTTACTCAGAAGTTTAACTCTGATGAGAAGAAATCAGATTGAGCTGATTTCCCCAAGTTCAAGTTAATTATTAGTCAATTGAGTTTTAGATTTCATGTCATACATACATGGCTCATTGCTCTCTTGTTATGACTTTTAGGAATGAATATTACTCAAATGGAATATTATAACTCTCTAAGAGTACACTTCAATGACTGTTAGAGATATTACACTGATGGCTGGTGTTGGTAAAGTATTTCAAGATTCATTCAAGTCTATAATAAAACAAGATCATTCAGACCTAAAAGCAAAAGAAAATGTGGTGAAAAACATAATGTAATAACAATATTTGTTAAACTATCATTATGAAACAGGCTAATTAATTTTTTAAAGAACATAAACAAAGAACTTTAGAGGTACCTGGCAGTTGGAGGAGTTGCTATTGATTTCTCTGAAGAACCATAAAAAGACCAAGGAGGTAAAAAAAAAAAAAAGTGTTACAAAAGAAGTAAATGTGAAGACTAGAACACTGAAGTTTGTAAACGAAAATTTTAACTGATGAAACTCACTATTGTATTCAAGCCTATTCTCAAACCATTGTCAGAAGAAGTCTTAACAAACCTAAAAATCTGGACATCTTATCAGTCTTCAAAATGTCTATGCAAAAAAAATGTTTTGGTGACTTTGTTTTATATCCGTTGGCCTGGCAGTCTTGTCATCATGGAGGGAATGATAAGGAAATTCATAAATTGAAAATTATAGTTATTAAAGAATTACAGAAATTCCCAAATGAATCTCGAATACTCCATCTTATCACATATCACCATAGCACAAAAGTGTAAGAAGTTAATCTAAGTAATGGAGATAAATATTGTCCAATGACCTAGGAAATCATAGAAAAACATATGGAGAATTACATATTCACCAAAAATATACCTAATATTTAATATGATCAAAATGTAGTTTCCCAATGAGGAATTAAGGGATGTGTCAAAATTGCATTAATTCAGTGTCAAATCACATAAAATAGGGGAGGAGCCAAGATGGTGGAGTAGAAAGACACCCATACGCTAGCTCGGAACCCACAACCTATAAAATACCTGTGCAGAAGAACTCCCAACAAATTCTGGAGCAGTGGAAGCCACAGAACAATGGAGTGGAGGAGATTCCTGTTACAGAGAGACCAGAAAAACTGATACCAAAAGTCCCTCACGCACCAGACCCGGAGCAGAGTCTAGCCCTGCCTTAGCCGCAGGGCACCAAGAGGAGCAGATCTGAGCAAGCTTCTGGGACAGAATCTCCAACACCCATGCAGGTCCCTCCACCCACAGGCACAAAGGTCAGTGAGAGAGCCTGTTTGGCTGGCTGAGAAGGGAGTAGGGTGTCTCCATAACTCAGGCCCCCTCGGGAGGCAGCAGTGGAGCCAGCAGCTGACAGGGGCTCCCAAAGCAGACAGGAGCATGGATCCATTGTTGAAGGTGTCCACGTAAACCCCCTGAGGGAACTGAGGCCTGTGAGGTATCCCAGCCCCCACCCTAGCAGCTGAACTTAATCTCACACTGAATAGCAGCCCCACCCCTGCTGAAAGCCCTGAGGCTGGGAAGCAGCATTTGAATCTCAGACCCCAAGCACTACCTGGGCAGATCTGGAGGCCAAGTAGGTGTGGAAAGGAATCTCAGAAGTCAAGTAACTGGCTGGGAAAATGCCCAGAAAAGGGGAAAAATATAAGACCATAGAAGGTTACTTTCTTGGTGAACAGATATTTCCTCCTTTCCTTTCAGACGAGGAAGAACAATGCTTACCATCAGGGAAAGACATAGAAGTCAAGGCTTCTGTATCCCAAACATCCAAAATAGATACTCAATGGGCTCAAGCCATGGAAGAGCTCAAAAAGGATTTTGGAAATCAAGTTAGACAGGTGGAGGAAAAACTGGGAAGAGAAATGAGAGAGATGCAAGAAAAGCATGAAAAGCAGGTCAACACCTTGCTAAAGGAGACACAAAAAATGCTAAAGAAAATAACACTTTGAAAAATAGGCTAACTCAATTGGCAAAAGAGGTTGAAAAAGCCAATGAGGAGAAGAATGCTTTCAAAAGCAGAATTAGCCAAATAGAAAAGGAGATTCAAAAGCTCATTGAAGAAAATAGTTCTTTCAAAATTAGAATGGAACAGATGGAGGCTAATGACTTTATGAGAAACCAAGAAATCACCAAACAAAACCAAAAGAATGAAAAAATGGAAGAGAATGTGAAATATCTCATTGGGTAAACAACTGACCTGGAAAATAGATCCAGGAGAGACAACTTAAAAGTTATGGGACTATCTGAAAGTCATGATCAAAAAAAGCCTAGACCTCATCTTTCATGAAATTATCAAGGAAAACTGCCCTGAGATTCTAGAACCAGAGGGCAAAATAAGTACTCAAGGAATCCACCGATACACTGCCTGTAAGAGATCCAAAAAGAGAAACTCCTAGGAACACTGTGACCAAATTCCAGAATTCCCAGGTCAAGGAGAAAATATTGCAAGCAGCTAGAAAGAAACAATTCCAGTATTGTGGAAATAAAATCAGGATAACACAAGATCTAGCAGCTTCTACATTAAGGGATTGAAGGGCATGGAATAGAATATTCCAGAAGAAAAAGGAACTAGGACTAAAACCAAGAATCACCTATCCAGCAAAACTGAGTATAATACTTCAGGGGGAAAAATGGTGTTTCAATGAAATAGAGGACTTTCAGGCATTCTTGATGAAAAGACCAGAGCTGAAAAGAAAATTTGACTTTCAAACACAAGAATGAGAAGAAGCATGAAAAAGTAAACAGCAAAGAGAAGTCATAAGGGACTTACTAAAGTTGAAATGTTTACATTCCTACACAGAAAGACAATATTTGTAAGTCTTGAAACTTTTCAGTATCTGGGTAGTTGGTGGGATTACACACACACACACACACACACATACACTTGCACATACACAGAGACAGAGAGCACAGAGTGAATTGAATAGGGTGGGATCATATCTTTAAAAATGAAGGTAAAGGGTGAGAGAGAAATGTATTGGGAAGAGAGAGGAAGAAATGGATGGGGGCAAATTATCTCTCATAGAAGAGGCAGGCAGGAAACTTTTTAGTGGAGGGAAAAAGAGGGGAGTTGAGAGAAAAACATGAAGTTTACTCTCATCCCATTTGACTAAAGGAAGGAATAAAATGCACACTCATTTTGGTATGAAAACGTATCTTACAATACAGGAAAGTCAGGGAGAAGGGGATAAGCAGGGTGGGGGGGATGATGGAAGGGAGGGCAGTGGGAGGAGGGAGCAATTGGAAATCAACAGTCTTTGGGACAGACAAGATCAAAAGAGAGAATAGAAGCAATGAGAGTCAGGATAGGATGGAGGGAAATAGAGTTAGTCTTACATAATGTGACTGTTATGGAAGTCATTTGCCAAACTACACAGATATGGCCTATATTGAATTGGCTGCCTTCCCAAAGGGAATGTGTGGGGAGGGAGGGATGGGGAGAAGTTGGAACTCAAAGTTTTAGGAACAACTGTCAGGTATTGTTCTTGTTACTAGGAAATAAAAAATACAGGTAATGGGGAATAGAAAGTTATCTGGTCCTACAGGACAAAAGAGAAGATGGGGACAAGGGAAGGGAGGGATGATAGAAGAGAGGGCAGATTGGTGATAGGGGAAATTAGAATGCTTAGTGTATTGGGTTGGAGGAGGGGACAAATGGGGAGAAAATTTGGAACCCAAAATTTTGTGAAAATGAATGTAAAAAGTTATATAAATAAATTTATTAATAAAAAGTGTATAAAATCACATAAAATAAGTGATTGCAACACAACTATGAAAAATTGAACATCAAAAATTTTTTTAAATGTTAAAAGTAAGTTTTGTTATATGTCAACCTTCAGTTCCATTTTACAGATGATGAAACTGAGACTGAGGGAAGGAGATTAATTTTTTCTGGGTTATATAGCTATCAAATGTTGGAGTTGGGGTATGAGCCTCCTGGTTATGACTCCAAAACTATAGAATGACAAACTGAAACAACAACAACAAACTTCCTGAAATAGCCTTTCATATGGAGATGTTTAGTATTTTCCAAATCAAGAATAATATTTTTGCGTGAATCAAAAAGTTGTGTCATGTTATAAAAAGCTATGATGTTTCTGTAATAGATGAAAGACATTTTGATGACTGAAAAGAATAGAAAAAAAATTAGCACTTTGATTTACTAAAAACTACTAAATATGTATAAAAAGAAATGCAGTTTTCAGATGAGATTTTAACAAGTTTGGACAGAAAATGAATGTGTACAAATATAAAGTCTTAAATCAGCTTGTGAAAGATATAGGATGATGACATATGCAATTGAATTGGTAGTTTGGAGGCAGAACAAGAGAATTTTATTAAAACCTGAAAATGTAAGAAAGAAGAAACAATTTCAAAACACAAAATGAGATGGAGGGCTATGATGGGAATTTAAGATTATACTGTATTTTGGTTCTTATGCTCATTTGCTTTTAACTCTCAATACTTTTGAGGCTAAAGCTAAAATATTTTTTAATTTATTTCTTTTCAACTTTCAACATTCACTTCCACAAAATATTGAATTTCTAATTTTCTCCCCATCTCCCCCTTTCCCCCACTCCAGAACAGCATATATTGTGATAACCCTTTCCTCTACTCTGTCCTCCCTTCTATCACACCCCCTACCTTACCTCCTTTCCTTCTATTTTTCTGTAGGACAAGATAGAGTTCTATATCTCATTGCCTATATATCTTATTCCCTAGCTGCATGTAAAAATAATTTTTAACATTTGCTTCTAGAGCTTTGAGTTTCACATTCTCTCCCTTCTCTTCTCCCCATCCACCCTCACTGAGAAAGCAAGAAATTCAATATAGGTTCTACATGTGTAGTTGCATAAAAGACTTCCATAATAGACATGTTGTGAAAGACTAATTATATTTTCTTCTATCCTGTCTAGCCCTCCACTTATTCAGTTTTCTCCTTTGACCTGATCCTTTATCAAAGTGTTTGCTTCCAATTAATTTTCCCACTAATCTGCTGTCCCTTCTATTATCACCCCTCTCTTATCCCCTTCCCCCGTTTTCCTGCATGATAAGATAAATTTCCACACTAAATTGAGTGTGTGTGTTATTCTCTCCTGAAGGCAAATATGATGAAATGAAGGCTCACTTATTCCCTCTTTTCTTCACCTTCTTTCCCTCCATTGTTAAAGCTCTTTCTTGCCTCTTTTGTGTGAGATAATTTGCTATATACTACCTCTCTCTTGTTCTTTTTCCTAGTACATTCCTCTCAACACTTAATTTTCTTTTATAGATATCATCACTTCATATTCAGCTCAGCCTGTGCCCTCTGTGTCTGTCCCCATGCATGTACATACACATCCATGTGCACATACACAAATATATACATATATTTTATACACACACATACATATATGTGTGCGCATACATGTATTCCCTCTAATTATCCTAATAGTGAGAAAGGTATCATGAGTTATAAATATCATCTTTTCAAGTAGGAATGTAAATAGTTCAACTTCCATACGTTCCTTATGGTCTTTCTTATTTACCTTTTCATGCTTCTCTTGATTTTTGTATTTGAAAGTCAAATTTTCTATTTAGTTCTGATCTTTTCAACAAGAATCCTTGGAAGTCCTCTATTTTACTGAAGTTCCATTTTTCCCCTGAAGTGTGACACTCAATTTGCTGGATAGGTGATTCTTGCTTTTAATCCTATCTCCTTTGACCTCTGAAATATCATATTAAGCCCTCCAGTCTCTTAGTGTAGAAGCTGCTAAATCTTGTGTTATCCTGATTGTGTTTCCACAATATTTGAATTTTTCTTTCTGGCTGCTTGTACTATTATTTCCTGAACCTGGGAACTCTGGAATTTAGCTAAAATATTCCAGAAGAGTTTTTCTTTTGGGATCTATTTCAGGAGGTGATCAGTGGATTCTTTCCATTTCTATTTTACCCTCTGGTTCCAGAACATCTAAGCAGTTTTACTTAATAATTTCTGGAAAGATGATATCTAGGCTCTTTTTATTTTGAGCATGTCTTTTAGGTAGTCGAATAATTTTAAAATCTATCCTGCATGCATTTTACAGGTCAGTTATATTTCCAATGAAATATTTCACATTGTCTTCTATTTCTCATTGTTTTGTTTTTGTTTTATAATTTCTTGATTTCTCATAACGTCATTAACTTTCATTTGCTCCATTCTAATTTTGAAAGAATTACTTTCTTCAGTGAGTTTTTGGAACTCATTTTCGATTTGACCCATTCTGCTTTGAAAGGCATTCTTCTCCTGATTGGTTTCTTGGACATCTATTGCCATTTAGGTTAGTATAATTTTAAAGTTGATATTTTCTTCAGCATTTTTGGGAGGTTTCCTTTAGCAAGTTGTTAACTCTTTTTTTCATGGTTTTCTTGCATCACTCTCAATCCTCTTCCCAGTTTTCCTCTATTTCTCTTATTTCCTTTTCAAAATTCTTTTTGAGTTCTTCCATGACCTGAGGCCAATTCATATTTTTCTTTCTTTCTTTTTTTATTAATAAATTTATTTATTTAACATTTTACATTCATTTTGACAAAATTTTGGGTTCCAAATTTTTTCCCCATTTGTCCCCTTCCCCCACCCCAATATACCGAGCATTTTAATTTCCCCTATCACCAATCTGCACTCTCTTCTATCATCCCTCCCTTCCCTCGTCCCCATCTTCTCTTTTGTTCTGTAGGGTCAGATAACTTTCTATTCCCCATTACCTGTATTTCTTATTTCCTAGTAACAATAACAATACCTGACAGTTGTTCCTAAAACTTTGAATTCCTACTGCTCCCCATCCCTTCCTCCCCACCTATTCCCTCAGGCAATTCAATATAGCCCATATCTTTGTAGTTTTGCAAATAACTTCCATAAGAGTCATGTTATGTAAGACTAATTATATTTCCCTCCATCTTATCCTGACCCTCATTGCTTCTATTCTCCCTTTTAATCCTGTCCCTCCCTAAAAGTGTTGATTTCCAATTGCTCCCTCCTCCCATTGCCCTCCCTTCCATCATCACCCCACCCTGTTTATCCCCTTCTCCCCCACTTTCCTGTATTGTAAGATAGGTTTTCATACCAAAATGAGTGTGCATTTTATTCCTTCCTTTAATCAAATGTGATGAGAGTAAACTTCATGTTTTTCTCTCAGTTCCCCTCTTTTTCCCTCCACTAAAATGTCTCCTGCCTGCCTCTTCTATGAGAGATAATTTGCCCCCATCCATTTCTCCCTCTCTCTTCCCAATACATTTCTCTCTCACCCTTTACCTTCATTTTTAAAGATATGATCCCATCCTATTCAATTCACTCTGTGCTCTCTGTCTCTGTGTATGTGCCTGTGTGTGTGTGTGTGTGTGTGTGTGTGTGTGTGTGTGTGTGTGTGTGTGTGTAATCCCACCAACTACCCAGATACTGAAAAAGTTTCAAGACTTACAAATATTGTCTTTCTGTGTAGGAATGTAAATATTTCAACTTTAGTAAGTCCCTTATGACTTCTCTTAAGTACTGTTTACTTTTTCATGCTTCTTCTCATTCTTGTGTTTGAAAGTCAAATTTTCTTTTCAGCTTTGATCTTTTCATCAGGAATGCTTGAAAGTCCTCTATTTCATTGAAACACCATTTTTTTCCCCTGAAGTATTATACTCAGTTTTACTGGATACGTGATTCTTGGTTTTAGTCCTAGTTCCTTTTTCTTCTGGAATATTCTATTCCATGCCCTTCAATCCCTTAACGTAGAAGCTGCTAGATCTTGTGTTATCCTGATTTTATTTCCACAATACTGGAATTGTTTCTTTCTAGCTGCTTGCAATATTTTCCCCTTGACCTGGGAATTCTGGAATTTGGTCACAATGTTCCTAGGAGTTTCTCTTTTTGGATCTCTTACAGGCAGTGTCTCGGTGGATTCCTTGAGAACTTATTTTGCCCTCTGATTCTAGAATCTCAGGGCAGTTTCCCTTGATAATTTCATGAAAGATGATGTCTAGGCTTTTTTTGATCATGACTTTCAGATAGTCCCATAACTTTTAAGTTGTCTCTCCTGGATCTGTTTTCCAGGTCAGTTGTTTACCCAATGAGATATTTCACATTATCTTCCATTTTTTCATTCTTTTGCTTGTGTTTGGTGATTTCTTGGTTTCTCATAAAGTCATTAACCTCCATCTGTTCCATTCTAATTTTGAGAGAACTATTTTCTTCAGTGAGCTTTTGAACCTCCTTTTTCATTTGGCTAATTCTGTTTTTGAAAGCATTCTTCTCCTCATTGGCTTTTTGAACCTCTTTTGCCACTTGAGTTAGCCTATTTTTCAAGGCATTATTTTCTTCAGCATTTTTTGGGTCTTCTTCAGCAAGGTATTGACCCATTTTTCATGCTTTTCTTGCATCTCTCTCATTTCTCTTCCCAGTTTTATCTCCACTTGTCTAAGTTGATTTTCAAAATCCTTTTTGAGCTCTTCCATGGCCTGAGCCCATTGAATATTTATTTTTGATGTTTGGAATACAGAAGCCTTGACTTCTATGTCTTTCCCTGATGGTAAGCATTGTTCTTCCTCATCAGAAAGAAAAGGAGGAAATATCTGTTCACCAAGAAAATAACTCTCTATTGTCTTACTTTTTTTCCCCTTTTCTGGGCATTTTCCCAGCCAGTTACTTGACTTCTGAGATTCCTTTCCACACCTACTTGGCCTCCAGATCTGCCCAGGTAGTGCTTGGGGTCTGAGATTCAAATGCTGCTTCCCAGCCTCAGGGCTTTCAGCAGGGGCAGGCCTGCTATTCAATGCAAGACTAAATTCAGGTTTTCATGTGGGGGCAGGGCCACCACACAGAGCTCATTTCACTCAGGGGGTTTATGCAAAGACCTTCAACAATGGATCTGAGCTCCTGTCTGCTTTGGGAGCTCCTGCAAATGCTGCCTCCCGAGGGGGCCTGAGTTATGGAGACACCCTACTCCCCTCTGGGCCAGCCAAACGAGCCCTGTCACTGATCTTTGTACCCGTGGGCAGAGGGAACCACACGGCCACTGAAGATTCTGTCCCAGGAGCACACCTGGATCTGCTCCTCCCTGGGCCACACGGCCAGGGCCAGTCTGCGCTCTGCTCTGGGTCCATTGCGTAAAGGACCCCCGATGTCAGTTTTTCTGGTCTCTCTGGAACAGAAATCTCCTTCACTCTGTTGTTCTGGGGCTTCCTCTGCTCCAGACCTTGTTGGGAGTTCCTCTTTACAGGTAATTTATGAGCTGTGGGTTCTGGAGCTAGCATATGTGTGTCTTTCTACTCCGCCATCTTGGCTCCTCCCCGCCCAATTCATATTTTTTTCAAGGCTTTCAATGTAGGAGCTATGTTTTAATTTTATTCTGGCTGGATGTTGTAATATTCCTTGTCACTACAGGCATAAGAAAAAACCTCTTCACTTTGAAAGTAAGAACCTATTGTCTGTTTCTTTTCCCCCATTTACTCATTTCCCCAGCCAATTACTTGACTTTTGAGGTCTTTGTTCAACATAGGACTCCAGAAGCAGCCTCTGCCCCAGCAGTGGCTGCCACTTCCCTGGTGCTAGGGCTGGGGCTGGGCCTGGTTCTGGGGCTAGGGCCAGGACTGGGCCTTGGACCAGAACCCATTCCCTATCAGTCAGATGAAGTTGCTCTTGGTATTTGTGGGTTGAGAAGTCTGGAAATTGTAGCCACCACCAGCAATTCAGTCCTGTTAAGACCTGCTCCTGCTCTGTCTGTGCTGGCATGGCCTAAGTCAAGTTGCAACCCATGCCCATTCTGATGTAATAGACCCTCCCTGTAGATCTTCCAGATTGTCTTAAGCTGGAAATTTGCTTCAGTCTGTACTTTTGTGGCTTCTGCTGTTCTAGAATTTGTTTAGAGTTATTTTTTACAGTATTTTTTGAGGGATTTGTCTCCAGCGCCTGCTAAATAGCTTTAGAAAAACATGTGCTTTACTTGGGATATGATATAAAAGAGGACTTATTATTTTATAAGGGAAATTTATCCAGGTCTTATTTCTTTTTTTTTAATATAAATTTATTTATTTAACTTTTTACATTCATTTTCACAAAATTTTGGGTTCCAAATTTTCTCCCCATTTATCCCTTCCCCCACCCCAATACACCGAGCATTCTAATTTTCCCTATCACCAATCTGCCCTCTCTTCTATCATCCCTCCCTTCTCTTGTCCCCATCTTCTCTTTTGTCCTGTAGGGCCAGATGACTTTCTATTCCCCATTAACTGTATTTCTTATTTCCTAGTAGCAACAACAATACTCAACAGTTGTTCCTAAAACTTTGAGTTCCAAATTCTCCCCATCCCCCCTACCCACCCATTCCCTTTGGGAAGGCAGGCAACTCAATATAGGCCATATCTGTGTAGTTTGGCAAATGACTTCGATAATAGTCATGTTGTGTAAGACTAACTGTATTTCCCTCCATCCTATCCTGCCCCTCATTGTTTCTATTCTGTCTTTTGATCCTGTCCCTCCCCAAGAGTGTTGACTTCAAATTGCTCCCTCCTCCCACCTTGCTTATCTCCTTCTCCCCCACTTTCCTGTATTGTGAGATAGGTTTTCATACCAAAATGAGTGTGCATTTTATTCCTTCCTTTAGTTGAATGTGATGAGGGTAGACTTCTTGTTTTTTTTTTTCTCAGCTCTCCTCTTTTTTCCTCCATTAAAAAGTCTCCTGCTTGCCTCTTGAATGAGAGATAATTTACCCCATTCCATTTCACCCTCTTTCCTCCCACTACATTTCTCCCTCATCATTTACCTTAATTTCTTTTAAGATATGATCCCATCCTATTCAATTCACTCTGTGCTCTCTGTCTCTGTATGTGCGTGCATGTGTGTGTGCGTGCACGTGTATACATGTGTGTGTGAGTGCATGTGTGTGTGGTCCCACCAACTACCCAGATACTGAAAAGTTTTAAGAATTACAAATATTGTCTTTTCATGTAGGAATGTAAACAGTTCACTTTTGGAAAGTCCCTTATGACTTCTCTTTGCTGTTTACTTTTTCATGCTTCTTCTCATTCTTGTGTTTGAAAGTCAAATTTTCTTGTCAGCTCTGGTCTTTTCATCAAGAATGCTTGCAAGTCCTCTGTTTCATTGAAAGACCATATTTTCCCCTGAAGTATTATACTCAGTTTAGCTGGGTAGGTGATTCTTGGTTTGAGTGCTAGTTCCTTTGACTTCTGGAATATCCTATTCCACGCCCTTCGATCCCTTAATGTAGAAGCTGCTAGATCTTGAGTTATCCTGATTGTATTTCCACAGTACTAGAATTGTTTCTTTCTAGCTGCTTGCAAGATTTTTTCCTTGAGCTGGGAGTTCTGGAATTTGGTCACAATGTTCCTAGGAGTTTCTCTTTTTGGATCTCTTTCAGGTGGTGATCAATGGATTCTTTCAATACTTATTTTGCCCTCTGGTTGTAGAATGTCAGGGTAGTTTTCCTCAATAATTTCATGGAAGATGATGTCTAGGCTCTTTTTTTCATCATGACTTTCAGGTAGTCCCATAATTTATAAATTGTCTCTCCTGGATCTATTTTCCAGGTCAGTTGTTTTTCCCATGAGATATTTCACATTCTCTTCCATTTTTTCATTCTTTTGGTTTTGTTTTGTGATTTCTTGGTTTCTCATAAAGTCATTAGACTCCATCTGTTCCATTCTAATTTTGAGAGAACTATTTTCTTCAGTGAGTTTTTGAATCTCTTTTTCCATTTGGCTAATTCTGCTTTTGAAAGCATTCTTCCCCTCATTGGCTTTTTGAACCTCTTTTGCCACTTGAGTGAGCCTATTTTTCAAGGTGTTATTTTCTTCAGCATTTTTTTGGGTCTCCTTTACCAAGGTATTGACCCCTTTTTCATACTTTTCTTGCATCTCTCTCATTTCTCTTCCCAGTTTTTCCTCCACCTGTCTAACTTGCTTTTCAAAATCCTTTTTGAGCTCTTCCAAGGCCTGAGCCCACCTGACATGCCCCTGGGATGTCTGGGATACAGAGGCCCCGACCTCCACGTCTTTCCCTGATGGTAAGAATATTTCCTTGTCATCAGAATTGAAAGGCAGGAACATTTGCACCCCCTCAAAGAAGCTCTCTATAGTCTTATTTTTCTTCCATTTTCTGGGCATTTTCCCAGCCAGTTGCCTGACTTCTGAGATTCCTGTTCGCCCCATGCCTAGATCCGCCCAGCTAGTGCTTGGGGTCTGAGATTCAAATGGGCTTTCCGTGGCAGGCGCGGCTGCTATTCAACATGAGCTTTAGTTCTGGTGCTGGGGTGGGGGCAGGGCTGCCTCCCAGGCTCAGCTCCCTCAGGGGCTTTATGCAGAGACCTTCAGTAACAGAGCAGGTTGGGGCGGGGCCGCCTCCCAGGCTCAGCTCCCTCAGGGGCTTTATGCAGAGACCTTCAGTAACAGAGCAGGTGGGGGCGGGGCCACCCCCAGGCTCAGCTCCCTCAGGGGCTTTATGCAGAGACCTGAACTTCTGCCTGCCTACTCAGGGAGTCTCGGGCCGCCACAGCTGCCTCCGTGGCTTCCTGCCCCTGCCTCTGCTCTGCCGCTTCCTCCTGAGGGGGCCCGAGCCATGGAGACACCCTTCACCCCTCTCCACCAGCCCAGACATCTCTCTCACTGACCTGTAGTGTCTGTGGGCGGAGGGACCTTCCCGGCTGCCAGAGGTTCCGTCCCTGAAACCTGCTCATATCTGCTCCTCTGGGGCCCCCCAGCCAGGGCAGGACAGGGGTGGGCTCCACTTTCCGGGGTGCGAAGGACCCTGGGGACCGCTCTCCAGGGCTCTCTGGAACAGAAATCTCTTCTACTGTGTTTCTGCACACCCTGCAGTGATCCAAAACTTGTGGGGAGCTCTTCTTACATTAAATCCATGGGCTGTGGGTTCGGAGCTAGCATACATGAGTCTTTCTACTCTGCCATCTTGACTCCACCCCGGAATTTGGAATTCTTGAACATGGAGAGGATATATTTTGGAATATTGGGAAAATCAAGGGCATGACCATCTTTGTGTATGGCTGTGATGTTTAAAAAGCTTGAGAGACATAATTTCTAGGTAGTCATTTTATTAATAATGTTAACATTTTAATAAAATATCAGTGGCACTCTTCAACACCAAAGACAATCATAATCATGGCAGAGGGCTCTTGACCTATATGCCCTTGGAAGAGGAGTACTCTTGAGGAAAGCAATCAATTCTGGTTGGTTAACAGTTAACGAAACAATGAATATTGCAGTGAGGGATTAGATCTTGTCTAATGAATTTTGATCATGTCATTTTTACTTCTAAGTTATCCCCACTCTTGGGCAATCTATTATCCCCACTCAAGCTTGAGGTTGGGTGGAGCAGCAATACTCAGAATGTGGAGAATGTTAATCCTATCTTTTATCAGCCCTGTCCTTGAGAGATTGGACAAGAAAATGGGGCAGGAAAAAATGATGAGATCTCCCCAATTTTAATAACTGATTATTAATATGAGAGAGAAGTAATAATTCATTGAGGAAAGAAGGATAGTGACCTGGAGGTCTGTAGAAAACAGCTACCATATTTTTGATTGAATGATAGGTGTGGATTTTAGGGACCTAAAAAGAGGAGAGATTTTTCGGTGATAGATGTAGGAGAGAACCTGGAAGCAACAATAACAAACAAGAAGTATTCTAACTTCCCTACCTTGACCCATGAATGCTTGCCAATTAATTAGTACTATAAAGTGCGACCAAGAATGCTGTGTCAGCACGGGGGAGTCAAGTTTTAATAATAGATGAAACATGGAAGGAGTGGGTCAGGAAAAGATTTAAAATGGAGGGAAATTTGTTGTCTATGGAACAGGAATTCCAGAGGGCAGAGAAGGAGGAGTAGGTAGGGACTGGTTGGAACTTTGAAGTGGGAGAGTTAAGGGGAATGGAACAAGGAAACAGCTGGTGAGGAATGGGGAATGGGGTTTGGTTGATGAACTAGAAAGTTTCAGAATCATTGAGGTGTGTAGGGGATGATTGGACTTGAGATTGTTCAGTCACCATTCTTCTTCCCAAAGGAGGCTGGACATCTGATTGGAGACAAGTGAAGCATGAGATGGAAATCACATGGTCAGATGGTTATGTGGGAGGCTCCATTTCACTGCTTCTCTTTCCTTGTGAGAGAGGAAATTAGGCGAAAAATGGCACAACACTAAATGAAACTTGAACTTGCGCAGCAGAAGAAAGAACTCACACTCTACACTCAATTTTCCTCTTCTTTACCCCTCAGCAGAGTGAACCACATTCACAGATGGAAGACTTAAGGTCAAAGGAAAGGTTACTCTTCTTTGTATTGGAGGTTCTCCATAGAATGATTGGGAGATCAGGCTGGCAGCACAAAGTAGAACCTGCCTATGCTGACACAGATGAAAGTGTTTTGTGTGGTGCAATGAGATCAAAGCCATCAGTCCAGAGTTATGAGTTTCTATAAGCAATTGATTCTTCCAGCTGAAAACTTTGCCTAAGGATAAAAGATCATGTATGTAAAGTGCTTCGCAACCTTAAAGAGCTATTATTATTATAATATATGAAGATGACATAGAAGATGTTTTACCATCTTAGGGTGCCATTGCTCCCCAAGAACTACTGTTTTTTTTTTCCATATGTCCTGAAGCTAAACCCCCTTACATGTGTTACCTCCACTTATTTGAAGGAGAACTCCTTGAAAGCAGAGGCTATCTCACTCTTCCTTACATATACCTAGTGCTTAGCACAGTACTTGGTACTTGATAAATAAGTATAATTCATTATTCATCCATTCTTGAGGATATTCAGATCTCAAAGGTCTTAACTTTAATGCCTACAAAAGCATTCATCTTGGTTCTACCACTGCTATTCCATGAACTCATTCTACTGAAAGCATTCTGTCTTAAAACAAAGTTCTTTTAATTAGTAGTGGAATGGTTTTACTTTAAACACTGAAATGTGGGTTTGACCTTAAGTGAACACTGGAAAATTAGTGGGTTTAAAGATAGCTCTAATTGTTTTTAACAACTTGTTGAAATAGTGATGGTGTGATAAAAGGCCATGGAAAGTGATTGGCACTGATTTCATGTTCTACTACTAGATATTGTAAGTAAATATGAATGGGGTCCAATTTTCACTATCTGTTTTGCCAGTACTTCCTGCTACTCACAACTATTGATAAAAAATCATGGGAACTAAATTTGTGTTCCATTTCTAATATCATTGGCTTTCCCAGAAAATGGCACCTATGTGAGGCTGAACAGGCTTATATCTTCTTCATCCCCTCCCCTCCTGAAATTACTTTAAATGTACCTTGTGTGTATTTGCTATTCATCAATGTACATTTCCCCCCTACTGGCAGGAAGGTAATCTCCTTAATGACATTTTTTAATCTTTCTGTCTCCAGGACTGAGCTCAGTGCCTAGAAATTAGCACTTAATAAATGCTTATTGAATGATTGAACTAAGAATCAAAACCAATATTGTTTCTTATCTCAACTTTGGCATTTACTGGATATATGACACTCAGAAAGTCATCTCCCCTCATCTGTACGTTGAGCTTATTGGATATAGCACCAGAGTATCTCTAAGACCCTTTCTAGCTCTGCAGTTCTTTAACTCTTATAACAGTTTAATTTGATCATTATATAAAGTAAGTCATGTTAAGTGTTAATTTCCATTTAGGTCATAGCATAGTAGAATCACAGGTTTTACTGTGCATATCCTTTGATCTAGCAGTACTACTACTAGCTCTGTATTCCAAAGATATAAAAAAAAAGAAAAATGATCTATTTGTATTAAAATCAAAGTAATAAATACATTTATAAATAATAACACTGTCATCATAGACTGCTATGAACATATATGGTGTTTCCCAATCCCAGTGATACATAGAAACAAAATTCAGGATTATTATTCAGGGAAGAGTATAAGTCCTACTTCTTTTCTCCCTAATAAAATTGGAAAGTCTTCCCGAGCAGCGGTGGTATCTTTTAACTTCTTTTTTATCCGGGCAAATGTCCAGCACAGCATCATTGTCTCTTTAAGGGGATTCAATGCATTATAATAAAATCACTGGGGATCAGCAAAGAGTCCTGTACAGGAAGCTAGCAACACTTGGTCTAGTCTTGTCTCTGCTAGTAATAAAGTGTGTGACTTTGGATGAGTTTCTTCCTACTTGATTGATTTTGGGAGATTCAGGATCATCTTTAGACCTTAAGGCTTTTTAAAAAAAATTTATAATATTAGAATTGTTAGACTAGGAGAAATTGAAGGTCCCTCCTAATTCTCAGTTGCATGATTCCTCATTTAACCTTGCTGGGTCTTAATTTTCACATTGGAATGATAAAGGTGCGAGCACAGCAAAGGCACAGAATCATCAAGGGAAAGGATGCCAGAGTTAATGTAATCTAACATTTCTCAGTAGCCCCTGCCCAGTTCAGGGACTGTCATGGTAATCCCTGATGCTCTCCACATGCTCTGTTGGATCCCTGAATATCTTTCTGCTCCTGGTCACTCATTTTTTCACAGTACTTTCCTTAACAATCCTGTTCATTTTTTGAGGCTATTAGAAAAGTAGATATTTATCAAATTTGTAAGGATGCAAATCAATTATAGGTATTTTTCATGTCACATATATAAACTATACATTAATTGACCAGAAAATTCTTTCAATTTCCAGCACATTCCTGTTTTTTTTTCACTTCAAAAACATTATGTCATTTATTAGGAGACAGCATTAATTATATTCAAATAAAAATCTAGCTCTTATAATCACCTCCATATCATGGAAAGAAATTCACCAACAAAGCTCTTTTCCAAGAAATTTACTGGTAGTGAAAATCATGAGCTTTACATCAAAAAGAGGTGGCACTGGAAGTTCTTACTATAAGTCCACCTCAACTATCTGAGAATTATTTTTTGATGTAGAAGAGTACTTGGATGAGAAAGTGAGCCACAATGAGAGTTCTTTTTTCCCCTTTTTTCAGATGCCAGCATAGCACAGGGTACTCTTGGAGTATGTGTGTGTGTGTGTGTGTGTGTGTGTGTGTGTGTGTGTGTGTGTGTGTGTGTATGGGCATTGTTGAGGATTATGATGTTGTCCAGTTGTATCTGACTCTTTGTGACCCCTTCTGGGGTTTCTTGGTAAAGATCCTTGATTGGTTTGCACTTCCTTCTCCAACTCATTTTACAGAGGAGGAAACTGAGGCAAACAGGGTTAAGTGACTTGCCCAGGATCACACAGCTAGCAAATGTCTGAGGCTCGATTTGAACTCAGGAAGATGAGACTTCCCGATTCTGGACCTGGTAATCTATTCACTGTGCCATCTAGCTGCTGCAATGTGGTAAATATGGTAGTCTCTATTTCTTGACTAGTAAAAAGGGAGTTTCTGATGAGTTGTGAACAAGTTCCAAGAATATTGCAACATCCTGTATTTCTTCACTCCCCCTAGGCAATTTTCTAAATGAGAAAGTGGAGGACACTGGATGAACATGGCTTAAGCCAAGAGAACATTCTAGTTCACCTAATTGAATCTCTTTATTTGCCAGATGGGGAGAGGATGACTTCATTCGTTCATATTGTCTACTATCTCACCAAGCACTATAACACAGAACAGAAATCAAAATCTGGAAAGCTTTACTCTTTTATGTCTGGCACTCCACACAGGACTGATTGCTGATTGGTGTTTGTCTCAGTTGATTACTACATCTAGGATCAGTTCCAGTCATTTCCTTCCCTCCTAAGCCATCCCACCAGCCACCATGCTATGTCCCCTCCCCAAATCCTACCCTTTTCCAGTTCTGGAACTATAACCAAGTCAACTATGGAAGTTGGATACATCCAGAAAAAGTGTATCAATTTTCTGCTTTATAGCTGCATTCACCATCCTTATAGCTTTCCAAACCAAAATATCCTTCTGCGACTGTAACTCTTCTGTTTAAGCTTTCTCTCATTATAATGGTATTATCCTTCCTGAGGAAGATGCTGTGTTTGTATTCCTAGCACTTAGCGAACGGCTTGGCATATAGTGAGTATTTAATAAATGCTTTTTTAAACCCATCAGTCAATTTGTGGTGGCTGTTGAGTCATTTTTCAATTGTGTCTGATTCTTCATGACACCATTTGGGATTTTCTTGGCAAAGATACTGGAGTGATTTGCCATTTCCTTCTGTAGCTCATTTTACAGATGAGGAAACTGAGACAAACAGGGTTAAGTAACTTGTCCAGGGTGGCATAGCTAGTCAGTGTCTGAAGTCACATTTGAACTCAGGAAATGAGTCTTCAAAACTCTAGGCTCAATACTCTTATCTACTGTGCCAACTTCACTGCCCTAATATATAATACAGTTTACACACTATGCTCCTTTGGGGCAGTCTGTACATGAATTCTGAGTTATTCTTCACAATCTTCCTGTTATTATTATGTTACTTATAAACTTGCTATATTTAGTGGTGTGGTGGTGGTGTTCAGGGAGACCAGACCAATATATAACATCAACACAACTCGACCATTGATTGTTGACTTTGCCTGAATAGCCTATTACCTCTTTTTTCTCTATGACATTAGTGGTTTCCCTATATCTCTGATTACTCTGCCTCTGTATTCCTTATAATATCACCTGGAAGTAAACAATTCAGATCTTGACTTTCTTCTTTCTACCATCTTTCTACATGGTTACTCATGTGACTATAGCTATCGTTATTACCCAGAAGACTCCCAAATCTCTCTCTGACCTGAGAAAGGTCTCTATGTATATCCATATAGACATTTCAATCTACCTAACCCTTTCTGAATTTCTGAATTGGAGTGAGTCAATGCCTACCATTTCCTTCCTACCTTAAAGGCTAGACAGAGTTCCCCATGCCCTCAAATATCCTCAGGACCCTTAAGTCTCTCTTAATGAGGATAAATATGCACATTCTTTATTTTTTAGATTCTGGTCAACACTTAGCAGGCCTCAGTACTGGTAACTGGCATTTAGATAAGAAGATTTTCTTGAAGCTACAATTCTCCAGAAGACTGGAGGAAACTAAAGAGAAAGGACAAAAGCTGGAGGTCTCTGTTGTATACCAGCAATCATGTAAAAACTTTTGGTTCCAAATACTATGACTCTAGCCCTGCTTTTTCTCCTGGTATCCTGTTCTACATTGGTAATTATTTTCTGAGGCATCACCTGAATGCTCATTTTGTTAGACATACCAAGAGACAGACATTATAAAAACTAAATTTTGGAGTTGCAGAAAACCTTAGAGAACATCTGGTCCAATCTGTCTCTCTCTCTTTCTGTCTCTCTGTCTTTCTATCTCTCTCTTTTCTCTCTCTGTTTCTCTGTGTCTCTGGCTGTCTGTCTGTCTCTCTCTCACACACATATACACACTAAATGCAGTAAAGAAACAGATCTTAAGAAATTAAATGACCAGGTTGCATACCTAGTTACAGAAACCACTTCTTATGCTTGCTAAATGCACTTTGTGCCCAATTTGTCCAAAAGTGAATATCCTGCCTTCCTCTTCTCCCCTGCTACTTACTCCTATTTCTACATTCATCCTTTTCTGTTGATATTAACACTATCCTTTTCGCTATCCAGACTTAAATCCTTGAACTTAGTTTTACATTTCCCCTCTTCCACATTCCGCACTTCTGCATGTGAAATCATGGTGAGGATGTCTCTTTTATTTATTTTTTCCTTTCCATCACTATCTTAGTTGACCATTTTCTCATTTCAAGTTTTCTTAGATCTCTACAGGATGGTTTCAGTGGTAATATTCTCAAATGTGTCTCCTCTCCCCTTTCTATTATAAATTCCCTGAAGGCAAGGATTATGTTTTACTGATTTTTTTGTTCCTCACAATGTCTTATACAATGCCTTACAAATAGCAGGTATCTAACTAAATATTTACCAAACTCCAATGAAACTGGCAGACCTTTTCTCCCTTTTTCCCATGACCCCTACACTCTACTTGGCAAAGAGCTCTGAGCACAGAGTCAAGGAATAAATGCTTAATCTTCACTTTACAATTCATTAGGACAATTCCTTAAGGAGAAGGAATGCTTTCTTCCTGTACCTAACAATATACCTTGTATATACCAGGGGCTTAATAAATGATATATATGTATGTAAATTATTTGTGTACCTTATATTAGGAGATAATGAGGACTATTATAATAAATCACATTTACACAGGACCTTAAGATTTACAAAATGTTTTCCTCTCTATATTTCTGAAGTGGGAGGCAAAAATAATTACTATTATATGCCACTTTAAAAATTCAAAAACAAACAGCCATTTGTTAAGGACCTACTATGTGCTGGGCAGTTGCTAAGTACTTTACAAATATTACCTCATTTGATATAACAAGCCTGGGAGGTAGGTGCTAATACTATTCCCATTTTATCATTGAGGAAACTAAGGCAAAGATTAAGTGACTTGCCCAGGGCCATAGCTCTGGTAAGTGTCTGAGGGTAGATTTGAACTCAGGTCTAACTGCCCCCAAGTCCAGTTCTTTATCTACTGTGGTGTCGCCTAGCTATGTCTTTGATACTTTAAAGTGTGCAAAGTACTTTTATCTAGGTGATATGGTAGCATAGGAAGGGACTTGAAGTTAAGAAGATCTGAGTTTGTATCCTGACCCAGACACTGATTTGCTGTGTAGCTCTGGCGGCTTCCCCTTTCTCTGTACCTCACTTTTTTCTATTCCTGTGCTAATACAAATTCTGTGACATAAATGCAATAAAATGCTAAAGGAGTCCATGACCCTCCAAAAGTTTAAGTACCCCTTTATTAGGGATCCCTCATTTTACAGATGACAAAATTTTGACTGTAGAGTTTATTATTATTGCTAATAATTATTATTTTAATACATCTAGTCCTTACATAGCACTTTAGTACAGACAAAGTTCTTTACATGTGATTTCATTTTATCCTCATAATCCTGTGAAGTAGAGGCTGTTGCTATCCTCAGTTTGCAGATGGGAAAATAGAGGCTGAGCAGTTTAATGACCTGCCCAGTGTCACACAAGCAGTAAAAGCCAGAGGTGGAATTTGAACCCAGGTCTTCTGCTACCAGAGTCAGTGCTCTTGAGTACCAAGCTCTATTGTACCTCTTCCATTTATCTAAATGAAAATTGCATGGAACAGTCAGGTTTCAAATGTGCAGACAGCATGAGACTCCCTTGTGGTATACAGGGCCATCCCATGTGTCAGATTTGTGTGGTGTGCGGCTGACGTTGTGATCCATGTAACTCTCTACTGAGCAGGCCTTTCCAGGGCAGATGCTGTTAATTACTCTGCACAAACATGTCAGATTGCATGTGGTCATTTTGCATCGGAGGACAAAGAGTCGACACCTAACTTAAACCATTCCAGGAGCCTCATAGCTGATTTCCAGTTGTGCAGGCATGAACGTTTTCAGCAATCGAGGGCTTCCAACTCAGAGTGGATCCTTGAAATTGTCCCTTTTTTTGGCAGGAAGCAGATCTGTTGGCAGTCCAATGACAAGTCATATTGGACACAGATTCTGGGACCTGCATCCAAAAGTTGTTTTCCTTCACCAGTGTGGAAATCCTAAAGAGACTATATCTTCAAATGTCAACAGAATTCTGGTGACTTGTTCAGAGGACAGTCAGTTTTTGTATAGGATTTAGTAAACAAATAAACATTTGCATCTGTGTGGTAATTTGGCAAAGTGGAAAAAATAAGGGTTCTGGATTTCAAAGACTTGACCTCACACCCTGCCTCAGCTCCTTACTTTTGTGAGACCTTAGGGACGTCATTTAACTTCTCTGGTCTACAGATTCCCTATCCACAAAATGAGGTGATTGGACTAAAGGCCCTCTGAGGTCCTATCCAGATCTAAATTATTATCCTACACCCAAGGCCTAATAGAAATCAAAGAGACTCGTGGTCATCTGGGCTAGTATGTCTTGAAGAGAAGTGGAATATATTTGGCCTCTCTTTTCTGATCATTTTATGTTTGTCTTTGGTATGAGGTAGCATAGCATGTTAAATAGAAAAAGTGCAAAAACCTTGTATAGAGAAAAACTGAGTCTGAATTCTTCCTCTGATATTTACTAGTTGTATGTTATGTAACCATGAACAATGTGACTCTGAGTCCCTTTTTCCTCTTCTGAGTAATTGAGGTAATACCAACACTGAAGATTTATTATGAGATTCAAATGAAATAATGTGTTAAAATGACTTGGCAAGCCCTAAAGCACTATATTAGCAGCTCTTGATATATTCCATGTGGAATTTCATAGTGTATTTACTTAAAGAATACCTCTTCCTTTCTTCTATAGCTTAGAGGAAAAGGAGCTGGATATGCAAGAGCCGTGAGATGGAAAGCAGGACATTCATTGTAATCAGGGCTATAGAATTCTAGAATGTTAGAGATGAACAGAACCTTTAAATGATCATTGATTCAGTGGGAAGTTCACTAGCTCGGAAAAAAGGCGGTCTGGATTCTGATCTATCCACTTACTAATGCCTTCCTTCTCCAGATATCTTGCATGTATTATGTATTGATACATAATATAATACATAGATATACAATATTATTTTAACTATGCATATATATGTATGTATACATATTTATATATATGTGTATATATACATATATATAGTAGATATATCTATATCTATAACTATATATTGTCAGCACCTATGCCAGTGCTGGTACAAAGTAGGCATATTATCATCACTAGCTTTAAGGTGTACAAAGTGCTTCATAATTATCTCATTTTAATCTCACCACAACTGTGGGAGTTATTATGCCTATTTTACAGGTGGGCAAAAACTAAAATTAGAAAAGGTTAAGCTATTTGCCCAGGGTCACACAGCAGGTAAATGTTTGAATCCAGATTTGAAGTCAGGTCTTCTTGAGTCCAGGTCCAACTTTTTAATTCACTTTATAGAATGGTAAACTGAGACAAGAAGAAGCTAAGTGAGTTGCCCAGACTCACAGAGCTTGTAAGTATGTGAAAACAAATTTGAACTTAGGCATTCCTGATTGGAGGTCCAACACTCTATCTGTACAGCACTTAGCTGACATGCTCATTGATTCTTTGATTATTTATTAGTGATCACTGAACTTTCCCAGTCCTTACTTCCAGGAAATATAAAATGAGTGAGTTTTATCATATTCCCTCTGAGCCACCTTCTAGCTCATAATCTGTGATTCTATGAACATCTGGTTCAATAATCTTGCTTTACACATGAGGAAAAAGAATTTAAAAAAAAATCGTAGGACTTGGCAGAATGAAGACTAGAATCTGGGTTACTTGACTTTTGATCCAGGACTGTCTATTCTGCTCTATTACTTGCTAAAGTGTGAAGGGGTTTGGAGTTGGTATTAAACAGTGACAATTTTATTATCCAAATAGGACTTTTGTGGTTGAAATGGTTTTAGAAAACTGTGTAAGTGTAGCTACCCTTTAGGGTCATAGGTTTTGAGCCGGAAGAGATCTTAGAGAGTGTCTAGTAAAACCCCTCACTTGACAGAGAAGATAAAGGCTCAGAAAGGTGGAGATACTTTTCCAAGGTCACACAGGTCATAAGAAACAGATCCTGAATTCAAATCTAGTTTCTTTAGCTCTGAATCCATCTCTCTTTTCACTGAACCACATTACCTTTTATTTGTACCCTTATTTAGTTTCATGTCTAGTCAAATTCTCTCTTCAGTTTCATCAGCTATACTGCTAGAATTTTCACTCCAAGATCATGCCTTCCTCATCTGAAAATTCACCAGCAAGTAGATTAGCTAAGCTTTAATACTCAACACTGGCGGTTGCCTCTCCACTCTGCTTGGAGTACTAGAGGGTGGAGTAATTTTTGTTGTTCCTAGTTTTGAGGAGGCCCAATGAATCAAGTTGTGATATCTTGACTCCTGTATGAATTAGATTTGTGAGGCAGGGTTGCATAAAGTCTTCAGCCTCATTCTGTCTTCCAGAGTCAAATTCCAAGTCAAATTCAGGAAGTAGTGGATGACCCTGACATCTTCAATGCCTTATCAAACTCAAAGTGCTCCATAGCACCTGTTTCATCCACCTTCATGGCCCTTGGAACAGATTGTCCTCATCTGCCCATTCCACCAATCCCTCCTCTCCCCCTTATCCTATTTCCTTTTTCCCCCTACTTCCTTCCCTTACTCCTTCAACTTCTTACAGTTCATCACAGTGTGACTTCTGAGGTGTCCTTTCTTCTTGCTGCCTGATTACACAGTTATGAAAGATGTTTTTTCCAAAAAAATCAAGTTGTCACCAGTGATTAATATGATGGTTGGAATTAGTCTATCAACTTAGGCACCCAGTCACACAGGAACACAGAATAACAAAGGGATCCTGGGAAGACTGAGGAAACTATATTCAAAGAGCCAATCAACTACAGTATCACAGAGTTAAAGGAGCATTAAGGTCATGTAGTCCAGACTGTAATGGAACTAGAATCTCCTCCATAATATATTTTTCAGTCACCTGAATTTTTCCTGAAGATGTATAATGAGGCAATACAAGAAAAGACTAAAACAGCTGATTCTACTTTTTTTAATAACTCATTTTCAGAAGTTTTTAGATGAATCAAACCTGTATCTCTATCTCTATAGTATTTCACAATTGATCTTGAATCCGGTATCTGGAACCAAACAGAACTCCTCCTTATTCCACATGACAATTCTTCACATACATAAAGGTAGCTAACATGTCCTAGTCTCCACCTATCCCTCAAGTTACTCCAAATTTCATAAACTTGTCCTTGCCAAAAAAAAGCCCTTTGCCATTCTGGTTACCCTTCTTTGGATAATCTTCAGGTATGAATGGCTTCCCTAAACCATGGCATCCGGGACTGAATATAATACCATATATATGGTATGTCTGACCAAGGCATTATATAGGGGGATTATATTCCAGTTTCTGGATATTGTTCAGGCATGTCCAACTCTTCATGACCCCATGGGATTTTCTTGGCAAGGATACTAGAGTGGTTTTCTACTTCTTCTCTAGCTCATTTTTACAAATGAGGAACCTGAAGCAAACAGAGTTAAGTGACTTGCCCAGTGTCACACAGCTAGTAAGTGTCTGAAGTCAGATTTGAACTCAGGTCTTCCTGACTTTCAGCCTTGCACTCTATCAAGTGCACCACCTAGCTACCCTATATCTGGACAGTACATCTCTAAATTCAGATCAAGTTTGTGTTATCTTTCTTGGTTACTATATTGCACTATGGATGTATGTTGATTTTGTAGTCCAAGAAAATGTTTGTTGGCCATCCCTCTTACAATTAAATTTGATTCACTTTTAAATGTTGTTTAGTGAGGAATATTGGGAGACCTTAGCGGAAAAAATGTTCACTTTACCCTTCAATTTTACCTTTGTCCTTTAGATAGACTTAGACACTAAGGTAGAATGAGGGTTCTGAAAGAGATACAGCCACAAGTAATCAGGACAGAGAGTTAAAAAAAGCAAATTCAAGCCTGAAAACACCAGTACGCAGCTGGAACTATGTGTTCCAAAGAGTTTGGCTCTTAGGGCAAGGACTCTCCTTCCATAATGGAAAATCAGTTCAACCTCCCAAAGGTTCAGGAGAAGAGATAATATGTTTATGGGAAGTAGAGCTACTGCCAGGTTTCTTTCCCTCTTAGTCTGATAATTAGGTGTTTCAGGGCTTTTTTGTCTTTTTAAAAGTTCTACATACAGCATGCAAAAGAAAATAAAACAAAAGCAAAATCTCAAAACCTATAGGTTTTAAAACGAATGAGAAATTGCAGAGGTCACATCTTCCTGAGGGAAAGAAATGGCCTCCCATCTGAAGAGAGAGTGTGTGGCTGTCTGGAGGCTCTGGACTTGGAATCAGGAATACCTATGAGAGAAATGATTACTAATCAATGGTTTGGGGAGATCCAGTTTCCCTCTTCTTCTAAATTTCAAATTTCGAAAGTTCAGTCTGCTGAAGGACATTGCTGATATTAAGACTGGACTAACTTTCTTAACAATCTTGTTCAGACTCTACCCATGTGGTGAAGTCATTGTGGTCTACTTAGTTCTGGGTAGGGATAAATTCTTTGAATAGATTGTTCAAGGCTACCAAAGGGGAAACTTAGAAGCAAATTACATAATCAAAGTTCATTTCAGTAGATTTACCACCTTAAACATTCATTCTCTCATTGACTGTTAAGCAGTCAGGGTTGATTGCCACCCTTGGGAACATTCTTCTTCCAATGGGCATATAAACCATGAGTCAGTCTGCTGCCATGATTGTCTTTGGTCTAAAGGAAAGATGGCGAAATGACCACCCCTTTACTAAAATGCTGGCATTTTAAATAAAATGATTAAATTACCCAGACATGTCTCTTGAACTTTTTAATCACTACACCTAAGTTAAAATCACATCTTAGCACTTAACTATGTAATTTACCTGTGACTATAGAGAAATCCCCTCACCTCTCTAGGTCTCAGTTTCCTCATTAAGAAAATGTGGATTTGATGACATTTAATGTTCCTGACAAGCTGTATCACTTGGACTTAAGGCCCTTACCATCTCTAAATCTATGATCATGTGACTCCCATTAAGGATAGGAGCTGGGAGGGTCTCTCTGGAGACTCAAGCTCATCATAACTGTGTCTGGCAGTGACCACAGTCTGTGCAGCTACAGTACAAGGGCTCAGTGTTGAATTGTAGTAACATAGAAGTAACAGATAACAATGACCTAGAAAGACTACAGGTCTGCCAGAGATTACATGCTCAGTATACACTGCACTCCATGGGTGACCAGAATAAAGCAGGCTTGGTTGGAAGCAGTGGGAATCCATAATGAGAGGACCTACAGTGTAAGAGGTATGGCATTCTTCACACTTGTACCCTAGTCCTAGATGTTTCCTATATATCTACTCCTACTCTTACTCCTACTTCCTCTACTCCAACTACCAAGAAAAATAATAATACTATTTATATATCACTTTAAGACTTGCAAAGCATTTTGTATGTTATCTCATTTGATCACCACAATAATCTTGAGAAGTGGATTCTATTATAATCCCCATTGTATAGAAGAGGAAACTGAGACAGAGGTCAGGTGACTTCCCTAGGGTCTCATAGCTGGTTAGAATCTGAGGTAGGTTTTGAACTCAAGTCTTCTTGACTCAAAGTAAAGAATTCTATCCATCATGCCACCTAGCCGCTGCTCTTAATGATGGCAAGGTTTACATTTCAGGAGAAGGTGTAGCTCAAGTTTGTAGAGTAAACATTTTATGACTATTTTGCTTATTAAGCTAATTCATTAAATGCCTTTGATTTAAACTAATACTGCCCTTGGGCTTCAGAGTCAAGGTAAACATATTAGTGAGAACTCCTGAACCATATATCTTCGAGTGACCACACACCCATGGAATGCCTTTAGAATAATGTTCAGAGAACCCATTGTGGGAATTTGGAAAGGGATTCCCCGAACTTCTACAATTTACTTGTACTCTCTCCTTTGAACCTCGCAATAAACCTGGTAGACTCATATGAATGATAGTATCTCCATTTTACGGATGAGAAAACTGAGGTTTGAGGAGGTCATGTGACCTGCTCTTTGAATGCAAATACACTCTCATTTTTGTAGCGGTATTTACGGTGGCTAGTACAATACCTGGAATATTGGGCGCTTAATAACTGCTTGTTGCTTGATTCATTATTCCAAGTCACTAAGTTAGCGAATTTCAAAGCCAGAATTTGAACCCAAGTTTTTTCTTACTTCAGTATTCTTTCGGGCCAACATTCCACCCTCATATGCCGAGCAGTGTCTCAGGAAGTAGATTTTAAAATTTTGATTCGGGAGGTATATCCAAACCTGCAATGTCATCAACATATGGTATTCCTTGCATGGAGAGCCTCCTGGCCCTGATCAGTAAGACCTCTGCAATATTGCTGTCATAGAGAGTCATCTGGGGAACTAAAATGTTAAATGATTTTCCCAAGGTCAGAAAGACATCAGAAAAAAGACTTGAATTTCAGCTCTTTCTGGTTCATACGTTGTCTCTCTACATTGTCCATAAGCTGTTCTCTACTTCGTAAGTTCATAAACTGTCTCTGCTATATCATTCTACCTCTCTGGGAAACAGGTGCATAGTAGCTATTGGTTGAGCTGTATAGCAGAGATCAGCCCCCTTTACCTTGAAGGGCATTTCTTTATACCCATAGCCCAATGCCTTATGACAAGGCATAGATCTCCCCCCTGAGGCAGCTCATACATATGATGTTATCTGCTCTAAAGTTCTAATTATCCATCTTTTTTATTGTTGTTATTATGTCTTTCTTACATAGGACAGAACATCCACACATCAGGCTCCACTCATATAAGAAAAGCTTGCAAGCCCCACTTACTGTTGCTATAAAGGAACCCCACTTTGCGCTCCACCAGGAGCCCCCGTATGTAGGCAAAACTGATGAGTTTATGCTGCCTTCTTTGCTGGGCATTATGACAGCTTGGTTTTCCTTGAAGCCCTGCCAAGCTCCCTCCTTTCCCTGTGGACGTTCTTGGCACATACATTTGCAGCTTTCACAAATGACTCAGTGCCCAGTAAGTGTGAAATCTCGTGGAAGGTTGCTAAAAGGGCACCCATGCCAAGACATTAGATTTGTACATATCCTATGAGGACTGCACGTCTCCATTCATAAGTGTTCCATAGGTGGGTGGGCCAGGGGAGGACATTAGCCTATTAGGTTCCTTCATTTTCAAAAGCTAGTACAAATGCAAAAACTGGAATTCCCTAGAGGCTCAACGTCTTCTTCCTCCTTTTCCCTCCTCTTCTCCCCTCCCAAGTAACTTTTTTTTTGGCACTCCTAGACAATGGAACAGAATTTCTATAGATCTCTCTGTTCTTGAGGTCTGGTGTTTGATTTGCCAACAGGGAGAGGTTTCATTTTAACTGAGAATCAAAGTCACAAAGCAGGCAGACTAGAAGTCTTAATTCTAAAGGTCATTTTACTTCTGAATCAGAGCTGACCACTACCTCTTGACTCATTTCTTAGATCCCAGGACTCAGAATCCATCAGAGTCTGGCATTCTTCACCTGGCAGTCTGGTCACTATTTGTCAGGACTGATGCTTTAAAAATTGGCAGCCCCTAGGTCTTGAAACCTTTAAAGTGTGAGAAGAGAAGACATAATAAGAATGAAGAATCTGTTTATTTAACTCATGGTATTTTCATAAAAAATCCTTGAGAACTTTTTTGTTTCATTTTTAGGGAGGCGTGAAGGAGTATATACCAAAATTCACTAAAGTTACATGCTGCTTATTCCTTTCAATTACTTTAAAAATACTCTGATAACATTCAATTGGATGTATCAGTCTTACATTCAAGTTTTCCATGACCTTTGGTGTACAGAGGTTAAGTATTTTTGGTTATTTTTATTTATGTGTGAAAGTATTGGTTATTTTTATTTATGTGTGAAAGTCCTATGCCAAAACAGCATGAGTCCCCAAAAACTTTAATAACAGAAACAACTTTGTTCATGGAACCTCTGATTGTTAATTACCAACTGTGTCATAAAACAAGGTGATATATATGTAATTGGAGTTTGTCTCCTAGAGCTGCTTTCCATATTACTTACCAAGAGACACCTAAAGATTTGGCTTCCAGATACTTTACTTGTCAGTCTATACTTACCAGAAATTCTCTCTTTAAATCTAACTGTGAAACATCACTAAGTCCTCCTATCATAATGGAACAAGCAGTCAATTTAAAATATCAAGTTTTGTGATGTTAAGAAAGCATGAAAGAACAAACAACATAAAATTCAATTCATTAGACTCAATTATCATCCCCCTCAAAAAAACCAAAACCCATCCTGGCACATGTTTCACTCCCAGGCCTACATAGTTAGTCTTCTTTCTAGAATTCCCTTTTGGAACTTCTTACCATCATGTATGTGCTGCCAATTAGCCTCTGTGATGGGATTCTCATCAGTTGCTATGTCTTTTACATCCGTTTGTCAATGGTGTTTGTCATTTCATGGAAAATGTCCAATACAAAATCCAGTGTATAGAGATTGATAAGTTCCTCCAGGTTCTTCTGTCTGCAGAATACATTTTGTTTCAACAATCCTCAGAATAACACAAAGCTTCATAAATGAGATCTTTAATCAATTCACAATCGTTCAGTTTTTAGCTTAACTTCACATACATAAATAAACAAGAAAAATAAGTGGATGAAACATGCCTGTTCAGCAGACCATTATATACAGCTATATGAACAATTCTTAGAACTGCTCTATTAGTACTTTTGTCTTGCACTGTCTTCAGAGGGACCTTGAACTGGGTGACAAATTGAATAAGAGGGAGAGAAAAGACTCAATTCCTTTAGGGGAACTGTGCAGTGTTTTCAATGATCACATGTTTCTAGCTAAAACAAATTTCTGATTTTCTTATATGAATATTCTTTAAGAGATGCTATATTACTATGAATTGTAGAGTATCAGTTTCCAAAGGATTTGAGAGTTATACAAAGGAAATGAAGAGGCACATTTTGGGCACGAGTAAATTATAATAATAGTACTAGTGCAGGGGACATAGTATAAAGAGCATATTCAGAAATATGTATGACTTAAAAAAGGTATATTGGTCACGTAATGAAAGTGATGTGCAAGGGAATTCGTTTTTAGAAACTAAATGCTTAATGACAAAATAAAGGCCAATACAAAGGTATTCAACTATCTGTAGAAATAGAGCCACTCATATGATCTCTTTATGAAGAACAAATAAACATTTATCAGCTGATTGCTATGTGCTAAGCATTGTGCTAAACATTCCAAATATTATCTCATTTGAGATACTTTAGGAAGTAGAAACTCCATTAAGTGAATTAGATATGAACCAAAACCAACAAATGAACAATTATTGGCCATGTTCCCCTAGAGATCCTTAAAAGATAGTGGGACAGTTTAAGAAGGACTTGGTTTGAGGGGCTTCAGGCAGGAGACAGATTCAAGGAATAACCCAATGAGACACATGAAAGATGCACATAGCACTTGTACCATAAGATGCCATGGAAAAGTGGAAGAGTAGAAGTATAGATGGAGGCATTCATCATAAGGAATAGGAAGTCAAGACATTGGGACTGAGGCTGTGGTGGATGAATAGGCAAAGGGAATGTTGGGACAGGTGCTGTGGCATTAGATCACTTCCAGATGAAAGAAGGAGAAAAGTAGAAATTCTACATTTCTTTTATCTTCTTGGACTTCTTCATGGGATCCTCAAGACTTTTGTCTCTGGGAACAGGTAAAGTGTATTTACTTTTATTTTAAATGTTTACTTTATAAACAGTGTTAACAGTGATGGTCTGGACGTTCTTTTTGGAAATATAGTTGGTTTGAGGCAATTGAGGAGAACAATGTCAAAGAAATAAATTTAATGTCAAGGTATTTAGCCAGAATGCTATCTTTGACTTGAAATTCAGAGCTAACAAAGAAAAAAAGGTGAATAAATTATAGATCATTTTATTATAATATTGCAGAACACAGAGAGAATATTTTTATGATATTTAGGATCTCATCTAGCCAATGAGTCAGTAGTAGGATGTGGTGAATGAATGAGAGTGTCTGAATTATCTCATTATTACCCCCCCATTGTTATGGGGACTACCTGATGGTCAATATACATACAATACACTGCAATACACAAACAATACACATACAATGCACTGCCATCTGTGCGGTAAAAAGAGGTATAGAAAGAGATTTTTGGAATTCTAGGTGAAACTCATTCAGAAAATATATAGTAATATCCTAATATTACTATAAGGGCAAGATGGCATTTTGGGGTTGAGATTTGCACCATTTGAGAGGTTCCTCATTGATAATACACTAAAGTAGCAAAGTAAACCTTGTGCTAGAGATTCTCATATCATAAAAAGTATAGTAGCCTTCCTCATTTGGAGACCTTTCCCATTTCCTTTGTGTCATGTGACTCCTGCAGGAAAACTTGAGAAAGACTTTGCATGCCACTACTTAGTTTCCTGAACCCCACTTGTATACTTGTTTTTGATAAGGAAAAATGAACCCTAGATTTAGTGCCTAATGGGAACAAGTTCCTTACATTATAAAACTTCAGTCACCTATAACATGAAGCATAAGGGTTTATTAGCCAAAGTGAACTATTCATTAACCTTTAAACATTTTATACTTTCCATTTTCCATGCCTTTGCTGATTCTGTCCCCTCTTCCTGAAATGTCATCCCCCACCATCTTTGCCTCAACTTTCACTACTCCTTTCATGCTCTCTGGAAAAGCTTTAATTTAATATTTGAGGTTACTTGATAAAGACCATTTGAAAGATCATTGAGGATTGCTTTAAAGGGTATTCAGAAAGTAAAAGTTGGTCACTTTTACTTAAAGAATAGATAGTTGTGTACAGTAGATTTGCAGTTTTATGTCCAATCATCTCATTTTATTGTACTATGTTATAGAAATGCTTGTTTTATTCCATAAGTTAAAAAATAAAATTGAATAAAAATATTAAAAAATTCAATTGCTTTAATATTTATAAAATGGAGTAGTTATTTTATAGGTGAGGATATTTCTTTTGCTGTGCGTCTCTGCCTTAGAAGATAGCAATTTTCTTAGATTCAGGAGGCCTGGATTTGAGTTCTGACTCTGATGCTGACTGGTTGCATTTCAGCTGTGAAATGAAGATAATAAAATTGGAATTATTTCCCTTATGCAGCTGTAGTGGGGGGGGAAGTTTTTTTTTTTTTTAACAAATCTTACAATGCTATAAAAATGTAAGTTGTTTTTATTCATTACTTTATTAATCCCTCCTTCCCCTCCTACCCCACCCAATCATTACTTGTTGGCCAAATTTCTGTTGATAAGCATAGACATGTGGTTCATTGCTAAGGCCACACTTAAATCTATTTCATTTTGTAAAGATCTATCAGATGATAAACTGTGTTGCTTCAGCTGCTGAGCACTTAGGGATAATGCTAGTTCGTGCTATGATGATGCAAATCGCAATATCATTTTAATTGAAATAGAAAAAAGTTCTTTTTTTGAGAAATAAGGATTAAAATATTTAAAACTCCCAATCTGAGGGTTTTGAGTAAAGGTCATCTAAATTTCAGGCAAAATGAGTATTCTTTATTCCATGTCATGTGACTATGAAACCACTGACAATTTAAAGTTTTTCTTTAACTTGCTTTTTGAGGGGAGGAGGATAAATCTGTAAATTTAAAACTAAAAATAATACCACAAAATGCCACAAGAAAATTATTGCTTTCCTTTAGTAATCCAAGCATCGTCCCTATAAGATAGGCCTGATGATAGGAATGATAATTGCCCACTTTTAATTTGAGGCATTGTTTATATCATTAATGGCAATCAATTATATGTCTATAAAATTTTACAAAGCACTTTCCTTACCATATTTCACTTAATTACTGTAACAACAAAACAGGTACTGGTAATGATGCCGATAATAATCACAGCAACAATAGTGATCCTATTACACTATTAGTACTACTACTGTCAGCTGAGTGGAGCAGTAGATGGACCTATGAGCCTAAATTTAGGAAGACTTCAGTTTAAATCAAACCTCAGGCTTTATAGCTAGCTCTGCGACCCTCAGTAAGTCACTTAGCTCCTGCTTGGCTTAGTTTGCTCATCTGTAAAATGAAAATGTTAGCTGCTTCTTAGTAGGGATTATTTCACTGAGCCTGGCACAAAATAGGTGCTTCCTAAATACCTGTTGATTGATTGGTAAACTGATTTACCTGCTGCCACATAGCTAGTAAGTTGCTGAGTTGGGCTTTAAAGATTCTTGATCCAGACTTTTTTTTTAAAAAAGTATGCTTTGAGGTAAGGAATAGCCAGAAGCAAATAACTTTGCGAAAGGGATAGGGTCAAAGGAGAAAATAGAATAACTGGGAGTGGGGTAGGATGGAGGGAAACATAGTTAGTTTTTCACAACATGACTATCATGGAAGTGTTTTGCATAATGACACATGTATAAACTATATCAAATTACTTGCCTTCTCAATAAGGGTGGGTGGGGAAGGAAGAAGGGAAAGAATTTGGAATTTAAAATTTTAAAAACAAATGTTAAAAAATTGTTTTTATATGCAACTGGGAAATAAGATATACAGGCCATGGAGTGTAGAAATCTATCGTGTCCTTCAAGAAAGTAAAGGGGAAGAGGCCAAAGAAGTGAAGATAAAAGGGGGGGGCAGACTGGGGGAAAGGGTAATCAGCATGCATGCCATCTTGGAGTGCTGGAGGGGAGAAATGGGGAGAAAATTTGGAACTCAAAATCTTGTGAAAATGAATGCTGAAAACTAAAAATGAATAAAATTTTAAAAAGAAAATATTAAAAAGCAGCTGATTTGAGATTAACAGAAGTGGTTAATCTTGGTCCTAGAGGATATAATAAAATATTTTTTAAAATAGTATGCTTCAATCTATTCAGACACTGTAAGTTCTTTCTCTGGGGATGGACAGCATTTTTCATTATAAGTCCTTCTTATTATTAGTTGGGTGGTTGGTTGGTTGGAGGGTGGGTGGGTGGGTTGTTGTCCTTCATTTTTGAAGAAGACCAAAATGACATCACCATGATAAAATGAAGTTTCACTATGTCCAATTGTGGCTGATCAGAATGATACGAGCTTGGAATGCTTTTCCACAGGGTGATGTCTTTTGATTCATACATAAATTGGATTTGAATGAGGCAGAGTTCCATGAAGTTATCAGCCTCACTCTCTCCTCCAGAGTCATCATACTCCAATGGCAGTACAGAGTCAAGACTGTTGGTGATGCTCAGGATGCAATGGATGACCTTGGCATTCTCAATGTCTAACCAAGCTCTAAGCACTCCACATCACCTGCTTCAATTGCTGTTGGAACAAATGGTTCTCATCTGTCCATTACACCAGAAGAAGTCTTCACATGCTTGGGGTAGATACCCCGCTAACTCACTGATGGATTTGAGACCCTTTGGTTACCTTCAACCTGCTTTGGCTTGTCTGCTAAAATGGTTTACTGAGATGTGACTGCTGCACATATTGCAGATTCTTGGAGCCACAGGTGAGAGCTGCGTGGAACGTTAGACACCAAAGGTGGAAAGAACCCTGAAGAGAGTTTGGCAGCCATCACACCAAAGGTACTGATCCTCCCTCAACAAATCCTTCTTGGATTGTTGTAGGCTGAGAATAGCTAAATTATTCATGGCTGATCATCTTACAATGTTGCTGTTACTTTGTACACAGTACATTACACAGGATCAGTCCATGCAAGTCTTTCCAGGTTTTTCTGAGAGCATCATTTCTTATAGTTTAATAGTGTTCCATCATAATCACATACCACAGCTTGTTGAGCCATTCCCAAATGTATGGACATACCATTAACTTCTAATTCTTTACCGTAAGAAAAAAGCTGCTATAAGTATTTTTGTACATATAAATCCTTTTCATTTTTTTTAAAATCTATTTTGGGATACAGACCTAGTAGTGGTATTTCTAGGTCAAAGGATATGCATGACTTTATAGACCTTTGGACATAGTTCCAATTTGCTCTACAGAATGGTTGAATCAGTTCACAACTCCATCAACAATGCATTAGTTTTATTTTCTCTACATCTCCTCCAACATTTGTCATTTACATTTTCTATCCTATTAGCCAGTCTAATAGGAATGAGATAGTATGTCAGAATATTTTAATCTACATTTCTCCAATCAATAGTGAGTTATTTTTCTTCATATGGCTATAGATTGCTTTGATTACTTTATCTGAAAACTGATCATATCTTTTGATCAATTGTCAATTGAGGAATAGATCTTAATTTTTTATAAATTTGACTCAATTCTCTACATGTTTGTGAAATGAGGACTTTATCAGAAAAACATGCTTCATATTTTTTCACAGTTACTATTGCTAACAGTATTTCACTCCATCCTATTCCCCCCTCCATTTATTCTGTTCTCTCTCTCCTTTTACTCTGTCCCTCCTCAAAAGCATCTTGCCTTGGACCACTCCCTACCCCACTCTCCCCTCCTTTCTATCATGCCCCTTCTCTTATCCCCTTCCCCTCCTACTTTCCTGTAGTGTAAGATATATTTCTATACTCAACTGAGTATGTATATTATCCCCTCTTTGAGCCAATTCTGATGAGAGTAAAGTTTACTTACTGTCTCTTCTCCTCTGCTATAAAAGCTTCTTCTCGCCACTTTTATGTGAGATAGTTTGCCCAATTCTACTTCTCCCTTTCTCCTTCTCCCAGTATATTCCTCTCTCACCCCCTAATTTTACTTTTTAGATATCATGTCTTCATATTCAACTCACACCTATGCCCTCTGTCTAGATATGCTCTTAACTGCCCCTATAATGAGAAAGGTCTTAAGTGTTACAAATATCATCTTCCCATGTCAGAATGTAAACAGTTTACAATTATTAAGTCTCTCATGATTTCCCTTTCCTGTTTATCTTTTTATGCTTCTGTTCAGTCTTGATCCAGGTTTTTTGCCACTATATTGTGATGGCATCGTCATCTCCAGAACTGAGAAATTCCAGGGATGTGGTGGATTAATAGAGATTCTGGGCCTGTCTCTACTGTCTCCTTTTCCTTTCTCCTCCTTTTCTCTCACTTTATTTTTCACCTCTTAACGTCATATTTCTTTCTTCTTGATTATCTTTCTTTTTTAAGTACAAATAATTAAAGATAATCCCCAAATAGGTTGTGATCCTAATACAAATGTTTTTTGTTTGGGGTTCATTTTTTGCAATTTTCTAAATTTGTTAGTATGTTTGGCATTAAAGAACTTTATCTTAAGTGAAACAATGACCCTTGGTTAAAAATCTGTTTCATTTTTGCCATACAATATACTGTTCATAAATGCTTTGTTCTGCACCCACTGACATTAGGGGAAAAGAATAGGCATTTATATAGCACTTACCATATGCCAGACACTATGCTAAATGTGTTAAAATATTATCTTATTTAGTCCTCATAAAAGCCTTCTAGGTGGAAGCTTTTATTATCTCCATTTTATAGATAGAAAAATGAAGAAAAGATGTTATATGATTTGCCAGGGTCACACAGATGTTGTGTTTAAGGCTAGATTTGAAGGTCAGTCTTCTTGATTCCACATCCAGAACTCTATCTTCTGTGCCACCAGTTGCTCATGTTAGGGAGACGAATATATTAGGTATATCATAGGGAAGAATATTAAAATTGGATATGTTTCCATAGTACATAAAGTTTGCTTATTTTTAAGAAAATTTTTGGATTAAGAAGTCTTTTGTTCTCGTGTCTCTAGCTAGCTTGCTTGCTTATACTTTCTCCTTGCTTTCACTTGGCAGTTATGCATCAAATTAGAGATTTAGAGTTGTCCTGTACCTTGCACATCATGTAGTTCACCATTCTACTCTTGTTTTTACCAATTACAAAACTGTACAAACAAAGATTTAAATTGATTAAATGACCTGCCCAAGGTTATTCTTGTGATCAGTACTACAGTTGGAATTTGACTACAAGCCTTAAGCCTCCAAATTGAAAGCTCTCTGCATACTATCACATGGTCCAGTGCCCATTTAGTTTGCCAATGAATCTTCATATCACGCAACTCAGTGGTGCAGTAAAATACTGAATTCAAGTTAATAAGACCCAAAATGGAATTTTTCCTGGGACATCTAGTAGCTATGTGATGCTATGCAAATCAGTTAACCTCTATCTATCTCTTCTGTTACATTATATAATAGCAGAAGATAATAATAGCATTTGTCTCCTGGGGTTGTTGTTTGGATCAGATGAGATAATGTAAGGAAAGTGCTTTCCCCTCTTTCACTTGCTATATATAAATGCTAATATATTACAGGGTTTGGTACAATAGAAAAAAATGTACCCCTACATTCTGCTAATCAGTTAAATTTGACATTAAATATCAAATTATAAGTGTCAAATCTCTACATAATACCTCTTTATGTAATAAAGAAATATGCATAGATTTGAAATGAAAGTCTTTTCTCTTTTCCTCCTACATATGTATGCATATATGTATATATATATACATACATACATATACACACAGAGACTCTTTCTGTTTAGATATATACATATAAGGGAAAAGTTTACAAATTAAATCTAACTCCAAGTCTCTGAACTATAAATCTTTGTAAATGATAACTTTTAGTATTGCACAAAATAATTAACTTCTGCTGTCTGGCACTTAAAGGAAGCAATGATGCCAATAGACACATTCCTTCAGGCTGTATCACAAGAAGTGAGACTCAAGAAAAGAACGTGTAGTGACCACACTATTACACTGCGCTGCCGTTGAAATTCCTAAGTCATTTGACACTGTTCTCTCTCTCTCTCTCTCTCTCTCTCTCTCTCTCTCTCTCTCTCTCTCCTCTCCTCTCTCCTCTCTCTCTCTCTCTCTCTCTGTCTTTGTCTCTCTCTCTCTCTCCTCTCTCTCTCTCTCTCTGTCTCTCTCTCTCTCTCTCCTCTCTCTCTCTCTCTCTCTCTCTCTCTCTCTCTCTCTCTCCCTCCCTGTCTCTGTCTCCCTCTGTCTGTCTTCATCTCTCTCTCACGCCAGCATTGCCAGTGATACATAGTAAAGTGAATCATTGTCTAGCTATATCCTTAAAAATAATTTTATTGATAAATTTTGTTTTAAATCACTTCTATTTCCCAATGTATTCCATTCTATCCTTCCTAAAGAACCATTCTTTTAACAAAAATGAGGAAAGGAAAGAAAAACACAAAATACTTCAACAAAGCTAACCAACATTAAAAAATTACATGTGTACATTATGTTACATATGTGTATATATGTGCAGTTTTCTACACCAATTGTACATCTTCTCTGCAAAAACAGTAGGTATTTTAGGGAATGGGGATTTTTTTTTACTTCCCTTTTATAATTTGACGTCCTTCAGTTTCTACTGTTTTGTTATTCTTTACATTTAAACTGCTGTAGTTATTGTTAATACTGTTTTCTTCATTCTGCTTAATTCATTTTCCATCAGTTCATAAATGTCTATTCATTTTTCTCTAATTTCATCATATTCATCATATACTGTAGCACATCCCTTTCCAATCATGTATCACAATTTAATTATTCCCTAAATAATGGGTATCAACTTTTTCCAGTACTTTCAAAAGATGTATAGTATGATTCAAATGCTAAAATCTGTCACTCAGTAGGGCACCAATTGATCATCATTGTCATATTACTATTTCCTCCCTCATAATAATCAAATATTGGTTATATTCACAATTACTTATGTTACTATTCAAAGAGAAATATACAAAACTATGAAAATACACTCATTCATAGAACTTGAGTAAATATTAGCTCCTAAACACAACCAAAAATTTACCTCTCCCTCAATCGCTTTTCCTTGTTCTTTCACCATCCCACCCTTCCACATGGGAAAATATGAAATTATACTGGGCCAGAAAAAATACACACTTTTCCAATATAGAGGGGAAAAGAAGTCAGTGAGATTCAGGCAAATAAAAGAGTTCTTATCATACACTTCCTCCTTATCGAGACATCAAACAAAAATCAACAACAGGATTGACTTGATGCTGGTGACGTGACTTGACTGTTATTTTAATGAATTCTTCACTGGCTTCATAAATGGATCACGTACTTGAGCATATAGGCTGGGACCTCTTTGCTCCACTGAGTTGGGAGTCTTTGATAAGCTACTAGGTGATTAGTACCACATTTTTGGTACATGAATCTTTAGTGCCTAGCACAAATGTTTGTCATATGGGATAAGTTTAATAAATGTTTATTGGTTGATTCCCCAAATATATACTTATATAAAGCAACCTACATCAGAACTTGCCCATTTGGGGCTGAACCCATGTAGTAGCGTGTGGATCTATGTATTAATGCTTTCTGATATGAAAAATGTTCATCTGTGTCTCTCCATTTGGTGTGTATGTTCATCCTTCATTGCCAAAGAAGACTATGCCATCAGAGAAATGATGACATGACTTGCACTTAACTTTGTTTTGAGTGAGGGAGGACTGTACAGGTCACTAGCCTCACTTCTCCTCCAGAGCCATCTGAATCCAGTGACCAGATATTCATCAGGATGACTGGAGATGACCCAGGATGAGGCAATTGGGGTTAAGTGACCTGCCCAAGGTCACACAGCTAGTGAGTGTCATGTGTCTGAGGTAAAATCTGAACTCAGGACCTCTTGACTCCTGCACTGATGCTCTATCCACTACATCAGCTAGTTGCCCCTCTCTCCATTAGTATAAAGGAGGACTTGGAGTACAAGCTGAATGAGGGCAGATTTTTGCTTTATCTTCTTTGTATTTTCAGCACCTAGGACAGTCCCTAGAACAGAGCATACATTTGTTAAATTCAGTGGAAAAATGATCACAGTTGTCCAGCTCTATCTAGCTGGGGACTTGCTATTAATAAGAACTCATTCTAAAACACAATATTATGGCTCTTCTCAGAAAAATAATACAGTCTGAGGTGCCTTTTATCTCACTGTCTTTAGTGCTGTAACTGGGAAAGAAATTATTACCCTTATACTTTTCTCAATAGGAGTTTACAATCTAAGACCAGAGCCCAGAATAGGATAAATAAGATCATTCTCTCAAGATGATACTAGTGACCTACTTTTAACAGAGCTTGGATTTTGAGCTGTGGTTTTCTAATTGTGGATTTAGTTAAATTTGCATTTAGAGATAGATCTTAGAGCAAAAAGAAATTTTAAGAAATCATTTCATCAAATGAATATTGATTAGACATAGTATTGATTATGATATATAATTAATCAATATAAATATTGACTTACACTAACACGCATATATTAAACATCTATCTTGTCAAAGCACTGAGTTACTTTCTGGTTTGCTTATTGTGGTGGCTGCTTTATATCAGGCAAACTTCCGTTTAAAATGTTAACATTCATAGTCAGTGATGGTAGTTCTATATATTTCTTATTTTTCATAATCAATAGCATTTTTCTACACCTTTAAACAGATTGTTTATTTACATAGGCTGCAGTACTACATTAAATATTGCCTCATATATATTCTTCCACCCCTACTCCAAATTTGTTGTGAACTTTTCCTTTGCCCTAACTAGTAGATAGTCTGATTGCATGTGAATTGCTGATTCAGAAATTATTTACACTTGGAGCCATTTCTTTCCTGCCTGTAGGGTTTAGTCAATTTCAGTTTTATAAACTTTGATTTTTCCATGTCCAGGACATTCCATGTCCATAACTATTTTCTAGAAGTATTCATGGCATACCTACATGAAGCTTCTGATAAATCTACATGCCTTTGGCCATTTCTTAATGCTAAACCCTAAGGAGCAGTGTGTTTACACAATTCGTCCCTATGTCCACTATCACATTTGATTTGAACACATTCCAGAAAGAGAGATGGGAGTGTCAGTTCTTGAAAGGAAAGAGTGTTTAACGGGGATAGAAAGATAGATTGGAGTCAAATTGTGAAGCTTTTAAATGCCAAACAGAATAGTTTGTACTCATTGTGATGGTTATTTTATTTTCCTTTTGTCTTGTTTAACAGTTCTGGAACATGTAAGATGTAATATAGATTTGATTTTCTAATTCCAAATGCAGCCCATCATTAAGTAGAATATCCTGGTCTTGTGGATGCATTGTTGCGATCAAAATTCCATGCTGAGCGCCAGGGTAAATGGGGGAAATTTAAATCTGAATGCATTGTTAAAGAGTGCTGGATTGGGAAAACATGTCAGTTTTAGGTTGGATTGTACTTCTTCTCAAGATGACTATGTCTTTGCAATGGTTTACTCCTCTTGGGGAATGTAGTTGTGGTGGAAGTTAATGCTCCCCCTCAATTGCTGTTGGTTCAATCACTCTACAAAGACCACTTAAAACAACGATCAGCTAACCATCCCCAGCACACTTAAATTCATTGATAGTCACTCAAGAAATACCACTAGCCTTTACTCTTAATGTTTTCCAGATTTTTAAAAAAATAGTCAGCTACATGAATGAATTCCCACTCCCTTAAGAAAATGCTGTAGAGTTTGAGATATTGTCAGAAATAGAATATCTGGATTCTATTTTGATTACAAGGTGTGTTTGAAGACGATTATATTCATTCCATTTAATTCTTTCTTCATAATAGTGACCAACAAATAATTAATAAGAGGGGATAATGAGCTCCAGGAATCTCAGTACTGGGAAAAAACTCATCGCTGTGGAAGATCCCACCAACTTTGGTATGCCACGTCACCCTGTCCCCCTGATTGCAACATGGAGACATGAATCCTGAACTTTCATTTATGAACATCATGTCCCCCTCCCCAAACTTACTCACAAGCACACATGATTTAATGTCAATGCCTAGGTTTCCAACGTTTCAAAAAATTTTGCAAAATTCTAATGATCAAATTAATATTAAAACACAATATAAGAGCCCACGTGATAGAACAGATAGAGTGCTTACATCAAAGTCAGGAATACCTGAGTTTAAGTGTGGTGTCTGACAAATACTAGCTGAGTAACACTGGTCAAGTCACTTAGTCTGTCAGAGCTCTAGGCAACTCTAAGATTATAAGTTGCAGAGAAGGTGTCAACATGTAGTATAGATGTATTCTTTCTCTGAGAGTTCTCTAAAGTTAACAAACTCAGAGGTCAGAGTAAGAAAGTCAGTAGACATTTTTTAAGCACCTACAATATGCCAGATATTATGCTAAGTGCTGGGGGCACAAAGAAAGGCACACAACTGTTTAAAAGGAGCTTATCCAGTGAGGGAAAAACAAAAGGAGGAAGAAAAGTGAGGGAGGAAAGAGTACCCAAAGCAGGGTGTGATGAAGTTCTCCACCTAGGATGGAATGTTATCTGAGTCTGTGTGAGATACAGAGCTGAATTCATCTTGCCAAGTGATGACAATCTTGAGATCATGAAATCCAGGAAAATAGCTGAATGATGAGATGACTAACCTGGGTACCCTCCTTTGTTATGTCCCTTATCCCCATTTTCAGTGCATATATTTTAAACATTTAAATTAGTTCATGAGTCTTCAGCATTTCCACATTAGTTTGTTTAGACATCTCCCACTTTTTATCAAAATTATTTCTTGTTGTTTCTTCAAAATGTTGTTTTTCAGGGTTTTCTGTTCCTCTTGGACTGACTTTACTTGTAGAATCTTAATCTATAGAATTCTACCCATCTTTCTCCTGGACTCAGTGGTGTCATCTCTCCTCAGCTCCAGGGTGTATGCCAAATACTAAGTCTTCTAAATGTTCCAGCTTATGAGCATCACTGTGATAATCACAAAAGGGACCAAATGTAGCAAAGCCTCCAAATGAGTTCAGTCCAACTATCTATACTTCAAAATCAAAGTTCAGAACCCTGCTTGGACTTTGAGGTATAGATAGTTGAACTGAATAAAAAACTTAGTTTTAGACATTCTGAACTTAAGGTGTCTCTTAGACATGAAGTTTGAAATGTCCACTAGGCAGCTAGACATACGAAACTGGGCATGAGGAAAGATATTAGAGCTGGATGATCAAATCTGAAAATAATCTGCATCTCCCATAGAGAATTTTATGGGAGTTAATGGCATGAATAAGTGAAATAGTATAAAAAGAGAAGAAAGTACAGGGCAGTATCTTGGGGGACCCCCAGGATAAATGTCCATGTTCTGAATGAAAATCCAGCAAAGAATATTGAGAAGAGGTAGGAAGACAGGAGAATAACCAGGAGGGAAGAAAGTATTCAGAAGAGGTAATGGACCTTGTCAAAGGGAAAGAGAGAGAACAAATATTTACGTAGTACCTACTATGTTCCATGTACTGTGCTAAGAGATTTTTAAAAAATATTATGTAAATTTGTTGTTATAATAACTCCATGAGGAAGGTGCTATTATTATTCCTGTTTTAAAATTGAAGAAACTGAGGGAAACAGGTTAAATAACCTGCCTCCCTAATAGATATCTGAAGACAGATGTGTGGATCAAAGAACAAATTACAGACACAATCAATCAGTTCATTAGAGAGAATGAAAGACAAAATTCCAAAATTTGTGGGAGGCAGCCAGATTTCACACTGTATTTTGAAGCAGTAATGATCACACCATATTTTGAAGCAGTATATTGATTAAGAAATAGAGTGGTAGATTAAAAGAATAGATTAGGTGCACAATGTACATAAGTAAATGACCATAGTAATCTAGTGTTTGATAAATACAAAGATCTAAGCTTTTGAGGCAGGAACTCAATATTTGACAAAAACTACTGGAAACATTGGAAAGCACTTTGACAGAAACTAGGTATAGATCAACATCTCATGCCATACACCAAGATAAGATCAAAGTGGAACATTATTTAGATATAATGGGTAATACCATAAGCAAATTAGGGGTGCATAGAAAAATGTATGTGTTAGATCTATTGATAAGGGAAGAGTTTATGAATAAGAGATAGTGAGGATCATGAGAAGTAAAATGGATAATTATCATAGCATGAAATTAAAAACCTTTTCCAAAATAAAACTAATGCATCCAAAATGAGAAGGAAAATAGGAAATGGGAAAATTTGCAGCAAGTTTCTCTCATAAAGGCCTCAATTCTCAAATATATAGGGAATTGAGGTAATTTTATAAAAATAAGAGCCATTCTACCATTGATAAATGGTCAAAGAATATGAACAGGGAGTTTTCAAAAGAAGAAATCAAAGATCAATAGTCAAATAAAATTATCTAAATCACTAGTGATCTAATAAAATTAAAATTTAAACAACTCTGAGATACCACCTCACACATATCAGATTGGCTAATATGACAGAAAAGGAAAATGGCAAATGCTAGAGGGGATGTGGAAGAATGGGGAAACTAATGCATTGTTGACAGAGTTATAAACTGATCTAACATTGTAGAGAACAATTTGGAACTATACCTAAATAGCTATGAAACTATGCATACTCTTTAACCCAGCAATACCACTTTCAGGTCTGTATCTCAAAGAGATTGAAGAAAATGGAAAAGAAGCTATTGGTATAGAAATATTTATAACAGCTCTTTTTGAGGTGGCAAAGAATTGGAAATTAAAGGGATACTCATCAATTGGGAAATGGCTGAATAAGTTGTGGTATGTGATTTTAAAAAAATTATTTGCAGTTTTCAACATTCACTTCTACAAAATTTTAAATTTCAAATTTTCTCCCCATCTCTTCCCCCCCTCACCCCAGGACGGCATGCATTATGATTACCCTTTCTTCCAATCTGCCCTCCCTTATATCACCACCCCCTGCCCCTTATCCTCTTCTCTTCTATTTTCCTGTAGGGAATGATAGGTTTCTACACCAATTGCCTATATATCTTATTTCCTAGTTTCATGTAAAAACAATTTTTAACATCCATTTTTAAAGCTTTGAGTTCCACATTCTCTCCCATCCCTCCTCCCTATTCACCCTCATTTAAAGGCAAGCATTTCAATAAAGGTTGTACTTGTGTAGCCAGGAAAAACACTTCCATAACGGTCTTATTATGAAAGAATAACTATATTTCCCTCCAGTCTATGCCGCCCCACTATTTATTCTACTCTCTCCTTTGATCTGTCCCTCTACCAAAGTATTTGCTTCTGATTACCCCTTCCCCCAATCTACTTCCCTTCAATTATCCTCCCTCTCTTATCCCCTTTCCCCCTGCTTTTCTGTAGGGTGAGATAAACTTTCATACCCAATTGAATGTGTATTTTATTCCCTCCTGAAGCCAAATCCTACGAAAAGAAGGCTCTCTTATTTCTTCTCATCTTACCCTTCTTCCCCTCCATTGTAAAAGTTCTTTCTTGCCCCCTTTTTGTGAGATGATTTACTACAGTCTACCTTTCCCTTTCTCTTTCCCCTAGTACATTCCTCTCAACAACTGATTTTCTTTTTTAGATATCATTCCTTCATATTCAGCTCACCCTTTGCCCTCTGTCTGTCTCTCTGTGTGTGTATGTGTATATATACATAGACAGACAGACGCACACAGATGCACAGACATACATATACATATATACACACATATATGTATATATTCTTTCCAACTATCCTAATACTGGGAAAGGTCTTATGAGTTACAAATATCATCTTTTCATATAAGGATGTAAACAGTTCAGCTTTAGTAAGTGCCTGTGGTTTCTCTTTCCTGATTACCTTTTCATGTTTCTCTTGATTCTTGTATTTGAAAGTCAAATTTTCTATTCAGCTCTGATCTTTTCAACAAGAATGATAGGAAGTTCTCTATTTCATTGAAGTTCCATTTTTCCTCTTTAAGTATTATACCCAGTTTTGTAGTGTAGGCAGTTCTTGGTTTTAATCCTATCTTTTTTGACTTCTGGAATATCATATTCCAAGCCTTGTGATTCCTTAGGCAGAAGTTGCTAAATCTTGTGTTATACTGATTGTGTTTCCACAATACTTAAATTGTTTCTTTGTGGCTGCTTGTAATATTTTCTCCTTGATCAGGGTACTCTGGAATTAAGCTACATTATTCCTAGGGCTTTTCCTTTTGACTTCTCTTTCAGGAGGTGAATCAGTGTAATCTTTCCATTTCTATTTTACCCTCTTGTTCTAGAATATCAAGACAATTTTCCTTGATAATTTCTTGAAATATGATGTCTAGGCTCTTTTTATAATTATGGCTTTCAAGTAGTCTAATAATTTTTAAATCCTCTTTCCTGAATCTATTTTCCAGGTCATTTGTTTTTCCAATGAGATACTTCATTGTCTTCTATCTATTTATTCTTTTGGTTTTGTTTTATAATCTCTTGATTTCTCATGGTCATTAGCTTCCATTTGTTCCATTCTAATTTTTAAGGAATCATTTTCTTTAGAGAGCTTTTGGACCTCTTTTTACATTTGTGTTAGTCTAATTTTAAAGAATTTATTTTCTTCAGCATTTTTGAGTGGTTTCCTTTAGCAAGCTGTTGACTCGTTTTTCATGATCTTCTTGCATCACTGTCATTTCTCTTCCCAATTTTTCCTCTACTTCTCTTACTTGATTTTCAAAATCCTTTTTGAGCTCTTCCATATCCTGAGACCAATTTATGTTTTTCTTAGGGGTTTTAGATGCAGGGTCTTTGACTTTATTGTCTCCTTCTTATTACATGTTTTGATCTTCCCCATGACCAATGATGTAAGAAAATACCTCTTCATGAGAAGAAAGAATTTATAGTCTGTTTTTCCCTGAATTTGCTCATTTCCCCATCCAATTGCTTGACTTTTGAGCATGTTGTTAAGTGGAAGGCTCCAGAAGCAGCCACTATTTAAGCAGTATCTGTCCCTGTCTTAGGACTTGGACTGGACCAATGCTCCTCTCTCAGTCAGGTGAGAGACCCTTCCCATTGTTCTTTGAGATTCTCTTTGGCATTTGTGGATTGAGAAGTCTGGAAACTGCAGCAACTACCAGTAATTCAGTCCTCTAAGGCCTGCTCGAGCTGTATCTAATGTGGCATAGCCTATGCTGAACTGAGCTCCCCTCCCAGTCCAGCATGATAGATACTTCCTGTTGACCTTTCATAATATCTTTGGCTAGAAATTTGCTTTAGTCTGTCATTTTGTGACTTCTGCTGCTCTAGAATTTTGTTTAGAGTCATTTTTAATATTTTTTTTTTGATGGCTTTGAGGAGAGAACTCTAGCAGGTCCCTGTTTCTACTTTGCCATGTTAAGGTATGTGATTTTTGATGGAATACTGTTGTGCTACAAGAAATGATGAAGACTTATATGAATGGATTCAAAGTGAAGTGAGCAGAACCAGCAGAACATTGTGCATAGTAATAGCAATATTGTAACAATGATTAACCATGAAAGAATTAGCTACTCTGATCAAGGTAATAATCTTAGACAATTCTAAAGGACTCATGGTGAAAAATACCACCCACCTCCAGAGAGAGAACTGATAAAATCTGAATGCAAATTGAAACATACTTTTTAAATCTTTCTTTATTTTTCTTGTTTTATCTTTTTTGTTTTCTTTCACAACGGACTTAACATGGAAATATGCTTTGTATGATTTTACATGTATAATTGATATTAAATTGCTTGCCTTACTGAAGAGGGGAATGGAGCAGGAGGGAGGAAATGTTTCTAGAAAGCAAAATTTTAAAAAAATTGTGAAATATTTCTATGTGTAATTGGGAAATATTTAATGAAATAAATTTTAAAAAATAATTTTAAAAAGGATGTTAATTGCCTAGATTTCCTTAAAAATGCTAATGGGGAGTAAATAGTATTGCAACTCCCCTCCAACAACTTGTAAATTCAGGGTATATGTGAAAGGGCAACCAGTGATGGAAAGGGTGACCAGGGAAACTGTGTCATAAGGAGGGAGTCAGGTCTTGATGAGTACAAGAATAATGAAGGACACTGAAAAAAAGAGGTTTAAGATGAGAGGTAGTTTGTACCTCTTGTGATAGCATACTAGAAAACTCAATGCAAGCTTTAGAGTGAGACATTGGTGGGGTTGACTAAAGGACATAAGGGAACAATTAATGGATGACTAGGAATGAGGTTTGAACAATGGCATTTGGGGGTTCAGAATCACTGGGATGATGATGGAATGATGGGATGGGAGTATGTTCTGAGGAAGAATTTTTGTAAGTAATCATTGTGCAAAGGAGCTAACTGAGGGGCAGCTATATGAAACTTAAAGACTTTAAGAGTTGCCTGGAGTCACTGAGGGGTTAAATGACTTGCCCAGGGTGATTGAAAGATAGGGCTTAAACTCAATTTTTCCTGGCTTCAAAATGGCCTGTCCATCCACTATCTCTCTCTGCCTTTCTGGATTCCTTATGGAGGACATATATGAGGACCTAGAAAAGAGTCATATGAGAACAGGAGGTCATGAATGGATCTGAGCTGTATTGTTGGAAGCAGAACTTAGAATCCACTGAAGTGATGATGTTGATGGCATAAGGTGATTGTCTGTTGAAAAGGGTTCATTCAATGTGCAAGAAATATTCATGCCAATTTTTATCAGTAGCTTCCAAAAATATCTGGGGAGTCAGTAACCTACAAGGTATAAGATTCTATGTGATATACTTCTCTTTTGAAGAGTTGAAACCTAGAGGGACCATGATGAACTTGCACTACCTGACCATACATAAGTGTGAATCACAGTACTAGTCAGTCTACCAAGCAAACTGTGTGCATATTTTCTATTTAATTCATACTCAGTTTAGCACTCACTATTCTAGACAAAATAGCCTTTGTTCTGAAAACCACCAGGCCAAAAAAAAGTGCCAGCCTGCTTTTAAAAAAATCACTTTTTCTTTATTTTTTCTTTGCCCAAGCAGGATGAAAGTTCACTAAGTTTAGATCTGATGACAACTCTACTTCTGAAAGCATCTATTAATCACTTACTTGCGAAGAACTTTGCTTTCCAAATAGATCAACACAACCCACTGACTCACTTTTTCTTTGTTGGCCTGGTGATGCCAGACTCTTATCTGTCTGACAAGGGGCTCTCCAGGAAAAATTAGTCATTACAGATTAGGATTGAATATTTGCAGCAGATACCCAGAAGAAAAAGGCACATTCTTTCAAAGGTCTTTCCTACTTAGGGAATAGTGAACCTTTTAGCCATGGAAATTCACCCTTGTATTCAATCTTTGGATTTTTATGGTCCCACTTCCAACTATGCCCATAACCTCCCTTCACTCTATTTTACTCTGTTCAAGATAATGACAGGATTTTTAGGCTCATGGATATGATGGCATTGACGACCATGATAGCTTTATCAGTATCTCGATAACTTATAAGGTCCTTTCTTATTTAAATATATAATCATGTTATCTTTCTGTTTCAAAATGGTCATGTTCTTAACTGAATTGTGCTTAATGGAGGGGTGAGGTAGAAAAGGAAGTTACCAGGGAGTCGGGCACTGGACCAAGTAATACTATAAAATAAAATTGAATTGATGAGCATATGGTGGCTGGGGAGAGATGATAACCTGAATGTTAACATGGCACACTTAGACCTTAATTATGCCATTGCTATAATTTAATTCAATTAAAATGAACATTTATGAAATTACTTTTATATCAGCAGTTGAAATTGGTAAACTGATCTTCTGGAAGAAATGTGGAATTAAGCACCTAAACTTACCAAACTGTACGTACCGTTTCACCACTATTAGACTTGTACTCCTAAGAGATCAAAGAAAAAGGATAAAGGTCTTATGTGTACAAAATATTCATAGTAGTTGTATTCAAAGTAATATGAAACTGAAAATGAAAAGGTTACCCATACATTGAGGAATTGACAAAATGATAAATGGTGGTCATGGAATATGAAATGAATGGTTTTGGAGGAAACTAGGAATACCTCTATGAATGACTACAGAATGAAGTGAGAGCAATGGAACAATTTATACTATGAAAATTTGCTTTAGAGGAAAAAAAATTTAAAAGAATTTAGATTGTAATCAATGTAATGCCATACTATTGATTTCAGAAGACCAAGGATAAAGTCTGCTATTCACCTCATGCCCAAGATGTGATAGTTTTAAAATGCACAATGAGTGGTACAATTTTGGATATGACCAATGAGAAAATTTGTTTTAGTAGACTAACATTTATTGTGAAAGTCATATTTCTCTTTTTTGTTTATGATAATTGTTGTTTAGCTATTAGGAGGAGTAAGTGTGTGGGAAATAATTGCTTGTTGATTAGAAAAAATATATTGTTTTTTAAAAAGAAAAATAGCAATGTTGTTATTAAGTCATTTTTAGTCATATCTATTCTTTGTGACCCCATTTGGTGTTTTCTTGGCAAAAATACTGGAGTAGTTTGGCATTTTTTTTTCTCCAGGTCATTTTGTAGATGAGGAAACTGAAAGAAATAGAGTTAAGGGAGTTGCCCAGTGTCACATAGCTAGGAAGTATCTGAAGCCAGATTTGAACTCAGGAAGATGAGTCTTCCTTTCTCCAGGCTCTGCACTTTACCTACTGTGCCATCTAGCTGCCTCACAATAATAATAGCTGACACGTTTCTAGAACTTGAAGATTTGCAAAGCACTTTATACACATTAGCTCATCTTCAAAATTTCCCATTTGAGGTAGGTATTGTTATCTCAGCCTCAGACCCTGGGCAAGTCACTTGACCGTGTTTGCCTCAGTTTCTTCATCCGTAAAATGTGTTGGAGAAGGAAGCGGCAAACCATTCCAGTATCTTTGCCAAGAAAGCCCCAATGGGGTTATGAAGAGCTGGACATGAGTTAAGTCAATAAACAATAATAACAGAAATATTGTACCTACTATGTGCCAGGTACTATGCTAAATGTTTTACAATTATTGTCTCATTTGAACCTCACAATAACCCTGGATGGTAGGTTCTATTGTTATCTCTATTTTTCACTTGAAGTAACTAAGGCAAACAGATTAAGTGACTTGACCAAGGTCACACAGTTAGTGGGGAGATAAGGCCAGATTTGAACTCAGGTATTCCTGATTGCAGGCCCACTTGAACACAAATACTGCTGTACCAATTCAAGAAAGAAAGTCATGTAATGAACCACTTCTATTCTCAGCTTCTCCTTTAATAGACAGGGCTGTTTAGAAAACTTTCCCTTCATGCCAGAAATGGCAATACTTCTCAGCTACACAGTGTTCTAATTTCCTGACACCCAGATCACAAAAGTATAGCATCTTTGAGTTGCAAGGGACCTGAGGGGCCACCTTGTACAACCTGTATCTAAACAGACCCGGCTTTTGTGACACACTTAACAAGTGTCCAACCAATCTTTCCTCAAAGAATTCCAGTAAAGTAAAACACATCAGTCCCAAACTCAAACAGAAACTAGTATCCGATTTCTGGGAAACTAGTTGTTAGAAGGTTGTCCCTTATATCAGTTCTAGTTCTGTCTCTTCACATTTTCCATCCATTGTTGCTAGTTCTTCACACTGTAGTCAAACAGAGCAACATTAATCCCTTCTTTTCATGGTAGCCCTTGAAATAATTGAAAGTATCTACTGTTCCTGCCTTTCACTCCTAGGCTTTTCTTCCCTAGCTAAATAATCAAAATTCCTTTAATTGCTTCCCCTATGGAATTGTGTTAAGACCTTTTACCATTTTGGTTTCCGTCCTCTTGATACTCCAGACTTTTCAATATCTTTCCTAAAATGTGGCACCAAGAATTTGTGGCACCAAGAATATGTTATATAGATATGACAATCAAGAAAGGTTACAGCAAGATAAATATTACATGGGTCCTGGCTATGATAATTCTTCTTATAAAGCTTCTATTCAGGATTGCATTGTTTTCTTTGAACTTCATGTTCGTTATTCTTTGCAACATAACCTAGGCATCCAAGTCGAAATTTATACACCAAATGTAGCTCAACTAATATGGAGAATGGTTCATGGGATATTTCGTTTTTAAAGAGTTTATAGACTTGTTTTTTTTTACTTCACTTAATTTCCAAACATATTCAAAACCTATCACTTCCCTCCCCATAAACCTTACTCTTTTAAGAAAGAATAAAAAGGGAAGTAGAAAAATACAAGTCCAATAAAACTAACCAGCATATTATCCATGCCTGACAGAGTACACAATGTTCCACATCTGTGGTTTCCCTCTTCTTCAGAGAAGGGAGAAAATAATAAAAGTTTTCTCATCTGTTTTTCAGGACAAGATCAATCATAGCAATACAGAATCTGTTTTTTTATTTATGAAGACATTCTGTATTTGATATCCATGGGATATATGCAAATTATTGGTATCACTAGGTCAAAGCTAAAAAAAATGATGTACACAGTTATCTGGCACACAAGCCTAATCACTGGCCTGTCACCAAGATAGCATGTGTTTGTGAGTTCATGAAACATCTCTTTCTTTTCTATCTACTTATTTTTTCTGATATTAGCTGAATGACTATTAGAGATAAAATGGAAAAAAATTGCTGTCTTGTGAACTTCTAAAGGTAGAAACAGACATCAGAGATCTCTTCCCCAATTACACTATCAGTATCACTAGTTGGTGAGTCTAATGAAAATCCAACCTTGAAAAACAATCTGCTTTACCCAATCCATCAGTGAATTAGCCTACTAACCAAGAGACTCTGTGCTACACCCAAGATTGAAACACATATAATAACTATGCCACAGCCAGACATAAAATTGGTAGATACTCCTTAAAGGGAAAAAAAAAAGGATTCCTAGATCCTGGAGGTACCTCTCAGTCACACATATCTTATATGTGTTCCTGTAATTTTTTGCTTCAAGACATCGCAGTGAACTTGTATACATGCAGGAGGGAGAATGAATCCTGGGATGGGAGTGGAAGGGATAATTTTTTTAACAGTCACTTTAAATTGGAATCCATTGTTTCAAGGACTAATTGTATAGAACAAAGAGTATATTTCCCACTTTGGAGGGTCAGGGTGGGTAGATTATTGTGTACTTTCATCCTTGCTATACATTCTTAGTCAATATACCTTTGTATAAATTAATTGATTATGAGGTGTTTATTGATATTGGAGGGGTGCTATCTGTTTGATCTGCTGGAGTCTTGTGAAGAAGAGGATTAGTAATTCTAACCACTCAGATTATTCCTAGAATTGTGAGGGAAGAAGTAAGAAGTTGCCCTCTAGGGATCCAACCTGCCTGTGGGAGTAGGAGTTACACCAGAGAGAGGGGGTGCTGCCACCAGGTCCATAGCATATAACCAACTGATGCTAGGTGTTATGATAGCAGATATGAATCAATAGCAATTATAATTGTCATATAACTCAGTTTGTCCTTCATTCTCAAAGAGGACCATGATATCAAGTTGATGACATGATTTGCAGTTGACTTTGATTTGAGTGAGGGAGGGCTGTGCAAGGTCATCAACCTCACTTTCTTCTCCTGAGCCATCTGGGTGCAGTGGTCTACTCTTCATCAAGATGACGGGAGATGGCCCAAGATGCAATGGGAGACCCTGGACCTTTCAGGCTAAGGTCTTATCACATTTTCACTTTGAGTGAGAGATAACCATTCAATGAATAGACTTCTTTAAGTAGTGACTCAAGGATGGCCCCTTTAATCAAAAAGAAAAATCAAACTGGTAGGGGAAGACCCTCAGGGTTCCTGGGCAAAAAAGAAACAATTACTATTCAGTAATTCCATTCTCTCTGTGCTAGGTGGATGGGGATTTGTTGTCCAGTCTATGAGCTCCAGAGTGAATTGGGTTCCAGGCTTGATCTTTGAGGAAGAAAAAGTAGCCAGTAAACCCAGAAGAAAATAGGCAGCTTTCGTGCATGGAGTGTACTTTCCCCTGAGTAAAACACCAGAGGAGAGGAGGAAGGGGAGGGGGAGGAAGAGGAAGAGGAGGAAGACAAGATAGAGAAGGAGAGAAGCTGCTGCTCACTCACAGATTGTGTTTGTCTTTGTCCTTTGCTCTGGAAGAGGACCATGACATCAGGATGATAATGTTATATAATTAATGATCATTCAAAATATAGATTTGTGATTACATGGCTCATAATTTAAAAAAATACATGTGATCAACCCTGCCTTATATGATGGTACTCTCTGAGTAGTATCATAGGTTGAGCTTAAGTAATTTTTCAAAGTCTGAATGAAATCTGTCTTTTTTTTTTGTAAATATTAAAATACCATCATTATATGTTATGGTGTTTCAGGAATCAATGATACATTGACCATAGTGAGATTTGTTTTTATTTTTGGAGGCATGTGGAGAGGAAATATGATAAGCAGGAAAAATGGGAAAGCATTTGGACTCCATATGGTCTCTCTGGCATTTGCAGCTAACCAGGAAGTAATATGATGTCACCTTCTGGAGGGAAGATGACACATCCATGGGAACAACCATGTAAAGATCCTGATAAGTAGACTGATAAGCAATCTAAACAGATATGAGAAATAAACAGAAAAGAAGAAAAGAACCAAAGAGTAAAGAGGAGGGAGAGGACAGAAGGAATTCTATGTTGAATAAGTGGGCTTTTGTTAGGTTAGGGTAAGAACATGGAGAACAAAGAAAACAGCACAATCAGGAAGGAAAAAGGAATCATATTTAACTTTTTTTTTTAATTTAAAAAATCTCCTATAAAAAATACTCTCAGTGGGACCTCAAGTTAAGAAATCTTATCTTGGGGAAACTTAACTTAATTTTCAAACTCAGCTGGTATAAAATCAAGACAAAATAAATGTGGTTTTGAAAATTATATTTCTAGTACTATAAATCTGCATTGATGGTGTAATATATTGAAACTGACTCAGTAAAAGATCATATACTCACTTTGACTCAGTGAGTAAGGAAAGAGCCCGGAATTGACATTTACATGCAGACAGAGTAGGTTTGGGTGCTGGTCAGACACTAGACCATGTTGTAAGAATGTCTTTTTGGAGACTGCAAATGAACAGGAAATCCACAGAACAGGTCAAAAATCTCATTACATCAAATGCCACATTCTTTGGTTGTAGGGGGATTTAGCTGCAGGGATTATTTTTTATTCTTCCAATAAGTAGTTTTATTTTATGTCAGTAAAATCTGCATTAATTTGCACCAGCTAACCATAATCCTTGACTATCTAATTTTGTTTTTTTCCCTCTCCCACCCCACAACCCCATCAAAAAAAAAAAAAACAAACCTAGAAGATAACTCACACACACACACACACACACACACACACACAGCTATAACAATGTAAATGGACATTAACACTGCATAATTACAATGTTGACGTTTGGTCTCAGAGAAAAATTGAGAAAATACAAATCTGTCTCCTTCTTCTTTACAAGTGAGATGGACTGTGGGTGTGGGGTACCACATATACTATGAGACTCAAGTGATGGGCTGGTTAGTTTTCCTGAACTGATTTTTCCTGAATTGAATTTTTTTTTTAATTCTTTGTTACATGGAATGGTTTTTGTTCCATTATAAGGTATGTATTTTATTCCAAGAAGCAGCTAGGCATCATGATGGTCCTGGAGTCAGGAAGACCTGAAGAACTTACTACCTATGTGAGCCTGAGCAAGTCACTTCACTCTACCTTCCTCAGTTTCCTCATTGGTTGAATGTAGAATGGGGATAATAATACAATCTATCTTCCTGGGTGTTTTTAGTATCAATGAGATAATGTATGTAAAGTGCTTTGTAAACCTTAAAGAACTATACAATTTTTGTTGTGGTTAGTTAGCTATTTCTGACTCTTCATGACTCCATTTGAGGCATTTCCTTCCCCAACTCATTTTGCAGATGAGGAAACTGAGGCAAACAGGGTTAACTGGTTTGCCCAGTAGTAAGTTTCTGATGCTGGATTTCAACTCAGGTCCTTCTGACTCCAGGGCCACCACTCTATCCACTGTGCCACCTAGCTTCCTCAATATAAATTCTAGGAATTATTTACTTGAAATCAAAATGATATAAAATAAAAGTATAATACAAATTTAAAATATCCAACATATTTCGAAGCATAGTACAGATTTAGACCCATCCCCTCTAACTTCTTCCTTTATTTGTATAGTAAGGGATAATTTTGAGGGATCAAAATGAAATCCAAGAGACACTGCAGAGTGTTGAATTAGAGGAAGATTTAGTTGTGATTAATGCTTACCAAAGGATAGCAAAGATGAAAATGTTTTTGGATAGAAAAAAAATGCTGTAAATTACTATTGATTTGAGAAATGTAAATTAAAATAATCTTGAGGTACCACTTCATACTTATTAACTTGGCTTATATAACATAAAAAGAAAATGACAAAATGTTGGAGGGCAAGAGGGAAAATTGAGACACTAATGCACTGTTGATGGAGTTGTAAACTGATTCAACCATTCTAGAAAGTAATTTGGAACTATGTTGAAAGGGCTAAAAAAACATATTTATCATTTGGGAGGCTTTTTGCTTTTATTTTTATCTGTTCCTGAGTTCTTGGGAATCTTTTGTGTTACTCATTTTTTGTAGGGGATTGAAATGAAGGCTGACTCTTATACCATGTATATTTAGTTATTAAGTTCCTGCTGGAGAACCCTATTAGACAGAAATATTTTAGGAAAGCTTTTACTGTAACTCCAGGTTGCAGGCAGTGAGTCAAAGTCAAAGAGAGAAACTAACCTACTTGGGTCAGGTCCCTGAGATTATGCCAGATTATGTGATGCCAGAGTCATTAAGGGAGAGGATTCTCAGCTATGGATAACAGAAACATGTACAAAGAACCATTCTAGACACGGAGGAAGATAGAACACAGTCTCTTTTCTCATGAAGGTAATAAATAGTCTATTAGGGGAAATAAGAAATGTATACAATTATCTACCATAAGGCATATTGTAACAAGTATAATGAGTCAAGTACCATCATAGCCTTCCCAATTTTATAGAAAGGGAAAGCAGCAGTTCTAAGAAATTCCTTCTGCCACCAACCGGATGTGTTTTGTCACACACCAAAATACTTGTGGTAGATTTTTTTTTATTTTCTGTCATTCAAAATATTTGTGTGGGCATGAATTTCAAATGCACTTCAGAAGAGTTCTCAAGGAAGTGAGTAAGACTTTTATCTCTGGTCGTAACTGCTACTACATCAGAATGCTCTTAGGAAATAATGTAAGGGGGAGAAAAGGAGAGGATTGGGTAATTTTAGAAAGTGCTTTGGAGATGAGGAGCAATGCTAAGTTCAGAAAATGAGAAGGAAATAAGACATGAAAGCATTTATACTCCTCTTCTTACTAGCAAAAGATACATGTAAAGTTGTTTAGTCAAGACGTAAGTTTTCTGGTTGATTCATTAGGTAAAATTTCCCAGAACTTAAGCAACTTCTTGTGATATCTTCTTAGAGTTATGTGGTATGATTTAAGCATATACTTGCACAGTATTATCTCCTATTCTTAAAACAAACTCCTCTTTCACTTTATCATTAGGATTTTGTTCCTTTGTGTCATGAAGGCTTTTCTTTCCTCAAGATTCCTATCTTTCAGTGTGAATATTGCCTATATTATGTTTGGTACTGATTTCTTCTTTTGTTGATTGTCTAGACCAAACTTACTTGGCTTCCCACCCCCTTTCCAAAAAACTTACTAAGCATCCCCCTTGAAATCTACTTCCTTTAACCATTTAACGAAATTTATTTTGAAATCTGCATCATTTCAAAAAAATGGTATTTTTATTTAATAATTTATTGTAAATTTGTGAGGATTTTTCCCTGCATTGAAATTTCAATAATGCAATATTGTGCCATATAACCACATAGTATCATATTGTAAACAAGTAATTACGTGCACATATTTCTGCCAATACATGCTGGACATCTCACAGCAGGCTTGTCTGCCAAAACTTGCTTGTTAAGACCTATGGGTAAATTTGACCATTGATTGGTTATAGCTTTCATTTTTTTGTGTTTATTTGGAAAATAATGTAATCACTACAGCTTTAACTCTGTTACATAACAGATGAAACATGTATTAGAATTTTTTCAAAATTTCCTTCTCTTCTCTTTCCTTATGCCTTCACCACCTTCTTATTTTCATTCAACATCCCCCAATTGTACCTGAGGCTATTGTGTCCCCCTTAGATCATTCCAGGGGGTGGTATTACCCACTTTGGGAATTTGTGATTTCCTAGACTTAATAAATGATGGTTAAAATGTTAATGATGCAACTTAAAGTTGTGTGCCATAAATATACCCCTCCCACCCAACCTTACCTGGAGAACTGATTGTTAAACACTTACCAGTTACTCATGAATCCAGGAAGTCAAGCTGTTCTAAATTTCATCGATATGGTCCTCATTTTCTTATTTGTAAAAAATGGAAGAGAATGGGGTTTACAAATCATGTACCAATCAAATTAAGTTTGATTATTGACAAAACTTTAACAATTGTTATTAAAAAGTTAGTCAAGATGAGAAAGTATGATCACAAAGAATAATGCTTGCTCCATCAAAACAGGAGTTAATTCAGTTTCCTATTTTTTTTTTGCTAACTTTACTGGATATCATTGTTCTGGACATCAGCAAGATATTTAACAACTACAGTTATACTACTCATGTATGAGATGAAAAGATATGACTTATAAAAATAGCAGAGTGGATCAATTTAAATTCGTTGAAAACCTGACCCCAAAGATTAGTCATCATTGGGTGGCAGCCAGTTTGGAAAGAAGTAAGGGGAAAGGAATAAGTATTTATATAGCACCTACTACATGCCAGGCACTGTGCTGAGTGCTTTTACACTTATCACATTTGATCCTTACAACAACCCTGTTAGGTAGGTGCTATCACTTCCATTTTACAATTAAAGACATTGTTGTAAACAAGGGTTAAGTGACCTGCCCATTGTCATATAACTAAGAAATCTTTGAGACTAGATTTGAACTCAAATCTTCCTGACTCCAGGGTTACTGCTCTATCTACTACATCAATAGGTAGAAGACAGACTATAGTAGAGTTACTCAATAACCAAGGTATGTATGAATGGAAAAGAAAGTGATATGGTATTGTGCTGAGAGTATGAGGGAATGAATGGAGAGCCATAATGAAGAATTTGTATCAAGGAAATACTAAAGGCTCCCAAGAAAGACCTATAGTATGTTGGGTAGATCCCAAATCAATGAATCGGTCATCAGCAAACATTTATTAAATGTGTTAGATGTTGTGACAGGCTGTGGGACTACAAGTATAAAGAATGAAACAACCCCTGCTTTCAAAGAGCTTACATGCTAAATGGCAAAACAATAAATACATATGTACAGATATGCAGAATAAAGGATAGTTAGGTGGCACAGTGGAAAGTGTGCCAGGTCTGGAGTCAGAAAAGTCTTATCTTTCTGAATTCAAATCCAGCCTCAGACACTTACTTGCTATGTGACCCTGAGCAAGTGACTTAATCCTGTTTGCCTCAATGTCCTCATTTATAAAATGAGATGGAGAAGGAGATGGTAAACAAATCCCTTGCCAAGAAAATCACAAAAGGAGTTGTGAAGAGTTGGACACGACTGAAATGACTCAACAATAACAGGTGCAGAATAAATGCAAAGCTGTTAAAAAGTTGCTTGGAAGCACAAGTACTAGCAATTGGGAGGATCATGAAGGACAATGCAAAAAGTGATGCTTGAGTGTTGTTTTAAATGAAAGGAGAAATTTTATGAAGTGGCATTGAATAGAGTGCACATGCCAGAAATGGAGGATGGACAGTATGAAAGCAAATAGAGTGTTGGGTGTGAGGGTGTGAGAGAGGGCCAGTTTCCCTAGAGTACAGTAAGGGAAGAGTTATTCAAGAAGGCTGGAAAGATAACTTGTGGGCAGGCTGTGAAAGACTTTAAAAGCTAAACAGACATATTTATATTTTGTGAGAGATTACTGTTGATAGAGTGAGGAAGTGACAGGGTAAGGACAGTGGTTAACAAAAATCACTTTGGCATCCAGGTGTAGGATGGGCTAGAGTGGGGAGATTCATGAGGCTGGGAAATCCACTAGTGGACTGTTAATCTAAGTGAAAAGTATAGATAGAAGGCTTGAATGATGGTGGCTGCTATATGAGTGAAGACAAATTGTAAAATATTATGGAGAAGAAATGTAAAGATTTGGCAACTAGGTATGTACAACAAGAAGTAGAGGATGATGCTGAGATTAGGAGTCTGGTAGATTGGAAGCATGGTAGCATCCTCAATGGAAATAAGGAAGTGTAGAGGAGAGGAGAGTTTGGGTGAAAAAGGAACAATTTCCATTCTGGACATGTTGAGTTTAAGTTGTCTTTGGAATACTTTGAAATATCAAATAGGCTTTTGGTGTATAAGACTGAAGATCAAGGGAGAGAATGGAGCTGAATATCTAAATCCAATAGTCATCTGCACAGAAAGCATTGATAAACTGATGGGAACTGATGAGGTTACCAAGAAAGAGTATAAAGAAAGGGAAGAAAATAAGATTTAGCAAAGAACTTTGCTATCCTCAGTTAGGGGACATATATGGATGGTGGCCCAGCAAAGGAGACTGACAAGTAGCATTCAGACAGGTAGGAGGAAAACCAGGAAAGAACACTGTCATGGTAGTGTAATGAAGCTATTACCTAGGAATGGATAGTGGTTCACGGTAGGGAGGTCTAAAAGGGGCAGCGAGGTGGTACTTTGGAAAGAATGTCAGGCCTGGAGTCAGCAAGTCTTATTTTCCTGAGTTCAGCTCTGAGTAAGCTCAGACACTTAACTAGCCTCAGTTTTCTTATCTGTAAAATGCACTGGAGAAGGAAATGGAAAACTACTTCAGTATCTTTGCTTAGAAAACTCCAATAGGGGCCACAAAAAATCAGACACTACTGAAAAATGATTAAACAATAAAGGTAAAAAAGGAAGAGAACTCAGAAAAACCATGAAATTTGGCAATTATAAGGTCGACGGTAGCTTTGGAGATTACAGTTTCAGTTAAGTAATGAGACGGGAAGCCAGGTTGCAAAGGATTTAGAATTAATAAAAGAGGTAGTGAAATTAGAATCAGTAGACAATTTAAAGGAAAATACGATCTAGAAAAGTTTTGAAATTTGCAATTAGATGGACAATATGGAATCAAGTACACATATAGAAGAGCTGACCTCAGCGATGCATGCGTCTACATCATTTATCAGAAGCTAAGGGAACGGAGGATATTGGGGGGTTTTGAGATGAAGAGAATGGGAGAAGAGGGAGATTATGGTCTCACTGTTTTCATTTTTATCAACTGATAAAAGTAGAAGGGGTAGAGGTAAGGGATTATTAAGAAGAAACTGGAGTAGCTTCTAGAGGGAGGGTAATAAGGAATGAGTTAGCAAGAAATAAAAGGCATACCTTTCTGCAACAAGGGCCCAGTTGAGATTGCATTCCATGAGAAGGAATGGATGGTATGTGACATGCAACAGTGAAATGACTAACTGCACAGATGAAATTGTGGACTCACTGAAATGTAAAAGCATGGGTTCAGATTTACTTAGTTTAATTCGTCTACTAGTAGATCTTTTTCAAAACCTGGAACCAAAGTCACCCTCTTCTCTTTTTTTCTTCTTCTCAAGGTTTGAGAAAAAGAAAGCTTTGAAAATGAGAGACTTGAGTTATATTATGGAAAAGTCTTTGAGAAAGGTAAACAGTTGGTTGAAAGAAACATTGGTAAAACATCAAGTGTGGCTAAGCTTGAGAAAGTACAAACGACGTGATGGAGTTCACAGCAATGAAAAGAAAAGGAGTGGGAAAAGTCAATACCTATAGAGATACTGAACAGTAGACAATTTTGATGATTAAATACAACTATGAAAGAACCAAAATAATTAGCCTTGAATATGCATAAGAATCGTACTTAGCAGCATATATAAGCATATGAAGGAGAATGAGACAAGGGGTGAGTTGTTCCCTACTCTCAGAGGGGAAGAGAGAAAAAAAGATATAAAACTTAGTGTGAACTAAGATTTCATAGACAACTTCCCTTCTTCCAAAGCATGATTAACTCCTTCCAAAATGCCTGGCACAATTAAGGCACCGTAATTGTCCTTACTGTAAGAGTGCACAGGGAAATTTCCTAATCAATTGCATGATTTTCATGAAGCAAGTTGAAGTAACTTCTCTCTTGTAATGAAGAATAAGGAAATTTTCACTTACCTCTGGGCCATCCCAGAAGAATTTAAACTTCAAAGCTGATAAGCTCCAAATAATTCATCTAGCTACAAGCTGACTTTCTAGCCTTAAACATTTTCTCCAACCAATACAGGCTCCTTATATCAAGATCCTTCACCCTGAAGGTGTTGGGAGGTAACTAGTGTCGTTAATAAATATCCATGAATTCTGGTTCTAAAGGCATTCTTCCAAAGCCTGTATTTAATTTTTTTTTAAAGGCATAATGTCCTTGATGGTGGCAAAGATGAATACCTGGAAGTATAGAATCAGTCCTGTGAGCCATTTCTTTCTTACCTATGGAAGGCTTTCTTTCAGAATATGGGTTGTAACATATCTCCAGATTGAAAATATAGAACACTTAAGATCATGCTTCCAGACCTAGAATGGTTATTAAAAGTCATGTTTACAGAAGAAGGAACTAGGACCTAGGGAGATTTCAAGATAGAAAGTTCTCAAGATATTAGCAAAGGTAATATTGAACCCACATCTGCTCACTCCAAAAGCAGTGCCACTTTCCGTCACTATAGGATACTATATTTTGCATCTTTTTGTTTCTGATATGATTAATTGTTTTCCTGATGTTGAACCATCATGTCATATGTGGTATCAAATAATTTGATAATTATGATTTAAAATATATTGTTAGATTGTTATTACAATTTAATTTAATATAAATATATGCCAATATTCATTAGCAATATTTTACTGTTCTTATTTTATCTCTCCCTGGTTTAGATATATGGAAAATATTTATCTCATAAAAAAAATGACTATGTTTCATTTTTAGAATTATTTTATAGCATATGTATTAATTGTTCTTTAAATATTTGATATAATTCAAGTTCAAATCTATCTAAACCTTTATCTTCCCCTTCCCCTTTGGGTACTTCTTTTATGACTGTGTCAGTTTCATTTTCTGAGATTACTGTTTAAGATTTCTATGCCACGTTCTATGAATTTGGATATATTTTTATTTGTGTATGTAATCATTCCTTTATTTCAATGCCTTGGTTTTCTTAGGATATAATTGTATATAGTAGGTTCTGATCATTCTTTTTTATTTCTGGTTGTGATTTTGCTTTGTTCATTTGGTATTTGAGCAGGTTGATTTCTCTCCCCTTTCTTTTTCACCTTCATTGACTAAGACCTTATTAGTTTTGTCTGTATGACAAAATTGTTTTCTAGTTTATCCTATTTTTCCACTAATTTTCAAAACTTTCTCATTTGTGGTGATTTTAAGTTGATTGATTTGCTGGTTTCTAAAGTTATTTTTAATGTTGCATATTCTTTTGGCTAATCTGCTTTTAAAATTCCCCTGCTGTATATTTATGTATTTATTTATATTTTCTTGTCAGAATTGCTGTATATTGTTTTATTTTCTTTCATATAGTTATTAATTACTTCTGTGATTTGTTGGTTGACTTCTTTTTCAGGATACTGTTGTGATACAAAAGGTATGTGGTCTTTAGCTTATTGTCCTTTTCTTAAACACTTTTATTATTGTATTATGCAACAAGGCAATTTTATATAAGTGATATTATTAGTATTTTTTCATAATTTAAAAATTTTCTTTATGTCTTTGCGTCCTAGTGTGTAGTCCCATTTTGTAAAGGTACTATATGTTACTGAGAAATAAGCATATCTTCTAACATTCTATGTCAGAAGATGATATGTCTGTCAGAAGTAACTTCAACTGTTCAGTTTTGTATTTTTGGAACATTAAAGTCTCCTGCAATTATTTCATTAATATCATTTTTTTGAACAATTTAATTAATTGTTGCTTCATTAACAAAGATGCTATACCGTTTGTTGCATATATATAACATGTTATAACTGGGTTATTGTCTAAGGAACCATTAAGCATAATATAGTTTACTTGTTGTTTCTTTTATGAATTTTTATTTTTCCTTTGTCTGTGAGCTCTAACAATGAGCACAGAACTCAATGCAAAGAAGAAGTGTTGATTTGGATTGGCAGTGTAGCTTTGTAAACTGCAGTAGATAACAAGAATGGCTGCAACCAAACGGAAATCTTGATTTCTTGTGTAATCCAGGTGTTCAGATTTGGTTCACTCGCTCAGGAAGCAAAAAGGACAATTATTCAAGAAGATGTGAGTGCTGGTTTCTTCTAGATCAGGGCCTCTGGGAAGGGATGAAAAACACTTGTTCAGTTAATGTCAAAGGCTGCTGTCACTGTTACGGTTCAAATTCATTGGCTTAAGTTACTGATCTAAAATGAAACGATGAAGTGTTGGGGTTCATTGGAGCATAGATTTAGGGCCAAAGGGGATCCTAGAGGCCATTTATTTCAATGCCCTCATTTTACAGATGAGAAATTTGTGGTTGTTCAGTTGTGTCTGACTCTTCATGACCCATACTTGGGGTTTTCTTAGCAAAGATACTGGAGAGGTTTGCTGTTTTCTTCTACAGTTCATTTTACTTAGGCAAATAGGGTTAAGTAACTTGCCCAGGATCACACAGCTAGTCAGTGTATGAATTCAGCTTTGCACCCAGAATGATGAGCCTTCCTGACTATAGGTCTGGTACTCTATCCATTGTAAGGCCTACTACCCCATAGATGAGAAAACTAATCCTCAAAGATATTGTCTAAGGTAACATAGTCAGTAAATATCTCATGCTGGATTCAAACTCAAGTCTTCTTCCCACCAAGTCTGGTCTTAATCAATGAGAACACTTAGCTCCTTCTTTTCTTTTTTTTTCCTTTTGGCATTCATGCTCATAGTACAGGTTGTAAAGCTAAAAAGCAGTGAAAAAGCAATGTTGGGATTTTCAAATTATGGTTATCATTATCTCAATAAATTATGTTCTTGAATGAAGGATATAAAAATGTCTTTAAGTGAAGTCATGTCCTTTTCAGTGCTTGCAGCTGAACAGAACACATAGATCCCAGTTATCTTAGAAAGTTAATCTTCTTTTAAAGTATACAGAGAAACAGAGAAAGGCATCTAGTTTATTTAATGCTTCTGTGACTCTAACTGGAATAAACTAAGTTTTTTAAAAAATAAAATGTATTTGACTGATACGTTTCTAGAAAGGATAAATAGAAGAAAGGAACAATCATTTACATAAATGGACAGAATTAGCTCTTAAATGGTATAGGCTAAGAGAGAAGAAATACTTATATTTACAGATTTAAACAGGGATAGAAACTACCTGAGATTCTACAGCTGCTGGAAAGTTTGGGGTAGGGAAATGCCTTCCATCAATGCTTCTTTGCATAGACTTAGTCAACTGTTCAGGCAGAGGTATCAAACTTGGGCCCAGCAACACTTAAAGCCAAAGCAGATTAAATTGTAATTGGAAAATGTTTAATAAAATAAGCAAAAATACAATGAACCATAGAAAATAATTTGTGATATTCTAAGTCAATATGCCACCTACGGGGATCTGATTTTATTCAACTTTGATGTCACTGATTTAGGGAACTGATAGGTTAAGTACCTGGCCCAAAGTGGATACAAGCAGTCTGTCAGAGATGGGTCTTGAACTGAGGTGTTCTCAACTTCCAGGTCTGTTCTCTCTTTGCTATACATTCCAACATCTTCCTTGACCTGAAAGTTGTGCTAGATGAGTGATTGACCTGTTCTCAGGGGACCAGAAGCTATGAGAACTAGGGCAGCAAGGGATCACTCTTTGAGACTTTCTAGATTTCGTGTTCTTTGATACCACTATGTAATCCTATTGACCTGAAAATCTTAGTCTTCATTTTTCCCCATTATACTTTATGAGTCTAGAATTTCATTAGAATCGGAGATAGAATGTAAAATCCCCTGAGTAAAACAAAAATGGTTACAGCAACTGGCCTGACAATCTCCAGAGAGCTTTAAATCTCTTGCTTCCAGTGTTTCTAGAGGCAACTGGGTCCACAGGTCTGAATGAGGGCTGCAAGTTTTACCTGAATAGAGCAAGAGACAGTGAGATAGGTGACAAAACAAAAGATAGATTACAACAACAAAAACAAAACGAATATATAAGATGGTGAAAGCACCAGTACTACAAAATCATTTCATATTGCCTTTGAAAGTCTGACCTAATCAAAACCCTGAAGAATTCTATGTCTTTTTAGTGTTCTATCTCCTCTATTTTAGAAGGCTTTAATAAACAGATATTAAAAGAATAACCTCCCTGAAGCTAATTTAAAATGTTCCAAAGGACAAAGTTCATATAGCAACCTAATGGCAAGAGATTGTAAGTGAGGAGGCTATCAAGCAAATCGGGCAGCAGCCTGAGTTAACCCCTATTCCATTCCCACCTCCAATCTCAGATGAACTGACTGGAAACCCAGATTCAGATTCTTCCGGGCAAGGACCACCCTGACTATTGATCTTGGAGCATCTTTGACCTAAAAGAATGACTGTCCTGGAAACTTCCATATGGGGCTCTTGGATGGCTTTCAGAAACTCCTTTCAGTAAAAGAAATGCTTCATTATACCTGTTCAGAAAGAACCAGCTCCCACCTTCTACACAGGGCCAAGCTTGGAGCATAGCTCTTCTGATGTCCAGCCCAATGTGCTCTTCTCTATCCTATGGTACATCTTTTTTACATTTTGTTTTCTCCTCCAACCCATTCTTATTCATTCTCAGGATGTCCAGGTAAATCACAATGCCTCTTAGCTTCATCCCTCTCTTCAGGCTTGTCCCTCTTTTAATCAATAATTACCATTCCAAGTCTCTCTTCTGATAGGGACCTCCCTTTTTATCTAGTCCCTTTCTGTGGCTTCTGGGTGTCAGACTAGTTCTTTTTACTCATAGTAATCTTGGGAACCTATCATTTTGAGGGGGGATGTATAGGTGTTCCAGGAGGACTAGAACCTCTGGTGCAAGGACTTGTTGAGCCGTTTTCAGTGCTGCGCATCTACTTTTGTTGCCCACTACTCATTCAACTCTCACTCTGGCCTCAAGAAACTGTAGTATGTGCAGTGCAGTGGCCACACTCTGGTAAAACGATCTCAGCAGATGGGCTAAGCCAGATTGAAGATAGTTGTGACAGGCATCAAATGTATTGGTAAGTTAAGGGGTGCCTACCCTAAGCATGTGAAGACTTCCCCTAGTGGAATGGGTGGATGAGAACAATTTGTTACAACAGCCATAAAGGCAGTAGACACAAGCATTGTGGAAAGCTTAGAAGATTCTAAAGTCATCCACTGCATCCTGGGTCATCATCAGGCTTCTTGACTTTGTCTTGCCATTCAGCTCCCATGATTATGGAAGGCGGGGTGAGGTTGATGACTTTGTGTAGCTCGACCTCACTTAAATCCAATTCACACATGAGTCAAAATATCACTACCCGATGACCCTGGTCATCTTCAAAAATGAAGGCAGACAACAAAATCTTGTAAGCCTTCTTCTCCTTGATGACTAGGATGTGTTGAAGTTACACTGGGTAAAGATTCATTACCTTCAATCAGTTAGACCAGATTGGGAACAAGATTTAAATATATATATATATGTATTTTAATGATGCTATTTCAATATAACTGGTTTTCTTTGCTTTCCTGCATACCTTACTTCATGTTGTTAAAAATATCATTCTGAGAAAGGCTGTCAGTTTTTATCTAACTGTCAAAGGTATTCATATAAGAAAAATAAAGTTAAGAAGTTTTGTATTTCAGGGGTGTGCTGGTAAATGTTTAACAACTGACCCTTGTAGGAAACATAAGTTTAATTTGCATTATTAACATTTAATCTATCAATTTCTTGAGTCTATAAATCAAGAAAATAGTAAATCAAAGCAAATTTATAGTGTTTGCTGATTTGTGAGATGTAAAAAATTAGCACTGAAAAATAGCAATTTTCTTAAGTTAATAACAGCTGACATTACAAATAATTTTTTTTTACTTAACTAGCACCTTCCTACAACCCATTGCTGGTTCCAGATATCTGTAAAAGTGGGTCAAATATTTAGCCTAGGAAGCCCTGTTGCCAACAAATTACTATTTTTTTATTATTGAAGATAACCTGGGATTTCCTGACTATGAAGATTGTCAATGACTCAAAAGGGAGAGTAATCCATCTGTTTCTAGTACTGTGACAGCTAACTCAAAGTTTAATTTCTTTTAATGTTACAAAGCTTCTATCCTGACCTGCTGATCCCCAATGTTGGAAACATCATTGGCATGATTATTTTTGTTGGAAGAAAAAGACATTTACCAGGCAGTGCAGAACAATATCATTTATTTATCAGGGCATTCATTTGGAAAAGAAGGCCATGCACTCTGCAGCTGTCTAGCAGCACTGTATATTTGAACAGTTCTTTGAAGCATTGGGCACAAGGGGCATATTTTCCATCACTGGTTCTACTTGCTTTCATGATCCACCCAGATTTTGATGCTGTCTACAGGTATGTTTAACTACTGTGTTTCCTTTCTCATTGAAAGGGAACTGTGAGTCTTATGGACATTCTGGCCTTGGCTGGGTAGTAAGTGTTCTGTCTTACATCAGCTTGCATGTCAAAGGGTGATGCATTTGTATGGGGTTCTATTTTCTGTCCCCTTAGCAACTCTATCTACGTGAATATGTGTCAAGTACTAGTAGGAGTTAACATGAGTCAGGAGAAAGAATGCTGGATCTGGGGTCATGAGACTTGAACACTTTCCTCCTGCTTATTATAACATCCCAGTTGCGCAAATTTGGCCAAAAAAATTACTTTCCTGAGCCTCCATCTCTCCATTTATAAAACAGAAAGAGTAGAACTTGTGCTGTTCTCTCACAGAATTGTTGTGAGGCCCAAATGAAGGCTTTGAAACTTTGAAACTGTAAATAAAAGGAAATTGCAGCATTTAAGAGTGAAAAGTGGAAGTTTGGGATAGCTATTCCTAGTTTTTTTTTAATAACATATGTGGTAATGAATGAAATTTTATTATATTGGCTAGAACCTCTCCTTTTCATGATAAAATGTCGAGAGGAATCATCATATTTCTATTAACAAACCAGGCTCATAAATGGGAATTTTATAATCTTGATATTTTTCCAACTTGTTTTTATGTTAACTAACAATTTATTAAGCTTCTATTCCATACAAAATTATATATTAGGTTCCATACTTCAAAACTTAAGGGAACAATGAATTTTACAAATATTTTGAGGTACCTACTATTTGCCACCTACTAGATACCAGAGAAACACTGATGAAAATAAAAAAGTCTCTGACTTTAGGGAACTTCTATCAAGATAGACAACAGGCACACCAAAAAATATATACGATGTAGACCAAGCATATGTAGGGTATTGAGGCATAGGAAATGGCAGCTGAGATCAGATAAGGCTTCATTTATCACATGAGCTAAGCTCTGAAAGAGATAAGGAATTCTAAGAAGTAAAGGTGAATATGGAATGAATTCTAGTTGTGGGGGACAGCCTGTGCATAGGTATGGACATGGAAGATGGAAAGTCTTGTGTGAGAAACAGCAAGAAGTACAATTTGATTGGACCATAGAGTTCATGAAGGGAAGTAATGCATAATTATCTTGGAAATGAGAAATGGAGATCAGATTGACAAAGGAATTTTTATATGTTCGTAGAAGTGATGGGGAGCCACTGGAATTGTTTAGTAAGGGAGAGACATGGTCGTACATATGTTTTAGCATTATCAATTTGACAGTTACGTGGAGAATGGATAAAAGAAGGGAGAAACTTGAGGCACAGAGAACAATTGAGAGGTTATCAAAATTCAGAGAACAGGTGTGAAAACATTGTACTAGTTGGTGGCAATTGTAGGAGGGAGAAGGGGACATGTAGCAAAGATGTTATAGAGATAGGACTGACAAGGTTTATAAACTAATTGGATATTTGGGATTGAGGAAAAGCAGAGAGCCAAGGATATCTCCTAGATATTAAACCTAGGTGATTGGAAAGATAGTGATATCCTCAACTGAAATAGGGAGGTTTTGGGGAAAAATACACACACACATATTTAAAATTGTTGAGATAATATAATGAGTTCAGCTTTTGATGGGTTAGATTTTTAGATGACAGTTCAAAATAGTCAATAGTTTTTACAGAACTGGACCTCAGGAGATGCTAGAGTTGGGTATATAGATCTGAGGCAATGATATGGAGAAGATAATGACACCTTATGAGATCACCAAGAGAGTATATTCTAAGTGCAGTGGATAAAGCACAAGGCTTGAAGTTAACGAGGTGTGAGTTCAAATCTGGTCTCAAACATTTACTATTAGTGTGAGACCCTAGACAAGTCACTTAACCTCTAGTCGCCTCAGTGTCCTTATCTGTAAAATAGGAATAATAACAATAACACTTATTTCCCTGCATTGTTTTGAGGATCAAATGAGATATTAATTATAAAGCAATTATCATAGTGACTAACATCTGTTCATGTTATGACAAGTTCTGCATAAATGATGGGCAGCTAGGTGGTGTTGTGGATAGAATGCTGGTCCTGGAATTAGGAAGAACAGACGCACTTACATACCTACTCGATGACCCTGACCAAGTCACTTGATTTTGTTTGTCTCAGTTTTGAAACCACTCCAGTACATTTGCCCAGAAAATCCCAAAAGGGATTTTAAAGAGTCAAAAAAGAACTGAAAATGACTAAACAGCACCAACAATATAAATGATGAATATTATTATATCTGTGTGACCCTGAGCAAGTCACAACCATACTTGCCTCAATTTCTTCATCTGCAAAAATGCGCTGGAGAAAGAAATAGCAAACCATTCCAGTATCTTTGCCAAGAAAACCCCAATGGGATCATGAAAAGTTAGATGTTACTGAAACAACTGAACAGTAGCAATAGCATAGTTATTAGTATATGTAGATAATAGAAGCAAGTCCAGAACCAAACCTTGGGGAACAACTATAGTTAGGGCATAGCATAGAAATAATCACCCACCAAAGGATATTCAGAAGCAGTGGTCAGACAGGTAGAAGGAAAGCTAGGAGGGATTCATGTCAAATAATCCATAGAGAAGAGCTTATCCAAGAGGAGAGAGTGTTCAAAAATATCAAATGCTTCAGAGAAATCAGGAATAATCAGTGACTTCATAAGTAAGTATATCTCCTCTCCTGATGCAAGTCATATCTCCTCTATTACATAGTTTACTGGATTATGAAATTGATATGATTAAAACAATTCCTCATCTTTCAGCCAGTCTAGAGATGAACCCATCTAATATTAGCTAAGGGACTTCTCCAACAATAACACAGCCTTTCCCAAGGCCCATTGAGAAGCCCTAGCTCCAGATGGACTTTCTGATTACAGAGTTCCTCTAGTAAAGCTTTTCATAATGCAGGCTCATCTGCCATGTTAGGATGAAAGATTAACAAGAAGACTTTAACTGAAGTGAACCTGGATTCTTTTACAGATGTAATTCTCAAATTGCTTCACAATCAAAAGTTACACAGTCAGACTAGTACATATAACATGGTGAAGTACAGATAAATAGTAAATAAGTTTATATTCTAATAGGAAAGGTAGCACATACAGGGAAACCGTGATTATAGAAGGCCAGTTTGTCTCAGGAAGTTAAAAGTGCATGTGGGGAGAAGTAGGGAGAGAGTAGGTCTACTGGGGGTGAAAGGATCTGGGTGGTTGGCTTGATGATGATGATGGTGGTGGTGGTGGTGGTGGTGGTGGTACTAGTGGTACTATAACTTATATAACACTTTAATATTCACAGAGTGATTTACAAACATTTCATTTTTTTCCTCACAACTGCTCTAGTTGGTAGGGACTATTATTCCCATCTTGCAGATGATACAACTAAGACAAGCATATTTAATTATTTGCCCAACGGGTCATAGAGCTAGCAAATATTTCTGAAGCAAGATTTAAACTCAAGTCCTCCTGACTCCAGGTGTTGTGTTCTATCTACTACATTGCCTGTCTATCTAGGAAAATAAAGCTAAAGCCTAGTCTGATTGTCTAGAGTTAATCAGTTAATATTGTGATCTATGTGGTATATTCTGCATTCACTCAATCACTTATTATCTGGTATAGGCTCTAGAATGTGAATTCCGAAGATGAGTGGATTAACTGCCAGAGGTTTGACATGTGGGTTCTAACAGGGTTATAGAGATCTTGGTCTTAGGACTAAGGTGGAGGATAGTGGTCCAGGTGGGGAGGAACAGATCTGCAGTGGTAGGCAGATGGCAAAATGGCTTGGGTAGATGACCGGGGGACTTTTAGGTGGAGATCAATATTATTGGGATTTCTTCATACTGTGCCCTTTTTTATCCTTCTTACTCTAGATTGGATATTGGTTTAAAAAACAAAACAAAAACTAAAACAAACGATCCTTTAGCTTTACTGCCATTCACTTCATTTGACTTGATAAAAAGCTGCTGTGTGCTAGAGTCCAAGGAAACTTAATAAAATCATAAAATAATAGATCTGAAGGTAATCTTCAAAGTCATTCAGATAAGGAGAACTGATTCTTCCAGGAGCATACAAATTCCTGGCAGAGTCAGGGTTAGAACCGGTTTTTCCTGATGGCCATGCTTAATTCTTTTTCTACTATATTGCTCTGCCTTAGACTCCATTTTTTAAAATTGATATTAAAAGTATCCCTTCAAGACTTTGGTTACTTGATATTCACTAAGAATACTTAATACAAAAGAATATAAGCTCCTTAAGACCATGAACTCTTCCATTTTCATTTTTGCTTCTTCTATGCCTAAAGAAGTTCTTTTACAAATTGTAAGTGTTTAATAAATACTGGTTGAATTGAACTGAATTAGAATTCCTTAGAACTCTAGATATATTATTTATAAAGCTATTATGTATAAACCATTATCAGGGCCTGGAGTTAAATGAATATGTGATCTCTTGATTCGGATATTTTGTCTGATGATGCAGACCTGAATCCATCCATAACTGGTTTCTCTCCTATTCCCCATACAAGACAGCCATCTCTTATATCAAATAATATTTTAATACTATTAACTAAAAAGAAAAAAGAAAACTAGCACAAGTGACCAATACATCAAGAAAACCTGATAATGAGCAATGTACAAGACTTATGGATCTCCCCAGCTTACCAAAAGGGGTGTGTTTGGGGTGTCTTCTCTTTTTCATTTGTCATGATTGATCTTTATAATTTTGTGACATTCATTTTGATTTTGAGGTTATTCTTTCCATTTACATTGTTGTAGTTATTGTGTATAATGTTTTCTTGGTTCTAATTATTTTTATTGCATCAATTCATATAGACCTTTCCATACTTCTCCATATTCATTACATTTGTCATTTTTTACAACACAGTAATATTCCATTGCATTAATGTACCACAATTTCTTTAGCCCTTTCCCAATTAAAGGATAATTACTTTGTTTCTAATTTTTCCTATTAGAAAGAGTGCTGCCATAAATATTTGGAATATGTGGAGATTTTTTTTCTTGTCAATGACTTGCTGCAGGGTAGAAACTCAGCAATATGTCTCTGTTTGAAAGGCATGGACATTTTGGTCACCTCATTTGAATAATTTCAAATTATTTTCAAAAATGGTTGTACTATTTCATAGCTATACCAACAATGTATAAATGTGTCTGTCACTACAAAATTCTTGTAATATTGACTATTGTCATTTTTGTCATCTTTTTTCAATTTGCATGGTGTAAGGCAAAAGCAGCTTGGTTTTGATTAAAATTTTTCTTATTATTTGAGAGCTTTTTACTCAGTCAAACAAGAAATAGACATTTCTTGAGTGCTTACTATGTACCAGGTACTGTTTTAAGTTCCAGGGTTGCAAAAAGAGGCAACAGGCAGTCTCTGTCCTCAAGACACTTAAAATCTAATAAGGGAGATAATATGATAATAAACAAATACGAGAGAGAGAGAGAGAGAGAGAGAGAGAGAGAGAGAGAGAGAGAGAGAGAGAGAGAGAGAGAGAGAGAGAGAGAGAGAGAGAGAGGTGCTGTGGGAAAGAGAGGGAGATATAGATACACACACACACACATATATATATATATATACATAACATATATCTATATATTAAGCTATATAAAGGAAAAGGAGGAAATAATTAGCAGGAGGAAGATACTAGGATTAAGAATGATTGGGCAAGTGTTCCTGTAAAAGGTGGGATTTTAATTGGAACTTAAAGGGAAACTAGGAAAGTTAGTAGGTAGAATGGAGGAGGGAAAGCATTCCAGGAATTGGGGATAGTCAAAGAAAATTCTCAAAGTTGAGAGATGGAGTATCTTGCACATGAAACAGCAAGGATTCCAGTGGTGCTGGACTGAAGAATAGGCAGGGAATCAATGTATAAGAAGACTGGAAAGGTAAGAGGGGACTAGGTTATTTTGAATACCCGATGGAGCATTTTGTATTTGCTCTTAGAGGTGATAGGGAACCACAGTCTGTTGAGTAAGGGAAGGGTGACATGATTAGAGCTACACTTTAGGAAAATCACTAGTGACTGAAGGATGGAAAAAATTGGAATGGGAAGAGATTTGAGGCACACAGATCCAGCAGCAGGCTACTGCAATTATCCAGATGTGAGGAGGTAAAGTTCTGCCCTAGAGTAATGGCAATATCATACGAGAGGAGGCATATTCAAGAGATGTTGCAGGGGTGAAATTGACAAACCTTGGCAACAGATTAGTTATGGTGGATGAGAGACAGTAAGGAGTCCAGGATGACTCCTAGTTTATGAGTCTAAGGGACTGGGAGGATGGTGCCTCCTTCTACAGTCATAAGGAAGGTGAAGAGAGAGGATTAAGGGGGACAGATAAGTTCTGTATTGATCATGTTTAATTTAAGATGGTTTCTGAACATCCAAGATGAGATATCTGAAATGTTAATGGAGAGGTAAGACTGGAGGACAGCAGAGAGACTGGAGCAGAATAGGTAGATTTGAGATTAGGTAGATCTCATTGGTATAGAGATATTAATTAAATCCATGGTGGCTGTTAGATCACCAAATGAAGTAATATATAGAGAAAAAAGAAAAGAACCCATGACATAACTCTGTGGCATGCTTATAGTTTGATGGTGTGTTATGGATAAGGATACAATAAATGAGATAGAAGGGTCTTATAAATGTGAAGATAACAAGGAAAAAGTGATGTCCCAAAAACTCACAGGAAAAAAAGTATCAAGAAGAAAGCAGCAATAACAGCGTCAAAAGCTGCACAGGAATCAAGGATAATGGAAACTGAGAAAAGGCCAATTGATTTGTCAGCTAAGAGATCATTGGCACCTTTAGAGAGAGCAGTTTTGGTGGGATGATAAGGTTGGGAGTTAGATTGTAAGGGGTTAATTAAAGAGTGAGGAAAGAGAAAGTGGAAGCAAAATTATACATGACCTTTTTAAGGAATTTAGCTACAAAGGTCAGAGTACATATAATACAATAGTAGAAAGAGAAGAATCAAGTGAGAATACTTTTTTCAAGATTGGAGAGACATAGAGATGTTTGTTGGCAGTAGAAAATGAGGCAGCAGACAGGGAAAGATTGAAAATGAGTAATAGAAAGGGGCTGACAGAGAGGACAATCTGTCAGAGGAGTCAGGATGGAAAGAAATTACTTGAACTCATGAAGGGTTAGCCTTGGTGCATTAAGATCATTTCACTGTGTGAGTCAGAGGTGAACGAGATAGTGGCAGAAGGTATCTTAGTGATAAGAAATGGGAAGAAAGGGGAAAAGGAAATTGCTAGAAAATGGCCTCAATTTTTTTTTCCTGTAAAACCTGAGGTGAGAATCTCAGCAGAGAGGGTGGGGAGAGGGAAAATCATGGGAGATTTAAAGAGCAATGAAAATGAAAGAGCTACTAGGAAGAGTAGGATAGTGTTTTGATGAGAAGATATGGTAGAACTTTCTAATAGCATTAAGTGCCCAGTTGAGGTTTTGTAACATCAATTTGAATTGATCCCAGTCAGAACAATTGCATTCTTTTCTCTACCATTCATTCAGCAGCGTATATATCAGAATGAGGCATTGAACGGTGGGAGTAATTGAAGGCTAAAGCTTGGCACTGGATAATCAGAGTTATAATAAAGGGGGATAATGATTCAAGAGAAGAGGATGCTGTATATTTGAATTGGTTAATAAGTGGTTAATATGGGAGAAAGAAGAGAGTTGCTAGTACAGTAGAAATGGTTTTGGAGATAATTTAGGGGTCAAGAGATTGGAAATCATAGCGAGGATGAAGAGCATGTATTTTTAAATTAAATTTTTTTTTACTAATTTTCTGTTTTTTTAATGTTCGTTTAAAAAATGTTTCAAATTTTTCCCTCCCTTTAACCTCTCCCCCATTCATTGAGAAGGCAAGAAATAGGATATCAATTGTACATATGAAGTCATGCAAAACATTTCCATATTAGCTATGTTTCAAAAATCAAGCAAGAAAAAAGTAGGAAGTATAAAAAAGTAGACTTTAATCTGCCCTTAGAGTTCATCAGTTCTCTCTACAGAAGTGAATAGCACTTTTCATTGTTCTTGGAACTGTCTTGAATCATTATATTGATTAGAATGACTAAATCTTTCACAATTGATCACTGTTACTATTTTGTTGTGTACGATGTTGTCATGTTTCTTCTCACTTTGCATCATTTCAAATGTCTCAATTTTTTTTTCTGAAACCATCCACTTCATTACTTCTTATAACACAATAGTATTCCATCATAAAAATATACAACTTGTTTAGCCATTCCTCAATTGATAAGCATTCCCTTAATCTCCATTTTTTTGCCACCACAAAAAGAGCTGCAATAATTTTTTTGTAATATAGGTCTTTTTCCTTTTTCTTTGATCTCATTGAGATACATTCCTAGAAATGGTATTGTTGAGTTAAAGAGTATATAGAGTTTGATAGCCCATTAGGCATAGCTCCAAACTGTTCTCTAGAATGTTTCAAACACTTCCTGAAAGACAGGATTTTATAAAGGCAGGCAGAGGGAACAATGGAAAGCCAGTAGATAATGGCCAGATAAGGGAATTTTGGATTTCTTGAATAGAGAGGGAGTACATTTGTTAGTTATGGCAAGATCAAGGATATGATCATCTTTGTATGTGGCACAGATAGGGTGAAAAAGTAATTCATGGTGAGTAAACTGAGGAACTGAATGGTTAGGTGTTTGAGTGACAATCAATATGTATATTGAAGTCCCTGAGTATGAGTGAAATGGAGAGGAGAGAAAAATTCTGAGACGTATCAAATTCTGGAGGAAGGAAGGGGAGTTAACCTGGTATTTATAGACAGCATCCACAAGGATTTTGATTGGGTGGTAGATATGAATAATATGAACCTCAAAGGAAGAGAGATTACTGAGCAGTGGAGGAAGGGGGGATACCTGGAAATGGCAATGGGGTGCAAGCAGTATTTCAACGCCCTGACTGGAGTACTGAGCTTAGGAGAATAAGTGAAAATGCAGCTAGTATTGGGAAGGGTATTCAGGGAGGCTGTGTAATATTGGGGGACTAGAATAGTAATAGCTAGTAGATGTATATTTCTATTCCCAATCACTTATTCTCTTTTGTAGATTCACATTTTTCTCTTCTACCAGTTATTTAAGTCATGCATTCTGTTCTTACAGTTCTCATTTCCATCTTAATCCACTGATGAACAGAGTATTATAGTTCCATGTTCTCCTCAAATTCCACAGAACAATCTTTCTCATTAAATGTTGTAATTTTTCTTAGTTGTGCAGAATTTATTCCTAGGGATTTGAACTCATTTACTAGATTTGAAAGTCATATTTCCTTCTGCTCTTAATATTTTCCTGGTTGACTTATCTGCTTATCTTCAAGGAATCTGAATTTTCTTCCTCCTTGGTTCTATTGTAATTTCAACCTTTCTTCCATTTTCCCTTATGTTCATTTTTTATCAAATATTTTATTTCCCCAATTTTATATAAAAACAATTTTAATATACATTTAATTTTTTTGAATTTCAAATTCTCTCTTTTCCTCTATCACCTCCCTCAAAGAGCAATTTGATATGTTATCCATATTAATCATGTGATGAAAGAAAATACAGAATAAAGAAAAAGGAAAATAAAGAAAGTTTTTAAAAAATATGCTTCAATCTGCATTCAGATTCCTTCAGTTCTTTTTCTGGAGATGAATAGCATTTTTCATCACCAGTCCTTCAAAATTGTCTTGCATCATTGTATTGCCAAAAACAGCAAAGTAATTCACAGTTGATCATTGTGCAACATTACTGTTCCTATATACAAGTTTATCCTTATTCGACTCCTTTAACTTTGCATCAGTTCATGAAAGTCTTCCCAGAATTTTCTGAGAACACCCTGCTCATGATTTCTTATAGTACAATAGTATTCCATCACAATTATAAAGCATAACTTGTTTAGCCACCCCCATTTGATGGACATTCCCTCAATTTCCGATTCTTCATCTTCACAAAAAGAGTGCCAATAGATATTTTTGTACACATAGGTCATTTTCCTTTTTTTTTTAAAAAAAATTTCTTTGGGTTACAAATATAGTAGTGATATTCCTAGGTCAAAGGTTGTGTATGGTTTTAGCACTTTGGACATAGTTCCAAATCATTTTACAAAATGATTGGATCCCCTCACAACTCTATCAAAAATGTATTAGTGTTCCAAGTTTCCCACATACCATCCAATATTTGTCATTTTCTTTTTGTCATATTAGTGAATCTGATTAGTGTGAGGTATCTAATCAATAGTGATCAGAAAATTTTTACATGAGTATAGATAGTTTGGATTTTTGTCTGAAAACTGCCTGTTCATGTTCTTTGACCATTTATCAATTGCAGAATAACTTACGTTCTTATAAATTTTACTCAATTGTCTATATATTTGAGAAAAGAGACCTTTATCAGAGAAACTTGCTATAAATTTCCCTCTGTTTTCTGCTTTCCTCATTTTGCTTGAAATGGTTTTGTTTTTGCAAAAAAGTTTTAATTTAATGTAATCAAAACTGTCCCTTCTATCTCCTGTAATGTTTTTATCCATTATTCATAGATTTGTCACGTAAAGTATCCCATATTCCACAATTTACTTATTGTATCACCCTTTATCTCTAAATCATGTATCCTTTTGACCTTGCCTTGGTATATGGTGTGACATTTTGGTTTATTCATAGTTTCTACCAAACTGATTTCTGATTATCTCAGTAGTTTAGTCGAACAGAGTTCTTGTCCCAAAACCTTAGATCTTGAGGTTTACTTTGGGTTTAATATGATCATTTTCTGTGCTCTGTTATGTACCCAATCTGTTCTTGTGAGCTACTGCTATATTTCTTATCCAGAGTGTTTTGATAATAACCACTTTGCAATATACTTTGAGATCTGGCATGACTAAGCCAATTTTTTTCAAATATTTTTTCTTTGAATCTCTTGATATTTTTCACTCTCCATTCTTTTAGATAATTTTTATCATGTCTTCCAGCTCTATAAAATAATTTTGGGGAGTTTGATATGGCACTGAATAAGCAAATTAATTTAGGCAGAATTTTCATTCTTATCATATTGACTTGGAAGCCAATGAGCAATTAATATTTTTTCCAGTTGTTTATATGTCACTTTATTTGCATAGAAAGTGCTTTGTAATTATTTTCGTACAGTTTCTGGATTATTAGCAGAAAGACTCCTGATTATTTCTACTGTCTATTGTTATTTTAAATGGAATTCTTTCTATTTGCTGCTGAAATTTATTGGTAATACATGGAAATGCTGATGATTTATGTGGGTTAATTTTTTATACTTTAACTCTACTAAAGTTGTTAATTTTCTCAACTAGATTTTAGTTGAATCTCTAGGATTCTTTAAGTATACCATTATCTTCTGCAGAGACTGCCAATTTTATTTCCTCATTACCTATTCTAAATCCTTCACTTTTTTTACTTATTGCTATAGAATTTAGTAAAATTTTGAATAATTATAATGATAATGGACATCTTTGCTTCATCCCTGATCTTATTAAGAAGGGTTCTAGCTTATCCCCATTACAAATAATGACTTACTGATGGTTTTAGATAGATACCACATATTTAGAGGAAAGCTCCATTTATTCCTATGCTTAACAGTGGTTTTCTTTCTTTTTTTATTAAATAACTTGTATTTTTTTCAAAGGCTTTTTCTTCATCTGTTGAAAACATCATATGATTTTTGTTGGTTTTGTTATTGATATGGTAAATTGTGCTGATAGTATTTTTAATATTGAACCACCTCGTCGTAACATGTGATCTTTGTGACAGATTGCTGTATCACCTTGCTCGTAGTTTATTTAAAAGATTTTGCATCAATATGTTTTTGGAGAAATTTCTCTATTTTCTTTCTCTATTTTCACTTTTCTGGGCTTGAGTATCAGCACCACATTTGTGTCATAAAAGAAATTTATTAAGATTTCTTCTTTGCCTTTGTTTTTTCAATGTTTGGTAGAATTCGGTCGTGAATTCTTCTGGTCCTGGTGAATTATTTTCATAGGGATCTCATTGATGACTTATTCAATTTCTTTTTTTAAAGATAAGAGTTATTTATGTATTCTATTTCCTCTTCTGTAAAACTGAACAATTTATATTTTTGCAAATATTCATCTGTTTCACTTAGATTGTCAGATTTATTTGCATATAATTGGACAAAGTAACCCTTAGTAATTGTTCTAATTTCATTTTCATTGGTGGTGAATTCACCCTTCTCATTTTTGATATTAGCAATTTTATTCCTTCTTTCTTTTGTGAAATCAAATTAACCAAAGGTGTATTTATTTTATTGTTTCCCCCCATAAAACTAGCTACTAGTTTCATTATTAGTTCAATGGTTTTCTTATTTTCTTTTATATTAATCTCTCCTCTGATTTATGGCACTTTCAATTTGATGTTTAATTGGAGATTTTAAATTTTTAAGACTTTTTTTGTTGCATGCCCAGTTAATTGACCTTCTTTTTCTCTATTTTATTGATGTAAGTATTTAAAGATGTATAGTTTAGAGATGTACACTTATGCAGTATCCCATAAATTTTGGGTATGTTGTCTCATTGTTGTCATTCCCAATCATTTGTAGGATTAGTTTATTTAGTTTCCAATTAATGTTTAATCTATGTTGCGTTGGACCTTTATTGAATGTAATTGTATAGCAGTATGATCTGAACAGAATTTCTGCATTTGATTGTGAAGTTTCTATTCCTTAACACATGATCAGTCTTTGTGTAGGTGTCCTGTACCTCTGAGAAAGGGTCTATATATTTTTCCATTTCAGCTTTCTCCAGAGGTCAATCAGGTCCAACTTTTCTAGAATTCTGTTCATTCACTTAACTTCTTTCTTGTTTATTTTTTGGTGAGATTTAACCAATACTGAGAGGGAAAGTTTTAAATCCCTCATTAGTATAGTTTTACTGTCTATTTCCTCCTGTAACTCATTTAACTTTAACTATGTAGATGCCATACTATTTGGTGCACATACGGTTAGCATTGATATTATTTCATTATCTATGGTACTTTTTAGCAAAATGTAATTTCCCTGCTTATCTCCTTCAATTAGATCTTTTTTATTCTTTTTCTTTGACTCAGATCATGATTTCCAACCCTGCTTTTTTTTTTTTTATCATTTTTTACTTTAGTTTGAACATATGAGATTCTGCTCCAGTCCTTTACCTTCATTCTGTGTGTATCTCTCCACTTCAATTGTGTTCTTTATAGAAGAACAACAAATTATTGGATTTGGTTTTTAATCTGTTCTGCTACATGCTTCTGTTGTATTTCCTTCAATATTTTTTGTGACTCCTTTACTAAGTTGTTGACTCCTTTTTCATTATTTTCTTGCAATAGCCTCATTTCTTTCTCCAATTTTGCATTTGCCTTTCTTATTTGATTTTAAAACTTATTTTAGAGCTTTTCCAGGACAGACTTTTTCTTTGAGACTTTGCATGTAGCTAATTTTATTTTGTTGTTTTCTGAGTTTGTGTTTTGATCTTCCCTGTCACCATAGTAACTTTCTATGGTTAATTTCTTTGTCGGCTGCTCATTTTTGTCCAGCCTATTTCTTGACTTTATGTAAAAATTGGGCTTTATTCCTGGCACATAGGAGTCACTGTCCCAACATTCAGATTTTTCATACTGCTATTTTCAGAGCTAGTTCTGGGAATCTGTAAGTCTTCAGTTTTTCTAAGATGGGATAATCTAAGGAAAGATGTAACCACTACTCCCCTGACTTATGCTCTGGTCTATGAGTGACCACAAACACTACTTTTCATTTTGAAAATGTGACTAGGGTCCCCACTTCCACTAGTGCTTCTCTTCACCCTGAGACTGCTTCCTGAATTCATTACGGATGATACAACAGAATCCTGTTCCCAGTGCCAACAAAGCATCCCCTGTAATCTTCTTCTGGACAGTTGTTTGATTCCCTTACTATCTGTGGGCTGAGAGATCCAGAACCAATGGTTATTGATGCAAATGTCCTCAAGTCCTGCAGCTGGCTTGCTGGGCACAACCTTCACTGGGTTGCTCTCCACTCTTAAACTGGTGAACAAGACCTTTTCTGGCAACTTTCTAAGTTGTCTGGAAAATTGTTTTGCCCTGTCCTCTTGTTAGTTCTGCCATTCTAGAATTTTCTAAGAAGCATTATGTTTACATTATTTAGAGGGGAATTTAGAAGATTTAATTGAACACCCCCCACATCTTGCCTCTGCTATTGCTTTACTTTCTGCCTCCCTTTTCCCTGATGCTGGTTTCCCTGGGGTTTGGAACTCAAAGTCTCTCAGCTTTCTTTCACACTGGTCAATTCACAATTCATCATCCTAGTTCTCTTTCCCAAGTAAATATTGGGGAGACAGAACTGGCCCTCACTGGATGCTAGAATATTTTTCCCCAACTTCGTGGAGTGCCTCACAAGCCCTTCACCCCCATCCTCTGGTGGTACCCTGTCTGATTCTCTCTATCCTTCAATTCTAGGTTGAGTTTAGAGCATAACCACACTGGTACCATTGCAGCTGTGATTAGTTTCTGTAGTTTGCAGTTTGGTCTTTGAAGATCTGGGAGCACGGAGGGTATTGAGAAGTAGAGTTGAGCTCTATGTCATGTTTCACCTCCTTTCCATACATTCCACTGCTCTCCTAGAGATATTATTTGTCTCATAAAATGCTTCCCCAGCTCTGGCCACCAAGGACCCAGCAAAATTCAACAACCTGGACCCCAGATCGCAGTGTAATGAGGGAAAGAGGATCAGTTGTGGGTTTGGCTGCCCACCCACTTGCTTTGCAGCGGCATACTGGTATTGAATAGTGAAGCTTCACTGCTGACAGATTGACAGGCAGTGAGAGAGAGGGTGCTGAGTGAGATCAAGATATGTTAATTATTTTTCCCCTCTTCTTTTTGGTTCCTGGTGTCCTAAACCATGGAGAAAACAAAATTTGTTTCATATTTCTGGTATAATTTCTGTTTTGGAGAAATACTAAAGGTATAGAAAAGTCTAAAAAATGCCTAGTCCACTATGTTGGTCATGTGATCCCAAAATGACCTCTTTATTTTTTATGGAGCAGTAATAATCCATTACATTAATGTATCACAATATTTTTAAAAACATTTTTTAACCAGTCAGACATCTAATTTTTCCCTTCCTAGTTCTTAGCTATTACAAAACTGACGCTTTAAATATATAAATATATATCAGGCATTTCTTTATTTTTTTTAAACCACTGATCTTGAACTATATGCCAGCAGTACAAATCTGTGGGTCAATGGATATTCATATTTTAGTCCCTTTTTGCATAATTCCAAATGACTTTCTAAAATGATTCTACTAATTCACAGATCCACCAAAAATATGATAGTGTTCCTTTTGTCCCACTTCTCCAATATTGGTTATACCAGTTTTTTGCATGAGATGAAACTTCATGTTTCCTTTGATTTTCATTTCTTTCATCATTTGTGATTTGCCACATTCTTTCATAAGGTTGTATATAGTTTGCAGATGTTTTCGAGATCTGTTTGTTTTTATGCTTTGAGCAATTATCTGTTGGGAAATGGCTTTTAATTATATCTGTTTCTGTTAGTTATGTAAATATATTGGATGCCAAAACCCTAACTAAGAAATTCAGTATAAAGATTTTCCTTCATTTGACTGCTTCCCTTATTATATTAAATGCATTAATTGTATTTGTGCAGAATCTTTTCAGTTTCATGTAATCAAAATGTTCTATTCTATCTTTGAAATTTCTTCTATTCCTTTTGCAATCAATAATACATCACCTACCTAGAACTGTGAAAGATATGTAAATTTAATCTATTCCAATATTTATGGTATTATTCAGGTAGCATAGATTTTGAAATTTTTGTGAAAAATAGTATAAGGTGGGGTGCTAAGTCTACTTTCTCTCAGATTGCTACCTAATTTTCTCAGTAGATCATATCAAGCAGAAAGTTCTTTCCTGAATGATTTTGCTTTGGAAGTTAAAGGAACACTGAGTTATTGAATTACTTTATTTCTGATTCTACTTCATAAAGTCTGTTACATTGGAGTTGAGGACCTGAGAAAATATCTGGTCTTGTAGCTTATTGGTCATGTGATCCAAAAGTATTCTCATTATTTCTTATAGGATAGTGTGTTATTAACCTATTTGTTCACCTAATTCTCTATTTTTAACCAATATCAAATGGTTTTAATCAGCACTGTTTTCCATGGTACATTTTATTCATCTTTCTAAATCTTTCTTTAGTCTAACTGAATTTGTTTTAATTTTTTTGAGTTTTGTAGTTATCCCATCGATGTTTTGATTGCTGTAGCAATAAAATTTTAAACTAACTTATTAATATTGGAATATTTATTATATTGGCCTGACCTGCCTAGGAATGTTGAATATTATTTCAGCTACTTAATTTTTTTTCTTTTCAAATTTATTTAAGGATCATTGTGATTTAATTTATAGAAATATTTTGCATGCTTTTGTAGATTGATTGTCAAGTAGTTTGTGCATTTTGTAAGTATTTTGCATGAGATTTATCATTCTATTTATATCTCTTGGATTTTAAAAATCATATTGGCAAGTTGATTTTTGTGATTTTGTATTGCAGCCTGAAACTTTGCTGAAATTATTGTTTCATTTAGGTTCTTTGCCAATCCCCTCAGGCTTTTTATGTAAAGAAAGTCATCAGAAAAATAGGAATAATTCATTTCCTCTTTTTCTATCTTTTATTAAATGCTTTTTGATTGATTGGGTGAGGTTTTCATTCATTGAGAACTGTTTCCAATTCTATTGTAATCCCCTTGCTGCCAGAGGAAATTGAAAGTAAGGATGCTGGTAAAGTCAAAATTTTCTTTCCATTTTATCATATTCATGCAGATGACCAAGGTACAATGGTACAGTAGATAGAGAGACGGACTTGGATTTGTTCAGATACATGGTAGGTAAGGGGATAAAAGGGAAGATTGGTGACTTTCATAAAGCTGAATATCTTAAGACAGAGCCTAGATGAAATTCATGATTTGGTAGACCTAAAATGCCCTTTAGCCTCTGTGATTTCATAGTTCTGTGACTCTTTGCTTTCCAAGTATGAATTGATGCCCCTTGATTATTTGGATTGACTTCTATGGCATTTCACCCAAGAAGTTGTTCCAATCCTCAGAGGTGTTAATGAAGCATTATTTGTATTCTTAGTTTCTAACTTGTCAAGTGATGCCAAGTCCCACTTTTTGTAACTGTAGCTAATATTTTTATTGGACATTTTAAGTAATATAAAAGTATATGATTGTCCTGGGTATTATCCTTAAATTGAAGGTTCTGGGAAAAACATTTTTCTGACTTGCAAAATGTCAACTCTTGTGTAAGCCAGTGGCTAGTTTCTTTGATTCCTTACCTCATTACACACATAAATGTTTCTTATATCGGCATGTGTGTATGCAAAAATATCAAATAATCTGCTCTTATTTCTACTATAAGTATTATTAGATTATTCACTATTTTAAAAGTAATTTTCAGGGCCCTGGGTTTTAAATTTATATGTTCAAATATGTAACTAAATTAGCTTAAGAAATCTTTTCTTTATATTTGGACAATAATCCAAATGTTTATTTCTTGATACCAAATATCATTCCTAATAACTAGCTTATTATATGAAAATCCCATTTCTTTTATGCAAGTGATCAATTTATGACACTAATGTACAGAGAAGAATAAAACTTTTTAAAAACATTTTTGCTTTTCCCTTCATACAGTGGGAAAATTTTTATTCATGGATTATACATGTAGCAGAATGACACTATGGATATCTTCACCATCATTTGCATGCAGTTCTTCAGAGTTTTCCAAGAATATGTTAGTTGCACACGACATCCAAAATCATTTACCTTAGCCTCTTGTCCTCTGTTTAATGTTTCATGTCTTGCATAATTTTCTGAAAAGGAGTACATTTAACAAAGTCTTAATTGTATAATATTGCTTTTACATAATTTGAATACTAATAAAAATCATGTGTTACTCCGAACTGATATGACCTACCATTTCTGTGCTAAACACTTTCATTTAAAAATATCCATTGAAGATTAATGTTTAATCATCCACATTTTATAATTAGAAAAATATTTAATTCAGTGAGAAGAAAGATTGCATGTAGATTCTAAATTATATTATCAATCTGAAAGAAAACATGGTAATATTACAAATTCTCTGGTGAGCTTTTTTATTCATGGAACTTCCATTACGAACTTATAAATGTTTTCAGTGTTAATGTATGTAACAAACCATATTTTGAAACTTTGGGGGCAAAATGAAAACTTATCCATAACAATGAAATTTATATACTGATTGTAAAATCTGAAATAATAATATCTTTTTATCTTTCAAAATCCTTCTAATGAAACAGAAATATTACCCTTTATAACAAGTCAAGATCTCTTTAGAAAGGTAAATCCTATAATAAGTTGTACCTTTTTCACCATGTTGTTTCTTAACTTGATGTTGGTTAAATATAGCCAAACTGCAAGGATTTGGTTTCTTTCCTCCTCCATTCAATGAAAAAATAACTTAGAATTTATTTAATAAATAAAAAAAAATAGTCAGACATGTGTCCTGGATTTTGTGAGAGCAGATTTTAGAGTATGCAGAGGAAGGATAGATAGATTAATATTCTACAGGGAAAGCTAGACCAGAAAACATAAGATATTCCCAAGAATAAAATTCTGGAAACTCAAAACTGAGATGGAAAGAGTGATAAAAATACACAGAAAACTCTTCCACCAACTTGGATTTTTAAAAGACAGGTAAAAATGTGAAAATGCAAGTAGTGGAGGGCAAACAAAATAATGTGCTACCTATATGAAAATTGTGGAATTATTCATGCTACTGGTCAGAGAAGACTAAAGATCACAAGATATTTTTTTTTACTATAGTCTTTATACTGGGGGAGGGATGGAGTTCTCTTTATTTGAAAATGAAATGGGATGTGTACTTATGTCCTCCTGTGGACCCCATCCTTGCAAGCTGAGTGTTACAGTCTCAGTCTGGATTCACCCATTCTACTCCCACAGGGCATGACCTACTCTTATCACTGCCTTAAATTCAGCTTCCACATAGAATTTTTTTTCCTTTTATGATTGGAGAAAGATGTGCTTTGGAGAAAGCAGGATGACCTTATAGACAAGCCATCTACTAGACAGCATTGATAATTTCCTCACTATCACCAAAGAGCAAAAAGCCCTTGTCCCAGCTTTAACAACTTTGGGATGAAATAAATAAATAAACCTATTTTCTCTCTCTCATGTAGCTCCTGCACTCCCAGTAGGTATTAAAATTCACATATACTTTTGTCTACACCAAGGACAGTCACTCTTTCTTTTGTAACTCCCTGATTCTTAAATAATGAAACACAAAGAGCAGCTAGTATCAATCATATTTTTTTTACTGAGAATGTGCAATTATATACTAACTAAATATAAAATTATGAATAAACAAATAAAAGAAATGCTTTGGACTATACCATGATCATTGAAAACAAGTGAGTAAGGATCATATTTGGCATATTTGATTTCAAAATTTTATTTATTTAGGCAATAATTACAAATACGCTTTTCAGGCTTTAATGTTTTTTGTGCTACAAATGGAATTGCAAAGCAAGTAAATTCAACTAGTATTTTAGTAGGTACTTACTGTGCTTCACACATAGTAACCAGCTAAAAGAAAAACTGTACCTGACCTCAAGAAGCTTATATTCCAAGGACAGAAGATAACATATACAAGGAAGCTGAAAAGCAGTAGTGGGGGGAAAATCATAGAGAAAAAAGTCCAGAGAGTCAGAATTGGACCCAAGAGAGAAATGAAGGAATGGACCTGATTTGTTTGGGTAGTAGTTTTAAATTGGAGGTTCTAAGAAGAGTAGTCAAATCAGAGTGAGGGATCAAGGCATATATTGATCTTTCAGAGTGGGAAGGCTGATAGATCATGGCACAGAAAGAAGCCTGGAGTGTCAGAGAAGAATGAAGATGTAAATTTTAAGTTACTGAACTTTTAAAAATTTTTAAAAATACATCTTAGAGATGTATCCCCCCTCAATTCCCCAGTTTATTTGTAAAAAAATAATACTAATATACAAGAAATCATAAATTTGTCAAAATGAAGAATTCACCATGCGTATGAAGACTATGTTGCAAACTCTTTATGATTTAAGGTAAGTAAGTCCTAAGGAGTCACTCAAGGTTCAGGTAGGTCAAGGGGTTTGTTCATGCTTATGTAGCTAGTATGTGTCATAGTCAGAAATTGAACATAGGTCTTTATGACTTTAAGGTTGGCTATCTATCTACAATGTCTCTAATTATTATTTTACTAGTGAGGAAACAAGTTTAGAAAGAGTAACTATAAACACATAGAAAAGTATAAAAAGTATTCAATATGAATTCATGTGACATTCACACTTGACAAGAGCAGGGTATGCATTATGTAAGAGATGACGTTTGAAGGTAATAGACCTTGGAAGACAGATATGATTTCAACATTTTGATATAGGGAGGTTGCAATTATATTAGCGAGGAACTTAATTGTCATTTTTTGTAGTATGGACTTTCCTTGATAGGAAATTGGGAAAACTGAAGTTTTCTGAGCAATTATAAATATCATAAAAATCACAACAGATTTCTCTAGTCTTAATATTTAAAATATATTGGAATATAGAGAAACTAGAATCAGGGAGAATAGTTATGTAGGAATTTCAATAACTTAGTTAACAGGTAATGAGTAACTGAAAAAAGGTGGTTGTAGGAAGAATGGTTACCTGGGGACCAATTTTTAAAAGTGCACAGATTTGATGAGTAGATTCTTATCAGAAACTGGGATTGAGCAATAGGGAAGAGTAAAAGGTACTCCTAGGTGCTAATTATGGGTAAAGGTTGTGTCAGATCAGAAAATCAGTAAAAGTATCAGCTTTCAAGTGGGAAGATGAGTTTTTTTCTTTTTTGATATGTAGAAATTGAGTGCAAATGGGACACCAACCGCATTATAATTAAACAGAAAGTTAGTGTTATTCTTGAAGTGACAAGCAGATATAGATGAACAGCATTGATTTTTTAAAAAGATATTTATTTACTTTTAGTTTTCAACATTCATTACCATAAGATTTTGAGTTCCAAATTTTCACCCCATCTCTCTCCACCTCCACACCAACACACTGCGCATTCTGATTACCCCTACTACCAATCTGCTCTCCCTTCTATCACACCCTTCCCTTCCCTTATCCCTATCTTCTCTCTTTTCTTGTAGGCCAAGGTAGATTTCTATACCCCATTAACTATATTTCTTATTTCCCAGTTCCATGCAAAAACAATTCTCACCATTCGTTTCTAATACTTTGAATTCCAACTTCTCTCCCTTCCTCACTCCCTATCCATTCCCACTGAGAAGGCAAGCAATTCAATATAATATACATGTGTAGTTATGCAAAACACTTCCATAATAATCACGTTGTGAAAGACTAACTATACTGCCCCCCATTTCTTCTATTCTCTCTTTTGACCTTGTCTCTCCCCAAGAGTGCTGACTTCTAATTGCTCCCTCCTTCCATTGCCTTCCCTTCCATCATCCCCCCTACTCTGCTTATCCCCTTCTCCTCCACTTTCCTGTATTGTAAGATAGGCTTTCATACCAAAATGAGTGTGCATTTTATTCCTTCCTTTAGTCAAATGTGATGAGAGTAAGCTTCACGTTTTCCCTCTCACCTTCCCCCTTTTCTTCTCCATTGAAAAAACTTTTTCTTGCCTCTTTTATGAGAAATAATTTGCTTCAATCCATTTTTCCCTTTCTCTTCCCCATATATTCCTCTCCCACCCCTTAATTTTATTATTTTAAACATCACCCCTTCCTATTCAACTCACCCTGTCATGTATATATGCATATAATCCCTCCAACTATTGAAATACTGAGAAATAGCTCAAGATTTACAAATATTATCTTTCCATGTAGGAATGTAAACAGTTCAACTTTAGTAAATCCCTTATGATTTTTCTTTCCTGTTTACATTTTCATGTTTCTCTTGATTCTTGTGTTTGAAAGTCAAATTTTCTATTCAACTCTGGTCTTTTCATCAAGAATGCTTTGAATGTCCTCTATTTCAATGAATGACCATTTTTTCCCCTGAAACTTCATACTCAGTTTTGCTGAGTAGGTGATTCTTGGCTTTAATTCTAGCTCTTTGGCTTCTGGAATGTCATATTCCAAGCCCTTCAATCCCTTAATGTAGATACTGCTATATCTTGTGTTATCCTGATTATCTTTCCACAATACTCAAATTGTTTCTTTCTGGCTGCTTGCAATTTTTCCTCCTTGACCTGGGAACTCTGGAATTTGGCTACAATATCCCTAGGAGTTTTTCTTTTCAGATCTCTTTCAGGAAATGATCACTGGATTCTTTCAACATTTATTTTGCTCTCTGGTTCTAGAATATCAGGGCAGTCTTCCTTGATAATTTTAGGAAAGATAATATCTAGGCTCCTTTTTGATCATGACTTTTAGGTAGCCCTATATGTTTTCACTTGTTCTCCTGGATCTATTTTCCAGGTCAGTGGTTTTTCCAATGTTATATTTCATATTATCTTCCATTTTTTCATTCTTTTGACTTTGTTTTTTAATTTCTTGGTTTCTTATAAAGTCATTAGCTTCCATCTGTTCCATTCTAATTTTTAAAGGACTCTTTTCTTCAGTGAGCTTTTGAACTTCCTTTTCTATTTGGTCAATTCTGCTTTTAAAGCATTCTCCTTATTGGCTTTTTGTATCTCTTTTTCCAACTGAGTTAGCCTATTTTTAAAGGTGCTGTTTTCAGCATTTTTAGGTGTCTCTTAGCAAGCTGTTGACTTGCTTTTCATGATTTTGTTGCATCTCTTTCATTTCTCTTCCCTATTTTTCCTCCACCTCTGTTACTTGATTTTCACAATCCTTTTTGAGCTCTTTCATGGCCTGAGACCACTGTATATTTTGGGGGTTTTGGGATGCAGAAGCCTTGTCTTTTATGTCTTTCTCTGATGGCATGCTTTGTTCTTCCTCATCTGAAAGGATGGAGCAAAATCCCTGTTCACCAAGAAAATAACCTTGAATAGTCTTATTTTTTCCCTTTTTTTGGGCATTTTCCCAACCAGTTACTTGACCTTTGAGTCCTTTGTCAAGTGGAGGGTATTCTCTAGGGACATGTAAGTTTGCAGTTGCTCCAAGGTGGCACATAAATGGAGATATGTTTTCTCCTCTCTTGTCCTCCACTTTGGTTTGGGAGCAACCACTGACTTTTCTGCCTAGGGTCTGCACATAAGAGTTCCCTCTCCACAATCTCCTCTAGCTCACCAGGCCAGCACTCCTCCTCACACCAGGGCCACCACTCAAGGCTGAGATCCAGATCAGTCACTTGATTCCCCTAGGGTCTTTAGACTGAGGACTTCCAATCAGGACCCTACCACAGTTGCTGCTGACACCCTGGGGCAGGGACTAGGGCCAAATCCTGCTCCCTTCTCCCCCAGGTGAAAGAGATTTCTTACTGATCTTTGAAGCTGTCTTTGACTTTTGTGGGTTTAGAACTCTGGGAACCAGAGCTGCTGCCCAGGATTCCACACCCTAAAGCCTGTTCCAGTCCTGTCCTTGCCACACAGCCTGGCCAAGGCTGGGCTGTACTATCCTCAGAGCTGGTGCAATAGACCTTTCCTGTTGGCCTTGCAGGCTGCCTTGAACTGGACATCTTTTACTGTGTCATTTTGTGGCTTATGCTGCTCTAGAAATTGTTTAGTGTCATTTTTGACATGTATTTTATGAGCTTTGGGGGTAGAACTAGAGCATGTCTGCATGTCTATCCTTCTACTCTGCTATCTTGGCTCCACCCCCAAATGCAACACTGATTTTTTTAAAGGAAAACGCAAGAACAGAGAGAAGTGCAAAGAAAAAAAATTATACTGTCCTACTTTTCTCTTTCTCAAAGGGCTTAATTTCTATCACCTTTAAAACTCAGAAGTCTTTTGAAAGATTGAGGGATTAAGATGTGGTTCCCTAACCTTCCACGTGTTATTTTGTGGTTCAGTTTGGGGTATTTTTCAAAGCTCACAGGTTCACTTCTTTTACTTGCTAAAGGAGTGGAGGAATCTGAAACAGTTGAGAAAGAGAAACAAGAGGGAGAACCTGCATACCTGGCAAAAGGCCTTGACACAGTGTAGCTGAGGAATCAATGCTAAAGATAATTTCCAGATGTCATGAAGTTGAGAGGAAGAGCTTATACAATTGAGAGCACAATGAGCAGAAAAAATCATGATGGTCTAGTTGTGTCAACCTCACACAGAAATAGGGGTTGGGGAGGAGGGTTAAACTATATGTAGGAATCCCTGATGCTCACATTTTGACTTAGAAAATGACATTAACATTACCTGTGCTCTATTGAATTTTTATTTTGTTAAATATTTCCCAATTATATTTTGATTGAATTCAAACTGTGCTCAGGAGATTTGTACCACCATGTTTAATATATCTCTTCTACAAGAATAGGAGATATTTAACGAAATTTCAGATAGACAAATGCAAATTCTTATACTTGGGTTAAAATTGATCTTTTTGCTTAAAAGATGATGGAGACAATAGTTTGTCTTAAAAATGTTTGGAAATTTTAAGGAAAAAAGTTTATTATGAGTCTATAATTTGATATTTACAGGCAAACTAGCCCACGAAAATTTACTGCATTTGAGGTCTTAGGTGGTGATAATCTCCCCTAGTCCTGTGTAATTGCGAGTTTGCATGTAGAATATTGTGTTCAATTAAAGATGTCATATTTTAGGAAGTCATTAATAAACTAGATAACACAGAGAGGAGAGTGATCTGAATAGTAAAGAGTCTTTAAATCCTATCATATAGGATATACATGAACTCCAGAAGGTACTGCAGGTGTTTAGCTTTGAGGAGAAAATATTGGGGTAGGGAGAGGAGTCAGATGGGTATGTGGATTGAAAGATTCTTCAAACATCTGAAGGGCAGCCAAAGAAAGGGAAGTGCATTTATTTTACTTATCTCCAGATATCATAATTAAGAACAATGGATGAAAATTGCAGAGAGACAAATTTAAGCTTTTTAGAAGAGGAAAAATTATACACAACTTCCTATTCATAAAAGTTATGGATTTTCCATCTTTGGAGGTCATCAAGCAAATGACTAATTATTTTTAGGTGTGCAGTAGATGAGAATTCTTGTTCAAGAAAGAGACAGATTAGGTAGTCTTTAAGATTCTTTGATTCAGAGGAAAATCATTTTTGCTTCAGAGTAGCCTTTGCAGACTGCATAATTGCCTCCCCCTACTTCAGGTGCTGACACTTAGTTTTGGTTACCTTTCTGCTGCTCTGAGGCAGATGGTGACCCAGTTTCCTGAAGGTAAACAGGTCACTTATTAAAATACTATCAAAAATAAAGAAACCAGGGGAATTTCTAATGAATCTCAAACTATTCTTAATGATCTAGTATCTCTAAAAATTCTGTTTGAGGCATACCTTTTTTAAAAAATAAATTTATTTTTTTCAACTATCAAGCAATTTTCTCTATGTTCTCATATGTGTATATATATATATATATACATATATGTGTATAGAGGAGGAAGAAGGAGAAGAAGAAGAAGAAAGAAAAAGAGGAAAAAATGAAGAAAGAAAAAGAGAGGGGGAGGAAATATAGGGCTTTTGTATCCTACAAATATCCTCAAGCAAGATAAATTCTCTTATGAGCCACATAAAACACATTTTTAACTCTTCATATTAGTACATATTCAAGGTAACCTATCTCCAAGGAAATTATCTCAATTACTTCCTCACAGAATCATTGTGCTAGAAGGGTTTCCTTGGTTCACAAAAATCACATAATTTTGCATTGGAATGGAAAACAGAGAAAATCTAGTGCAATCTCTTAATTTTGTCTGTGAGGATACAGAGTAATAACTTGAAAAAGGGCACATGATTAGTTAGCAGGAACTCAGAATGAAAACTATCTTTTCAACCCAAATCCAGGGCCCTTTCCATTACATGATCTTGTCCCTATAGGTTATACAGTGTCACTGCCTGAAGACCTCCAGGGATTGACTGCTAATGTTATGGCTCCTGAAGCAGTCTACACCACTAGAGTAGAGCCAATTTGAGAAATAACACTTTTCTCACAGTCATAATCTTTGAGTGCCAATCCTCATAAAATTGTTCTTAGTTCACTTGAGATGCCAAGAGGCAGAGGCATGGTGCTACAAGGACTCTCATATTCTTCCCTGTTGCAAAATATTGCTTTCCCGTTAATGACTTAGTTGTGCCAAGCGGGTGGAGTTTTCTTACAGCAGGGGGGTGGGTGGAAAAAAAGTATTTGACCTTTTTGAATTCCATGTTCTTTGTCTCACAGGGAGAAAAGCACAAATGATATCAGTTTTCGGCAAATCTTCTGGAAGCCAGGGGGTGTCTGGGTTGTTCTTGTGGGCAGTTAAGACCAAGGATTTCTCTGCCATGAGAAGTCCCAGGGTGATCCACTTGGGCTAAGGGCCCAAAAGGGAAATAAAAAACAAAACCAAAATTGATGTTCAGATCTCTGTGATGTTTCATTTGAGTTCAATTTTTCTCCTATATCCATCTTTTCTCAAGCCTTTCGTCTCTTATTCTTCTAGGATAGAGAAACAAATATGCTTTCTTGTGCACCCTTGTGAAGATAAATATCACTTACAAATGCTGTCTGACCTATCCAGGGATAGCCTCAACTCACACATTATTATTTTAATGTGCTATAAAATTATAGAAAATTTGAATGCTATTAAATCTATGTCCATATATGTGCATAAATACATATATGTTCACATGTATATACTTATGTATATATATACATATATATTTTATATAAAAAAAATTCAGTCAATTAGATTTGGAAAATAGAGGAATATGGTTAATTGAAATATAATGCCCTTCTTCCTTTATTTAGCAAGTAAACATTTATTAATAACAGATCAAATTTATAAAGTGATTTGTTCTGTCCTGAACCTTCTCTTTTGCTTACATATACCATCTTTCCTGGTGATCTCGTCAGTTCTCATGGGTTCAATGATCAGCTCTGTAGAGGTGATACCTAGATCTATACAACCAATCTTAACCACTCCCTGAACTCCAGTCCCATATCTCCAGCTGCATCATGGATATCTCAAACTGGATGACCAATGAACATCTCGAGCCCAATATGCCCAGTAGCTTAGAACCTTATCCCTTTTCAAGCTTCCCAATTATCTTTGAGGGCATTACTATCCTTACAGAGGTTTGTAGTCTTTGTATGATCCTCAGCTCCTCTCTCATATATATCCAATATGTTGTTAAGTCTTATTTCAGCTTTCACAATATTTCTTTGTGTCCCCCTCTCTCCATTCACACGGTGAATATTCTGGTAGAGACTCTCATCACCTAGCTCCAAGATTATTGGAATAGCCTCTCACTTATCTCCTTGCTTAAGATCTCTCCTCATTCTAATCCATTCTCTACTCAGCTGATGAAGTAATTTTCCTAAGCATAATGTCTGACCAAACCACATCTTCCTTGTCCCCCTGCCAAAAAAAGCTCCATTGCTTTCCTATTACTTGTAGATCAAATACAGAATACTCTTGATATTTAAAGACATTAGCAATCTGTCTCCATCTACAAATCTCCATTCATAGGCTTCTTAAACTCAAAATTTCCAAAGCAGAGATAATTATTTTCCCTGCTAAACTATGCCTCTTACTGATTTCTCTTGAGAACACCATCATTTTTTAAATCAACTAGATTTGTAACCTTATAATCATCCTACTTCATTATCCTGCATTTTTGATTCATCAGTTGCTAAATTTTATACATTCTACATCCACAGCATCTCTTCCTTTTGTATCTGTCTCTAAACTTACAAAATCAACACCCTGTTTCAGGACCTCATCACCTCTTACCTCAACTAACACAAAAGGCTCTCAATTTCTAGGCTCTTCCCTTGACAATTCATTCTCCAAGGAAATGCCAAATAATAAATCTAAAATGCAATCATTCTTCCACTCAAGAAGCTACAATGGCTACATCTTTTGCCTAGAAAAAAATGCAAACCACTTCTCAGTTTGGCATTTAAAGATCTTTCCAATGTAATTTCACCTACCTTTCTAGGTATTGAGCTTAACTTCTCTTTTATATACAATATGTTTGAGAAGAAGCAGCCTGGTTGCCATTTGTTGAACTCAGTCCTCCATCTCCATCCTCCAGCTTTTGTTTAAGCTGCTCCCACATGTCTGGAATGTTTCTCCTCATCTTTGCTTCTTACAATGCTAAGTTTTCATAAAGGCTTAACTTTGGTTTCATCTCCTACAGGAAACATTTTCTAACATCCCAGCTTAGTGTTTTTCCTCCTCCAATAATTTTGCATTTGATTATGTAAATGTTTCCCACCTACCCCTCGTAGCATAAAAATTCTTTAAGGGAAAGGTATATTTTTATTTTCTCTTTGTATCCCAGTTCCTTAGAGTAATGACTCTAAATAGTAGATGTCTAATGAATGACTTATGGAAGGACTGAATGAATCTGCAAAGCATGCCAACTCTGCCTTTATCCAAGACATTGATAATGCTAAATGGCATATGATCAGACATATATGAGTGGGCCATTCGGTTAGATCCAATACTTCAATTGGACAATAATTTAGTAATAACAATTATTTGGGTCCAGTTATTCAGCTGCATTCAAATACATATTTGCCATCTCTGAACTTTATTTTAATCTCTGAGAAGCCCGACAGTAAATTAAAGGAGAGAAATGAAATAGCTTGTGATGATTAATGTTAGAATCAGTTGGTAAATAAATACTTATGATGTTGTTCTGGTTTATTTTTCTGGGATTCAGGGATTAGTATGATCAGGAATTGTGCTAAACTCTGGAGATACAAAGAAAGGCAAAACAAACTACAAAAGGTGATCCCCACCCTCAGGGAACTCACATTCTAGTGGAGTAAGCAACACATAAAAATTCCACTGTTTTATATAATTATGTGTGTAATATATGTGTATATATATATATACACATAGTTCTGTATGGAAATATTTATAGAGTAGATATGTGTATTTAGAAATATATTACCTCCCCTTCACATTGCATATTTATGTGTAATTATCTTCCATTTGCACTGCCTGTGTGTGTGTATGTGTGTGCACATGTGGTATAAATGGAAGATAATTTATCTATTTATCATTGAGATACCTACATATATATACATACATATATACATATATGTATATGTATGTGTATGTGTGTGTATGTGTGTGTGTGTGTATATATATATATAGTTTATGTAATGTGAAGAGAAGTCATTCTCAGAGGTAAAAAGATGGAGCTGGGGATCCAGAAAAGGTACAGAAGGTGAGATTTAAAGTGAATCTTGAAGGAAGCCAGGGAAACAAATAAGTAGAACTATGAAGGGAGAACAATACAAACATGGGATTAACCAGTAAGAAGGCAAAGAGCAAAGAAATGTAATGTCACATTGGAGGAATAGCAGGTAAGCTAGTGCCACTGGGTTATATAGAACATGATACAATGTAAAGTGTCAGAAGACTGGAAAGGTAAGAAGGAACCAAATAGTGAAGGGCTTTAAATGGTGGAGGATCTTCTATCTGAACCTGGAGGAATAGGGAGCCACTGTAGTTTATTTTGGTGGAAAAAATGCGATATGGTCAGATCTCTGTTGGGGGATAGGTGAGGAGATTAAGCACCTGGACCTAGAGTCAAGATCCAGTCTCAGACACTTACTAGCTGTGTGATTCTGGGAAAGTCATATAATTTCTTTGTGCCTCAGTTTTCTCATCTATGAAAGTAGATAATAATAGTGCCTAACTACCAGGGTGGTTGTTAGGATAAAATGAATTAATATTTATATTAACTACCTTGTAAATTTTTGTAAATCTTAGTACATTGTAAATCTTAAAGCACCATATAAACATATATTTATAATATAAATATTGTATATAATATATAAAGAAGTATATGAAGATTAGATATTATGATGGGTTCTGTTTTGGATATATTAAATTTGAGATGCCTATAGGTCATCCACATAGAGATAAAAAAAAAGTTGAATAGTAATAGGGTGAGATAGGTGTGGTGCCCATATAGTTTATGCGTACATGAGTTTCTCTATATCAGAGGTCAGCAAGATACATATAAACACTAAAGTTTTATCTATTAAAAACATTTTAAAAAAACATTCCTAGCTTTGGGGATGTACAAAGTCAGGTAGCAGGATGAATTCGTCCTTTTGTTTAAGGAACTGGTAGAAATGTGGCTCGTAGTAAAGCTTTGGTAGATAATAGAAGAGTCTTGCTCATCCTTCTCAAAAAAAATCTTCTACATTTTGACTAAAATATTCCTGAGAGTTTTCTAGAAGTGTATGGTGAATACTTTTCTCTTTTTAATTTGCCTTTGGTTCTAAGAGATCTGTGCAATTTTCTTATATGATTTCTTAAAATGCAATAGCTAGACTTTTTTTTGTCACGGTATTCAAGTGGTCTGATGATACTTAAATTATCTTAAAACAGATTTGTCAGTCTGTTTTCCAGGTCACTTATTTTTGCCATGCTATAGACTACACTGTCATCTATTTTTTGCAGCATTTTGACTGGTTTCAATATTTCTTGGTACAAGGAATCATTATATTTGGTCAGTTAGAATTGGACAATACTGTTTGTTCTGAGTTGTTAATTCCTTTTCCATAGCTCCCATTTCATCTTCCATTTTAACTCTACTAATCTTCTGTTTTTAAAACTTTAAAAATGGTTTTAATTTTTTTTAGCTTCCTTCCTCCTTTTTTAAATGTTTGCTTTATCTTTTCTGGGAATTCTGGCTGTACTTGAGCCCAAGTTATATTTTTAATGAAATATTTGTGGTAGATGCTTTGGAGTCTCTCTCTCTCTGTCTCTCTCTTTCTCTCTCTCTGTCTCTCTGTCTCTCTCTCTCTGTCTCTCTCTCTCTTTCACTCTCTTACATCTTGAGTTTTCTTGTCACCCTTATAGCTCTTTATGATGAGATTACCTGTTTTGTTGCTGTTCATTTATCCAACCTTTTTCTGACATTTATGTTAGGGCCAGGCTGTGTTTCCCACTGGAGCATGAAGGAAATATCTGATTTGAACTTTTATATTCCTGGGTCGCTCTGCTGCTTTCTTGGTAGTATTGTGTTGCATTATTCCATCATCTCCAGGACAGAACAGGCTAGTATATAAAAGTCTGCAGTGCTCCTAAAGGGTATAATCGTGGGCAAAGTCTGATCATTCCCCTCACCCTCTGGTTTCAGTGTTGCCATTCCCTGATCCAAGTTTGGATCTGAACAACAGGCCTTGTGGACTTATCACTTGTTAGAAGTTCCAGTAGACTGCTTCTGAATTTAGCTTCTGTGTTCTACCTGGAAAGTTTTATAGGTTCAGAGATTTCCGCCTTGGCTATTTTACTACAGACTTTAGATTGAGTTGGAAGCTAGAACTATGTCCTTACTCTTTTCATGGAGTCTGAGTCAAATAACTTGTTTGCTTATGTGCTTCTCCTTCATGGAGCACACTGACTAGGGCCTGTAACCTTTCCTTGAACCCAGAATAGAGGTAATTTCCTTAGTCTACGACCCAGAAATAGTGATCTCCAGAGATTTCAGATGGCACCTGTTCCCATGCCCTCTTATGGGGAGTTTCTAGGACCTTTTCTTTCCCTGGTGTAAAGCATAAGTCTTTTTTTCATTCTTTGAATGTTGAAATGCTCCACATGTTGAGCTCCTCAATCAGATTCCCATCCCAGCATGCACAGACCTCTCTGTCCCCACTCTGTTGACTTGGGTTGAAAACATGACTCAATGTTTTTTTCCCTTAGATTTCTAGTTGGGATTTAGAACTGTTTTCTAGATATTTGCTGAAGGATTATGCTGAAGGAGCAATAGTTTGTTGCTTCCTGTTACTCTTCTATCTTGATGCCACATCTAATCTAATGTTTTTAAAAATTATTGAAAGTCAATGTCTTTTTAAAAATCATTAAAACTCTGTCACTGGGTTGTCATTTTTCTCCTAAGGAAAAAATGGGACTTAAAAATAATTAATCCTATTTTCATAGTGTTCTAAAATTTAGAAAGTTCTTCCCTCAAAAAAAAGACCTTTTGAGAAACAATCACCACCACAAAACCCAAGTGAATTATAAATTTTGATGAGTTGGATACCACTGCATTCAACTTAACTAGCACTTATTGCACAATGACAAAACTTAAAATTGTCCCTGTCATCAAAAGCTTATATTTTGCTGAAAGAGGGGAATATTGCATGTGAACAGATAAGACAGACTGTCCAAGTGATACAGGGCAAGAGAACATCCAAATTAAAGTCAAATAATCTGGATCCAATCTTGCTTACTCTATTGGGAAAGTCCTTTGTCCTCCATGGTCTCATTTCTTCCACATATGAAATGAAAAAGTTGGACTAGATTATTTCTGCAGTCCTTTACTGGTCTAAATCTATGAAACAAAATTTTTTAAAAGTGAGAAAGAAAATCACTAGAGATATTAGAGAAGTCTGCTGTGGGAAGCAACTGTACTTTTCATGGCGGGCAAAAATGAGGAAAGAATATATTAAAGAGATGGGAAATTGATTTGTCAATTAGTTACTTAGAGAACATCCTCCCTGTTAGAATGAAAGTTCCTTTTGTACCGGCATCCCCAAGACCTAGCTTAGTGCTAGGCACATAAGAGGCACTAGATAAATTCTTTCTTATTGATTGTTGAAAGAGTGGGCACCATAAAGTGCCTAGAGGAAAGTCTAATGAAATAAATCTGGATAGGTTTTTGGGAGCCAGGATATGAAGTTCTTTTCATTCCAGGCTATATAAAAATATATATACTAGTATTTTGTTTTAGAGGTAATAGGTTAATATCAGTTTTTTGACAAGGAATTTGACATGTTTGGGTCTATATTTCAGAAAGATTATTTTGGCAGCTATTTGGAGCCTGTGGAAGACAGTGAAAACAGAAAAACCAATGAAAAGAATATGGCATTAAGAAAAGATGATGGTAGGAATTATAGTGATGGGTATTTGTGCAGAAAGAAGGAACTGATATGAGAGCATATGTGGATGTAGAATTGTCAGGGGATAACAACTGTTCTGGGTTATAGATAATTGAAATATTATTGTAAATTGAATTGCAGAATAGGTTATGGACTTGTAGAAAATCTTACAGTATGAGTATGTGATAGGTTGGAAACCAGAACTCACAAGTTTTTCATCTGAATCCAGATGTTGATGTTTGAATCTTTAAAAAGAAAAATGCTTGTTTTCAGATGCCTAAGCACAACAGGGCACATAATATGGAGCAACAGGGTTACTGAGTATTTCTAAGCTCTTGTCATATTATGCATGTATTAAGCAATCTGGCTGGGTGGAGTCTGTCTTGACCATGGGTCACACCTCTGGGGCAGTGGTGATTGTTACACACAGTGATGGAGGCCAGATGCTGCAAGCCCTCAAGAATTGGTGACATTTTAGTTCGGGATCCTCCCTGTCATGTCTAATAGGAAATATAAAATTACCGTCAATATCCAACACACAATGAGGAATTCAGGCTCACAAAATGTTAATGAACGTCATTCTTTTTTCAGAGTCTCATGGCTACTCCCTTGTCTGTCCAGCAAGGGAAGAGGAGCATTTTTGGCCATTCTGACAGATAAAACCAGAACCAGTAGCATTATAAACAGTACACATTGCTCCTCTGTCTAGTGGACATTTTCAAATGAGGTTCTTTATCCAAAGATCAGGATTAAGTGGAAATGTCTAACAGGTTGGCTTAGCCTGCATGAAATATACTGACTAGTTATGATCTTTGGGTCTAATTTTTTTATGAGCTGGGACATTTTTCTTAAATGGCCAATAAATGGTATTTGAAGTGTGATTTGTACCAGGTCCTCTGATTCCAAATCCACTGTTCTTTCCACTACTCCATTCTGATCATCACCAGCTCTCATCTCACCTTTTACAAAAAAAAAGAAACAAGGCCAGAGAGGTTAAATAAGTTGCCTAAGTTTGCACTGTCGGTTAGTAATAGAGGTTTGATCCAGCATGCCACAATAGTGTCCCTGGGATCCAACTAAGGTCCTGTGACTCAAATCCAATGTTCTTTCCATTACCTCATATTCATAGTGCAAAATGATTCAAGGTACGCAAGAGAAATCACAAACCCTGTCCTTAAGTTAATGTAGGAAAGTAAAATGTTCATTAAAAAATAGCAACATAGGAAAATACGTATGCCAAATCTATCATTCAAGAGAACTTTCAAGCCTGGTTATCAGAAAGTACTGCTGAATTTCCAAAATGTCTTATGGATATTGAATTGCCAATTAATTTATAGAATTATTAATTGACTTATTACAACTTAGGAAAAAAGGAAACGTTCTCCAGGGAGTGCATGCAAGCTTCAGCTACGTATCCTGCTTTTTACCCATGACTTTATTGTGCTTTGTTCATTCAGTAAGAGCATCTATGAGTAGCAGATGGTCTCAGTCCTTGTGCTCCTAATTTATAACTAAGGGAATAGAACCGTTGAGGGATCCATCCTCTGGGTCAAAGAGGAGGCAGCATGCTTTTCTGGGGAAGAGGATACTAATTGGAAAAGACCAAATGGCAGAAAATGGAGATTAGCGTTTCACCCAGACTTTGATGGTGCAGAGGCAAATGGCAGGGTCCTGAGGAGAATACAGAAGCAGGTGAGGTGGTGTGAGGAAAGGGGTAGTGGAGGGAGGAAAGCAGTGGTGGATGAGAGACAGTAAGGAATCAAGGGTGACCTAAATGGGGGGTGGTGCTGGTGGTAACCTCAAGAGAAATAAGGAAGTTAGCAAGAAAGGAGGGATTGTAGGGAAAATGAGATCAATTTTGGACATGGTGAGTTTAAACTGTCTACTGGACATCCATTTCAAGATGTCTATTAGGAACTGGAGATAAGAGACTGGAATTCAGCAGAGAGGTTAGGGCTGAATAAGTTGGTTTGAAAATCAGCATAAAAATGATTATTGAGTCCATGGGAGCTTAGAAGTCCACTAAGTGAAAGAGTTTTGAGGAGAAAAGAAGAGGGTGCAGGACAAAGCCCCCATGGGACATCCATGGTGTTATCAGGTGTGACCTGAAGATCCATGAGAGCTTGTGAAGGAGTGGTCAGATATATAGAAGATACATTAAGAGAAAGTAACAACCCCAATACCTAGAGAGAAGTGGGTATCAAGGAAAATTTAGTGACTGATAGTTTTAGAATGGAGTGAGGTAGCTAGGTGGCATATTGGATGGAATGTTAGGCCTGGAGTCAGGAAAACCTCAGCTTAAATCCAGCCTCATACACTTAATCTTGAAAGCTACCTAATCACATCTGTAAAATGGGGCTAGTAATAGCACCTACCTCTCAGGGTTGCTGTTGTGAGGATCAAATGAGACCACTGGAAAGCAGTAAGCACAATGACTGGCACATAGCGAGTGCACTATAGATGTTAGCTATAATTAATAGTAAAAGTTGCGGGGATATTAAGAAGGATGAGAACTGAAAAATTTGTCAATTAACGAATTGGCAGTAACTTTAGAGTGTAGAGTTTCAGGTCCCTAAAATCAGAGTGTAGTTTTAAACATATTACTTCAGTATAAGAGTAAAATTATGAACAGCATCTCAAAGGTTTAGGATGTGTTTTTTTATATAAGTTTTTGCAAAGAATGCTATGTATGCGTGTAATCAATTGACACACATTTATTAAGTGCCTACAGTTTGCCAGACATTCTACTAGGTGGTTAGAATGCTAAGCCATAAACTAAACAATCTTAATCCTCAGGTAGTTGTGTGTTTTTCCTTTGTTCTCGAAGAGGGACGTGACATCAAGATGATGACATGACTTGCAGTTGACTTGGATTTGAGTGAGGGAGGACTGTGCAAGGTCACCAACCTTACTTTCTTCTCCAGAGTCATCTGTGTCCAGTGGCCTGATATTCATCAGGACAGCTGTTGAAGGCCCCAGGATGATTGAATACTAACAGAAATTAAAATATGCACATAAAAAAGTTAGATAGGTGCAAAGTGACATTGGACGGGGTTGGGAGCAGGAAAGACTTTTGAGCTGAATGTTAGTGGAAACCAGGGAGAAATGAACCTGTGGAAAGCATCAGATGATTTTATATGGTGAAAACTTGAAGATATAAATTGGGCAGAGGGAATTATCTGGGTAGTCCTTAGCACAAAGCAACCACTAAATGAGATCATACACACACACACACACACACACACACACACACACACACACACACACACACATATATATATATACATATACATACATATATATATATATATACATACAGTTTTTTTCATAGTCCTGAAATGTTCTCAATAAATTGCTATTGCAGGATCATGAGTTTAGAACAGGGAAAGATCATAGCTATCTTCCAGTCCAAATCCTTTATTTTACTGATGAGAAAGAGACCCAGAGGTGTTTATTGGCTTGGCTATGGTCACTCAGCTAGTAAATTATAGAAATCAAATTCAAACACGCATCCTTTGATTCTCCAGCCACCATGTGTCCACTTCACCATGCTGTCTTCACAGTGCTTACAGTTTTATGCACAGAGTACGTAGAAGGCTGTACAAAATTTCCTCTGTTGCAGGTTAATGATTCCCATTTCTGAAAATACTTCCTGACATCTCTGTCCTATCTTCCCAGGCATAGCAGTTTCAGAAGTTTTAAGACACTGACATCAAACGGTCCTGAGATCCTGATACCAAAGGTGAATAAGATAAAAATGCTAGAAATTCCCCTCTAAATCATGAGCAGAAAGCAAAAGGAAGCCTATTATCCTTGAATCCTACTATATTTATAGGGACTTACGAATGAAAAGCCTGACCTAAAAAGAATTTGAATGCAATTCCATAAAATCTGGCAGTAGAGTGCTGATCCATTGAAGATGTTGGAAGATCCAATCCTCTGAAAGACACCCAAGAGCAAGACTCAAGACTACCTTGATACCTCCTTTGACCACCCTAACCTGCACTGATCTTATTTTTCCCTGAATTCAGCTCAGAGACTACCTTTTACAGGAAATCTTTCCTTTTTACTTACATTTCTAGGTGCCTTACAATGCCTTTCAAATGATATTGTATTCACTTTGTATAACCCTGAAGGAGAGAGAAGTAGCATGTACCCTGTAAGTCAGAATATGATTAAGTATCAACATTGATCTTTTATAAACCCTAATAGAGATAGATCAAGATCATGAGTCCAAAGAATTCTCGCAATAGCAGGGTCTCTCAGGACAAAGCCCCCCACCCCGTTCTTTCCCCATCCCACTTCCAGCTTTGCCCCTGAGGCTATCTATAGTCTAGGGTAGAAAGTCCTAGAGTGAAGTGCACCAAACATCCTAGACTCCTCCAACACCAGCAAAAGACTATTGTCATTGATAGTTTGGAATTCTGGGAATAGCAATGTGGTCCATACTAATAAACTTCCTTGTAGCCCAACCTGAAGCTATCACCCAATGGGAGCATCCTATGGAGAAAGGTTCAAGGTCATATCAAATGCTTACTTACCTGCCCACAGGGCAGGTAAACCAGAGTATCTGAGGCAGCAAGGTACCTAAAGGAAGAGACAGAATGTGGCACATTTCAGGGATGTACAATGACTGAAACTACTTCAACTACCACCTCCCTTCAGAACTTAGTGGAGACAATCCATATCACTGAAAAAAACCCTGGAAGTAGCAATGACATGAGATCATTGGCCCTCCTTGCCATCATCCAGGAAAGCAACCCTCATGGAGATGAAAGCAATTCTTTCTGTAGGTGCTATGGAGTTTCTGTCTCCATAGATCCAGAAAAGAAAGTTCTCTCTCCAAAATTCTTAGCACTGTCAAAAAGATCAACATCAGAAGCAGATTTGGTGTTACTGGGGGAAGTGATATTAATGAAGATGCGTTACCATTTACTTTGCATCTATCCCCTAAGGATCATAGGGCCTTTCCATCTGGTTTGCAGCTGAAATGTTCATGTTGTCTCTATTAGAATGTGAACTCCTTGAAAACTGAGACTTTCTTGCTTTTTCTATTTGAATTTTATCTATGGGTACATAGAAATTGCTTAATAAACTTTGTTTAATTCATTCACGTTTACATATGGACAATCTGTCTCCTGAGCTATTGAACTCCATGAGTCCGAGGGCTTTGTGTCCTCATAATCTAGCTCAGTGTCTGACCTATTGTATGCTCTTATGAAATGCTTATTGATTGCTTAGTTGGATTTCTCCCTTCACAGCAGGTTTTTGCAAGACAAGTTCGTTAGCTTCCTCACTGAGGAACTTACTAGAATATTGCTAAGAGACAGGCTGACTTGCACTGATCATACTGCAGGCAAAACAGAATGTTGTGTTTTAAGAGAAATACTTTTTACTGTGAAAGACTCCATTTTCTCCTAAGGGACTTCTGCTCTCATTTTCTTTTTATCAAATGACTCAGGAAAATTTAATGTACTGTTTTGTGCATACTTATCTGCAAAAACCTTAATTTATAAGTTGCTTGCTACTTTTGAAGGAGTATGGTAGAGAAGTTAGAAAGTCAACTTCAGAACCAAAGAGACCTAGGATTGAGTTCTGACACTGACTTGTGTAAAAGTAAGGGCACCAATATTCACAGGAGGGCCAGCTATCACAAGTTCTTATATCTGCATTTCTAAAAGGCAAGCAACTTTTGGGGGGTCAACAATCACTTTAAACAAGCACATGTATCATTCATTTATTTTGGAACCCTGGACTTCATAGAAAATACAGAGAAATCAAAATCAACAGACAGAGCTTCCAAACTGTCTGACAGCAAGCAATACATACATCACAGATCAACAGACAGATGCAACTGCCTAACCATATACACATAGTTACCAGAGAGACAAGCACCAACATCTGGATTTTCAAAGCAGAGGTACTCCTTAGAAGCTTCCCAGAGTCTTATCTGGCCCAATAAACACTTCCAAAGAGTAAACCCTACAGTAAAACCTCACTTCAGAGTTTTTATACACTTTTCAGAGCCAGAGGGCATCACAACCCTTGAGAACCAGTGCCTCATTAGAAAATTAACAGAAAGTGTGGGCCTTCCTACAAATCTTCCCTAATGAAACTCTCCTTAATGGACAGGACCATTAATGGGTGGGGAAGATCTCATTATGAAACAAAATTATACTGACGTTAAACAAAAATGCATTATCAGTACAACATGTACTGGCTGTGTGATTATAGCTAAATCATTGAAGTTCTAAATATATTAGACAACTCTCTAAGACTATGAGTTGGAGAAGTCACTAATTTGTAGTAAGAGAGAGAATTATCTCATCTGGGTACCTACACCAAGGAAATCATAATCCCAGTCCCTATCCCTATATACTAAGAGAAGATAACCAAGGCTCATTACCCAGAATTCATATTGATGATGAATGACAGTTTGACTTTACAGGATTAATCCAGTGAGTTTTTAGATCTCCTTTGTAGAACTCAAGGGGAAGGTAGGAAGAGACTTCATCCAGCCAAAATTGATGTGAATTTCATTTCTAATATCCACTTCATTCGACAGAGCATGTCATGGGAGTGAGTAATGAATGCATACAGAGCAGAATAAGACATGGGAGTTTCAGAGAACAATTTTAGAGTCAGAGACTGATGGTGCTGAGTGCAGTGAAACACGATGATAATGAAAAAAGTAGATCAAAATCTTACCATTTCCCAGAAATTCGGTCTTTGGATTCCCTGATTTTTTCCTATTGAAAATACACTTTGACATCTGAGTCCATTTTACTAATCTGTATCCCAAACTATTCATTTGCTACAAGACTTGCTTTTTTCTTCAAAACATTTCAGGGTCAGACTTTTCCTGATAAAAGAATGAGGAGGAAGGGTGGTGGTCTATTTCAGGTCCAGAGTTTTTCAATTCCTAGCATTGTTTGATTCTCAAAATCATGAGATGTTATGACTAGAAGGGGCATTATCTTGGGTACTCCCTATTTGTGGTCTAGTCAATCCCCCTAGGTCCACAATGGAAGACCCAAAGAGCTAAAGTAGCCCAGGGTCACTCAAGGAATGAAGGGCATAGTTCAGACTCCAAATGAGCTCTGTTGGATTCACAACTTGGAAAACAGAGCTTGAAGTAATTTTTTTCCCTTTCATTAGGTAGTAAAGTCAATAGGGTGAACCTTTGGTTCATTTGATTAGTCCCTCCATTTATTTTAATGAGATTGCAGGATATGTACCTTTGTTGAGGGAATTACTTTCCTAGGAGTTTGGCACAAGCTCCAAGCATCTTGACAAGATATGTGTACTGTCCTTTGTTGAAAGGACATACTGAACTCTGATTTGTAGCCTTTGACTGTGCCTTATGAAAATTATTGGTACCTGAGAGTTAGAGGGCATGATTTTTTGTCAGAGGGCATGGATTCTTGTTATAGGAAATATCCTCCAGGTAGTCTATAAGAGTGAACGATGAAATGACTTCATCCCATATACCCAGTTGTCTCAGATCAAAGTGTAGCAAGAGCAGGAGGTTATTTCATTCTACTTTATTCCCCAGTCAGAAGCAATGACAATTGACATAAGGAGTTCATGGCAACCATGACCTTTTCTTGCAAGTGCAATACTGAAACTGTATCTTCAAATTCCTTAATGCCTTCTATGTTTTTGTTTCCTTTTCTAAGCAAAAATCTGTTAACTAGAAATCCTGAGAAATGAGCATATCCAGACTGATAGAATTAATCTGGAGCTGAGAATCCTTGAATTCTAGATTTAGGTACTAATTACCTTGAGCAAGATGATTTTCTAAATAGCACAATTCCTGAATGAGAAGAGGATCACTAAACAAGAAACCTCTGCATGACCTGACTGGCCAGGAGATCTGGACCTTGTTGATTTCCCAGGATGACTGTTATAAGTGTCTCCAGACACTACATGTCCAAGGTGAATGGAAAACATGTGCTGAGCTATTTAATTAAGGGTCTTTGAATTCCGGGGGACTATTAAGCAAAATTGGCTTTTCAAAGGTTTTATGTTTCTTCTATTTGTTCATCCTTGCCTGTAGGTCTTCTTTCTGTATCTTGTACATTTTCTGTTATAGAGGAAGAAAAATTGTTCCTTATTTGATATTCATATTGTGCTTTGAGTGTGGTTTTAGGGGGAGGTCATTGAACTAAATTTGAAGAAATTCTAGATGTGAAACATACCTAACCTATATTTAAAAGATTTCTCTGATTTTTACTCTGGCATGGAGGTATTAGGATCCTAAAGAGAATTTGAACCCACTAGGTTTAGTTCCCAAGGATTAAACCTCTTCTGTAATATCCCAGAGTCTACTAAAGGTTTTTGGGGGCCCTTAGGTCACAATGACATTAAAATGCATTAGATACATCATATTATTTCTGTCTTGGCTTCTGTCACAAAAAAACCCAAAACATTGAAGGCAACTCTTAGATTTTTTGTTCATTATTATTTTATCTAAAAGTTCAGCAAATAAGTTAATAAATAAGCAATAGTTAAGTGCTTTCTTTGTGAAGAATGGAGAGGCAGTATGAAGAGACAGGCATCCTAAAAAGCCAGAAAAAACTGGGTTCAGGCCAGCTGTATGATACATCCTGGCTATATCATCTCAGTATTTTAAGAAACTCTTCAAGTTTCTTTGGACTCTAAGTTTAAAGCAAAGGTGCTGGCAAGATTTGATAGAGGGGGTTGCCTTACCTAGGCATGTCCAATTTTGCTGAACTTACACTTTCAGTTCCTATCCCTATCACTTACTATATTCCAGGAGCTGTGGTAAATACTGGGGATACAAAGAAAAACAAAAACATTCCCTACACTCTAGGAGACATTTGGCTTGACCCTAGATGATAGAACTGGGAGCCATGAATAGGTTGCCAATAGGCACATTTAGTCATGATAAAAGGAAAAGATAGATGATTATTTGAGGAGCGTATAACAATGGGTCAGATTAAAAAGTCTACGAAAAGTCTTTTGATTCTGAAATGTATGTGTGTGTGTGCATGTATGTATGTATGTGAGAGAGAGACAAAGAGGAGAGAAGTCTTTCATGTGAAAATCAATACAAATTATTTATGCCAAGTAGCGAAAGTTTCATCTTTGAGAAATATATCCCTGAAGGTAGACACTGGGAGAGTACTGGAGTTATGAAGTCATGACATGTGAAGTCAATGTCATTTCATGCTCTGATTTTGTATCAAAATGGCAAAATAAAGTGTTCTTGCTGCACAAAACAAGAGTGAGAAAAAAAAACACAGACTTTTTTTTCCCTATGAAACAATATACTTCTGAGAACTCAGGCCACCAACATAGTATTTCACAGTCCACCCCATTAAGTGGTCAAAGGAGACACTCTGAGAAGGGGGGATGGTGAAAAATTATGAAGGTGACAGGTTTATTGTTGGTTATGTGTGGTAGGAGGAGTACTGAAACATCATCCTTTGGTCACATCACTTTGATCCTATCATGTGAAATAGTTCTTTAAGCTTAAAAATCGGCAGATAAGTGGTTAGGCATTCAGAGCGTTGATTTTTTTTTTTTTTTTACATAAGCCATCATCCTATAATCAAAAGCATTAGCATGAAAAATAAAACCCTGTGGAAAGTTATCATGCTGTTGTCACATGCACATTTTGAAGAGGGAAAGAATTTTAGAGTAATTGTCTCGTTAATTTGAGATAGAGGGGAAAAAATATCCCAATTTTCCCCCAATTGTCTGAGTATAAATGTACAAGTAAATTGTGACAATTTCTACAAAAAGAATGCTTATGTGGGTTGATCAAAATGGTTCCCTGTTCAATTCAATGAGCATACAGGATATTAAACATTTGTTTGATAGTATCAGAGCTTTTTAAAATCAGGTCATCTTCATAAGCAGTGACTACCTCTAATGTATGATGTGAAATTCAAAAATTACACTTTCTACCAGTCATGACCCCAGCATTTCTTATAAAATATTCCTCTTATCCTCAAACAGTTATTGATGTACAATTTTTTAATTATAACATCCAAATCGCTACAGAAAACATGCAAACAACAGAAAAATGCAAATAAGCTAATGATCTTCCACCATAATCTCATTCAGTGTTTTCCTTTAAAAAAGTTCTCTTTAGTACATTTATCCATGGCAAATTCTCTCTCAAATCCTCAAAGCGGTCTACTTCTCTTCAACATTTTAGCTGACAAACTATGTTATTGCCCAGATGATTTTTTATCAGTCTTCTTTATACAAATGTTCTTCCCTCCCACCCCTTTTGAAAGTCAAAAATATCTACATTTGGAAGAGGTGATACCTTATTGAAGTTCTAGCTACTTTCCCACATGTATCTCTCTTCTCCTACCTCTGAGAGAACCTAAACGACTATCTGAGCTAAAATGAACCTTACAATATTAAGGAATATGGAAGACATCCCTTCCTGTGGTATATTCTGAGGTAGCAATGACCATCCTGAGTCAGACGCACTCATGCATTCAGTCATGTGTCTGGAAATAAGAATCCATAGACACCTGATTCTTGGCTTCAGTCTTGAAAAGGCAGTAAAGTAACATCAACCACATGATATGGTAATTTCCACCAACTATGGAAAAGGGAGCCATGTGGCCAAAGTATAAGAAGTCCCAAATCCCAGCATTTGGGGTGGTAGGATGGGGGTTTTCTGGGTTGCATGAAGCTACAATCTGACCTCAGGAGAGAAGGAGAATTTTCTATGCAATAGTAGCTTTGGGAATTGCTTGCCTAGTAACATCAATTTTAAGATTTCTAGAATTAGCCTTCTACTGAAAGGAAACAATCTCAGCATTATCAGGCCAATGAAGAAAGTGAGATAACTCATGTAGCTTCAAAAGTCAGAGGATCACAGAGGAAATAAAGTCATGATATGACGGAACAAGGATAAAAAGTTTTACTTAACAAGATTTGTGTCACTTGGACAGTGTGGGTTATGTTTCAGAAAGGAGCTAAGTTCATTTTCATATTTGGTGGTTTAAGCTAGTACTGTTAGAAACTTAAATCCATTTCTATGTTAGATGATAGTCTCATTAAAATGTCAAAGGGTTGAAAGACTGCAAATCATGATATTTTTTCTCTTGTGAACACACTCCAAGCCTCAGGGTAATTCTATGAATTTGGTGAACTGTATTATTTCCCAGTAGGAGGAACGACTCTTCAAATATAGAAAAGACTGGAACAGATTCTTTATGGGATATTTTAAGTATTTTGGCTTGTTTTCTATATGGTTTATAATAAAAGCACTTCCTGTATTTTCTATGGGGTAGGATAAATTTTGTCCTGTATCTAATAAATGTATTGTGCTTCTATGCTTAGTGATCTGAATAACTATTTACCATGAGTGTATTGGTAAGTGTTTAACAGCTTGTTCTTAGGAAAAACAAATAAATAAACGAACATGTGCAGGACCCATCTTTTGATTTAATATGCATTATTCACATTTTTCTATCACTTTCTTAAATCTAGACAAGAAAACACTTAGTTTACTTGTGGCATTCACTGATTACCATGGTATAAATGCTCACACTGAAAATTTAACTCCAAGTGTCTCTCATGATCCATTTGAAGCTGGTTCTAGCACACCCTTGCTCTTTTCCAACATGTAAAGAGGCATAGGTATGAAAAATGTTCTTAGATTTCCCAAAAGCAACTCTGGGTAGAGAGAAAATATGTGAAAGAAAAGATTCTTTGGGGCTTCCCATATGATTCCACAGTGTGTCAGTCTAGAGATTAGGGACTCTGGAGTACAGGAAACATCACATTAGAAATGTAACTAAATGTCCTATCTTTAGTAGATAAAGTTATCAGCATTGAACCACCATCATGTGGTGTAAATGTACATAATATACATTTATAACATTTTTTTTTTCAAATAGAGATGGCTAGGTAGCACAAGGTATAAAGTAATGGGCCTGGAGTCAGGAAGGCGCCACTTCAAATTCAGCCTCAGGCACTTTCCAACTATGTTACCCTGAGAAAACTACTTAACCTTTGTCTAACTCAGTTTCCTCAAATGTAAAATAGGAGTAATAAGAGTTTCTGCCTTCCAAAGTTGTTATAAGAATGTACTAAGATTTTCATTATATATATATATACATATATATGTGTATATATGTATATATATATAATGTATTTATTTCATTGAATATTTCCTCATTACATGTGAAAATATTTTTAAAGTTCATTTCTTCAAACTTGGAGTTCCAAATTGTTTCCCTCCCTTCTACTCCCATCCTTCAGAAGGGAAGCAATTTTGATGCTCATTATACAGTTGAAATGAAGGTAAACATATTTCCATATTAACCATATTGGAAAGAAAAAGACAGTAAATAATTTACAAAAACAAAATAAAGTATGCTTCAATATGCATTGAGAGTTCTTCAATCCTCTCTCTGGAAATTGCTAACATTTTTCATCATGGATCTTTTGGAATTGTCCTGGATCATTGTCTTAATCAGAGTAGCTAAGTCTTTCTCAGTTGATCATTCTTACAATATTACTATTACTGCAACACATTGTTCTCCTGGTTCTGCTTACTTCATTTTGCATCAATAAATATGTGTTCTCTTTTTTTCTGGAACTATTCTGCTCATCATTTCTTACAGAATAGTAGTATTTCATCAAATTATATACCACAGTTTGTTCAACCATTCCTTAATTGACAGACATTCCCTTGATTTTCAATTCTTTGCCACCACAAAAAGAGCTGCTATCAATATTTTTGTATAAATAGGTTCTTTTGCCTATTCTTTGTTCTCTTTTAAGAGACAGACCTACTAATGGTATTGTGGAGTCAAAGGGTATACACAGTTTTATAGCATTTAGGGGTAGTTCCTAATTGTCCTTCAGAACAACTGGACTTGTTCACAACTCTACCATTTGTCACTTCTTCTTTCATTTTGGCCAATCAGATAGGTATGAGTTGGTATCTCAGGGTTGTTTTAATTTGCATTTCTTTAATCAATAGTGTTTTAGGGTTTTCTTCAAGTCGCCATTGATAGATTCAATTTCTTCTTCTGAAAACTGTCCACATTCTTGGACCATTTATCAACTGAAAAATGAGTTACATTTTTATGAGTTTGTCTCAGTTCCCTGTATATTTAAGAAATGAGGCCTTTATCAGAGAAACTTGCAATTTCATTCCCCTCTCCCAGCTTTCTGCTTTCTTTCTAATTTTCACTGCATTTGCTTTGTTTGCGAAAAAGCTCTTTAAATAAAATTTATCCATTTTGCTTCCTGTAATCTTTTCTATATCCTGTGTGAACATAAACTCCACATTGTTTCTTGATTCCCTTGATATTCTTGACATTCTGTTCTTCCAAATGAATTTTGTTGTTGTTATTATTATTAAGTGTAGCTGGCTGTTGGATTTTGTCAAAGATTTTTCTGTATTTATTCCAATAATCAAATGATTTTTGTTGTTTATTTTATTTATATGGTCAACTATGCTAAAAATTTCATAATGTTGAACCAGCCCTGTATTCCTGTTATGAATCCATCTGATCATAATATATGATCTTTGTGACACATTGCTGTAATATTGTTACGAGTAACATTTAAAATTTTTGCTTCAATATTCATTAAGAAACTTGGTCAATGGTTTATTTTTGCACATCTTGATTTAGGTATCAAAACCATATTTGTGTCATAAAAGGAATTTGATAGGATTCTTTCTTTGTCTATTTTTCAAATAGTCTATGTAGTATTAAGATTAATCATTGGTAAAATTCATTATAAATCAGTCCAATCTTGTGGATTTTTTTTCTTAGGGAGATCATTTATGGCTTGTTAAATTTCTTTTTCTAAGACATGGTTATTTAAGTATTTTGTTTCTTTTTTTTCAATGTAAACAGCTTATATTTCAATAAATATTCATTGTTTTAACTCACATGTTCAATTTTGTTGGCAAATAGGCAAAAAATCCTAACAATTGCTTTAATTTCATCTTTATTGGTCATAGTGACCTTTTTCATTTTTGATACGTTATTTGTTTTTCTTCTATTTTTAAAGCCAATTTAAATAATGATTTATCTATTTTATTTTTTATACAATTGTCTCCTAGTTTCATTATTAGTTCAAACCTTTTTTACTTTCAATTTTATTCATCTCTCCTTTAATTTTTAGGATTTCAATTTTGATGATTAACTGGTGATTTTTGATTTGCTCCTCTTCCACTTTTTCTATGTGCCACTTCATCAATCTGATCTCTTTTTTTTCTTTTCAATTGATGAATTTACAGATATACATTTTCCCCTAAGTGTTGTTTTTGCTGCATCCAGAAAAAATTTAAATGTTGTCTCATTGTCATTTAATACAATTATTGATTGTTTTTATGATTTGTTCTCTGACTTATTCATTCTTTAGTATGACTGTAGCTTGCAAATAATTTTTAATCTATGTTTCACCGCACTTTATTGCATGTAATTTTTATTGCAACATGGTATGAAAAGGATACATCAAATATTTCTGCTTTTCTGCATTTGTTTGTGAGATTTTTATACCCTATTTGTTGTTGTTCTGTCATTTCAGTTATCTCCAACTTTTCATGACCCCGTTTGGGCTTTTCTTGGCACAGGTACTAACTTAGTTTGTCATTTCTTTCTCTAGCTCATTTTACAGATGAAAAATAGAGTAAACAGGGTTAAATGACTTGCTCAGGGTCACATAGCTAGTAAATGTTTGAGTCCACGTTTGAATTCAGGAAGATGAGTCTTCCTGACTTGAGCTTGGCACTCTATTCACTGCACCACCTAGCTTCTCTTTTATACCCTAATTTATCAATAATTTTTTTTTGGGAAAGTGCCATGTATAACTGAGAAAAGATTTTCTAAAATTCTATTTGTCTCCATAACTTTTTTTCTAATTTTTTGTTTGATTTTTCTATCTCTGAGAGGGAGAATTTGCAATCCCCCACTAGTACAGTTTACTTTCTATGTCATCCTGTAATTCATTCAATTTTTTGGATGTTATGTCTATATCTATATAAACACACACACACACAGAAAGAGAGAGAGAGAGAGAGAGAGAGAGAGAGAGAGAGAGAGAGAGAGAGAGAGAGAGAGAGCATGCGCTTTTATATTAATTCATTGCCTATGGTGCCTTTTAGCAAGATTGTTACCTCTGCTTTTTTATTTCATTTTAGTACCATAGATTCTACTCCAGCTTCTTATTTTAATTTTGTAGGTCTCTCTGTTTTAGATGTGTTTCTTGTAAACAAAATATTGTTGGATTCTGATTTTTGATCCATTCTGCTATCCACTCCATTTTATGGGTAAGCTCATAACATTCACATTCACAGCTATGATTACTAACTGTGCATTTCTCTCCATCCTAATTTCTTTTATCTTTATATCTACCTCATTTTATCTTGTTCCTTCTCTAAAGTCTGTTTAGCTTCTGACCTTTGTTTTCTTTTATTTGCCCTCCTTTTGATCACTTTCCTCCTTTTCGCTTACCCCTTTTCTCTCCTACTTCCCTATTGTTTAAGATAGATTTCCATTACCAATTAAATAAACATTTAGATGTGAGTAAATTCTGGGGGTGGAGCCAGGATGGCGGAGTAGAAAGACTCACGTATGCTAGCTCCGAACCCACAGCCCATATATTTCCTGCAAGAAGAACTCCCCACAAATTCTGGAGCACTGCAAGGTGCCCAGAAACACAGCAGAAAAAAAATTTCCATTCCAGGGAGCCCTGGAGAGCCGTCCCCAGGGGTCTGTCACGTCCTGGAAAGCGGAGTCCTCCCCTGTGCTGCCCTGGCCGTGTGGCCCCAGAGGAGCAGATATGAGCAGGTTTCAGGGACGGAATCTCCGGCGGCCGGGAAGGTCCCTCCACCCACAGACGCTACAGGTCAGTGAGAGAGACTTCTGAGCTGGCCAAGAGGGGAGCGGGGTGTCTCCGTGACTCAGGCTCCCTTGGGAGGCAGCAGCAGAGGCAGCTGCAGAGGCAGCGGTGTGGCCCGGGACTCCCGGAGCAAGCAGGAGCTCCATTACCAAAGGTCTCTGCATAAACCCCCTGAGGGATCTGAGCTTGGGAGATGACCCTGCCCCCACCCGCTCCATTACTGAAGGTCTCTGCATAAAGCCCCTGAGGGAACTGAGCCTGGGAGGCAGCCCTGTCCCCACCCCCAGCACCAGAACTTACGCTTACATTGAATAGCAGCTGCACCTGCCACAGAAAGTCCATTTGAATCTCAGACCCCAAGCACTAGCTAGGCAGATCTAGGCAGGGGTGGACAGGAATCTCAGAAGTCAAGTAACTGGCTGGGAAAATGCCCTGAAAAGGGAAGAAAAATAAGATTATAGAAAGCTACTTTGATGGGGTACAGATGTTCCCACCTTTCAATTCTGATGACGAGGAACTATTCTTACCATCAGGGAAAGACGTGGAGATGGGAGCCTCTGTATCCCAGACATCCCAGGTGGATGTCCGGTGGGCTCAGGCCATGGAAGAGCTCAAAAAGGATTTTGAAAATCAAGTTAGACAGGTGGAGGAAAAACTGGGAAGAGAAATGAGAGAGATGCAAGAAAAGCATGAAAAAGGGTCAATACCTTGGTAAAGGAGACCCCCCCAAAATGCTGAAGAAAATAGATGTGAGTAAATTCCAAGTATTCCCCATCCCACATTTTCCCCTCCATTGTCAAAGCTTTCTCTTGTGCACTTCTTTTATGTGAAGTAATTTTCCCCATTCTTTCTCTCTATTTTCCCTCTCCCTTCTCTATTTCAGCCAGGGTGTCCCTCTTTATCATTTTTTTTTAATACATCATCACAATATAATCAACTCATTCATGTACACTATATATTGAATCCTTCTAACTGTTCTAACAATGATAAAGTTCTTAGAATTTACATGCATTGTCTTCCCACATGGAAATGTAAATACTTTAAACTTTTTGAGTCACTCGTGATTTCTTCTTCCCATTTTTATGCTCCTTTTTATTTTTGTATTTGAATGTTAAATTTTCCATTCGTATCTGGTCTTTTCATTGGAAATCTTGAAAATCCTTTTTCATTTAATATTTATTTTTTCTTCAAGGATTCTATCAGTTTTTTTGGTAGGTTATTCTTGGTTATAATTCTAGTTCTGTTGTCTTCTGGAATATAGCATTCCAAGTTCTCCATTACTTTACCATGGTAGCTACTAAATCATGTGTGATGCTGACTGTAGCTCCATGGTATTTGAATGGTTTCTTTCTAACTGTTCAAACTCTTTTTCTTTAACCTGGGAATTCTGGAATTTGACTATAATATTCCCGGAAATTTTTCCTTTGAGATGTCTTTCAGGTGATGATAAGTAGATTCTTTCAATTTCTATTTTGCCATCAGGTTCTAGGGTATTAGTACAATTTTCCTCGATAATTGTTTCCAAATATGATATCTAGGATCTTTCCTTGATCATGGTTTTCAGATAACCTAATATTTGGAAATTATCTCTTCTTGATCTTTTTTCCAGATTATTTTTCCAATGAGATATTTCATATTTTATCCTATTTTTCATTCTTTTGATTTTGTTTTACTGTTACTTTTGATATCTCATAGAATCATTAGTTTTCATTCACCCAATTCTAAATTTTTAGGCATTATTTTCTTCGATGTGTTTTTGTCTATCTTGGCCAGATTTTTTTAGAATCATTATCATCAGTGAAATTTTGTACCTCTTTTTTTCCTTTTGACCAATTCTGTTTTTTTAAGGTATTATTTTCTTCAGTATTTTGGTGGCTCTTTTACCATGGTGTTTATTGTCTCTATAATTTTCTTCATTTACTTTCAGTTCTTTTCTCATTTTTCCTTTACCACTCTTATTTGATTTTGAAATACATTTTTAAAATTTCTTCCAGGAAATCTTGTTTAGCTTGTGTCCAATTCACATTTTTTTTCTTTGAGACTTTGTTGTAGCTTTTTTGACTCCATTGTCTTCTGCGTTTGTGTCTTAATCTTCCCTGTCACAACAGTAGCTTTTTGTGATCATTTTTTCTGGCTCATTTTTTACTGTGCTTCTTCACTTTGAAATTTATCCTAAAGTTTTGCTCTGATGCCAGTATGGTGGTGCCAACATGACCTCAAACTTTAGGTTTTCATTGCACTACTATGTTCTAGCTAGTTCTGTGTTTTTGGGAATTTGTAGTGCTTTGAGTTGTAGTCTGTGAAGAAGTGTGGCCATTCCTTACTTGTCCTTACCTTGGAAGCACCTCTGATCCCTTAGGACTGCATTTGATATTGCTCCTCATGTCACTGCTCTGTTGGGATCAGAAGAAATGCATCTCCTCAGGGTTTCTGATTCCTTGGGACTGGAGAAAATACTATTCCTTGGGGGATCTCTAAATCCTCATGAACCAAAGCAATACTGACTGCTACTCAGGGTCCCCACTCCCTCTTGAACAAAAGTAGTCTTCTCAGCCTTTGAACAACGTAAAAGTGGGTATAGGTAATGGGTTTGCCAAATAGCATCTGGTCCTTCATCCAAAACTAGCACAGAGGTCTCCTATAATCTCTTTATGACCAGTTACCAGGTCCTCTTATTGTCTCTGGCTTGAAAGCTCCCTAAGCTGTTGCTGCTTCTGACACTACTTCCTAGACCCCCCACTGATTTTTCACTCACTTGGGCTTGGGCAGCCTCTACCTGGTCACTTTCACTGATCTCTCCAACCTCCTAACTATGGGTCTTTATTTTAAAATTATTTCGAGGGCAATGTTGGAAGAGCTTGGCTGAATGCTTTTCTCTACTCTTGCATCTTGGCTTTGACCCTGAAAGTCCTTCAGAACCCAATGAGATATTTATATAGTTCTTAGCATTGGGTCAGGCACATAGTAGGTACCTAATTAATGCTTGTTCTGTTCTGTTTAATGGGGACAGCTTGGATGTATACAACCAGGATGACACAGGAATTAGGTTCTGAGGATCAAGGTTAATATCCTAGAGCTAGTAAAAAGCTGTATATGCTACTTGGACAAATCATTTAATTCCTCTGAGTCCCAGTTATCTGGTCTATAAAGTGGGATGCGGAGGCAGGACACACTAAGAATAATTAGACAGTCTTCACTGAAAGATCAATTACACTTAACTATGTTTAATGATCATATCTCTCTCCCCTTATTAGTCACTTTGTGGTACCAAAATGATATTGACAAGTAAGACTTTTTTTATCTATTTGAATAAATCATTTGTACATATACATGAATACATTTTCGTCAATATTAATTGCTTATGTGTATATGTGTACATATTCATGTTTATATTTTCATGCCTATATATCTATATCTCTAAATGTATGTGCATGTTCAGGTATCTGTGCATCTGTGCAGACATGCAAAGACAGTTGTTATAGGGAAGAAAAGGGGCATATTACAGTGGATGAGCTTCCCAACTTGAAAGTTGGGAAGACGTGGGTTCAAGGACTATTTTTGACATATATGGAGGGACAATGAGAAGTGATCAAATTTTTCATTGCCCCCAAATAATTATCTAAGACTATAACTTAACAGATGAGTTGCTGATTTGTATTGGTAGAGAAAGTTTCCATGCCAGGAAATGCTCCAAAATCAAATTATATTTCTGCATCAAAAAATAATAAAAATAAAGTCATAGGGAGAAATAGGAAGTGGCTAATGAGTAAAACTATGTTAGAAAACAAGGAAGAGACCAATGTATTTTGCAAACCAAAATTTTGTCTCTTCCTTGTTCCCTAATAACCCTTAACTCTTTCATCTGAAAATAATGCTCTTTAAAATCTCTTTGGAAGGCTACATAATTTTATGGGTTGGTATTAATTATGAAAGCTCAGAAGCTGTGGTGTTTTAACACTTATAACCATAGATCATTGTCAGGAAGATATTTGTGTTGAATATATAGGTCTATGCACTAGAAATTGTTTAGAGCACTGCATGATTTCCAAGATGCAAACCATTCATCTTCCCCTTTCCTATTCAAGTCTGGGTCTATCTCCTTATCCAATTGCCTTTTCCAGCTATATGTCATGCTATGTTACACCAACCGAGTAGACTGACTTTCCAACTTATGCAAGTCATAATATGGATGACAGACATTTGTCATCCATTTGTTTTTGTCCTATTGGAATCATTAGGCTCATCTTCTTGGAATAATCATGAATCTCACTGAGGAAGCCCTGTAATAATAATAGGGACATCAGTAAATCCTCACACTCCCATCTGCAAATAGGAGGGTTTGATTGAACATTTAGTCATAATAACAGTAGGTTGCAATTATCCCTTCCAAAATAAGACATTTAGAGTAGCATTCAATATTCCAGATTTAGTCTGATTAGGCCAGAGCACAACATGATTATCTGCTCTCTATTTCCAGTGACTTTACCTCTCATAATATCTCCTAATACCACATTAGTTCCTTTGGCTGTTCCATCAGGTTGCCATCTCAGGTTGAGCTTCCAGTTTATTTGAATGCCTTGATTTTTTTCTTCTTTTTAAAATAGCAATTAAATCTAAAAAAACCCAATTCATTCAAAAAATTGAGTTCCAAATTCCCTCTTTCCTTCCTACCTTTGTTGAGAAGGCAAGCAATTAATTATCAATTATACATGTGATATAATATGTTGCATATTTTCATATTAGTCACATTGCAAAAGAAAGTACAAAAGAAGCAAAAAAGCAAGATAAATAAAGAAAAAAAATGCTTCAGTTTGCATTCAGAGTTCATAAATTCTCTCTCCAGAGGTGAGTCCTTTGGAATTGTCTTGGATCATTGATTTATCTTTTCAATTGATTTCTACTCTTATCTCTTTCACTCTGTAGTTGCACAGTTTACTTTTTTAACACAAGTCCAGAATTTCACCTTTGTCATTATTATATTTCATCTTTCTCCTTTGAGCTCACTTTTTTACTAGGCTATACTCTGGGCTTCTCCATCATGTCCTTGGAACTTCATCCTGGAAGATCATTTCATCTCTGGAACTTATACCACATCAATACCCTATGCCCCAGGGTATTTTTGATTGTAGAGTAGAGAGCTCTTCCTTGACTGGTGAGTTATTGCTCAGTGTAGTCAAGACCTTCATCAATTCTCACTTGGACTTTAAAAAATGTTTTAATTGATATTCCTGTGTAAAGTTTCTCCCTCTGCAAAACTGTAAAAGAAATTTTATTAAAATGTGGGCTAGACCATATTATTCCCTCACTTAATAAACTCCAGTGACTTCCCATTACCCCCAAGATGAAATTTTAAATCCTCTTGCCTGTAAAACTCTTCACAATCTCACCTTTTCCACATTTTCTTTCTTTCCCTTTGCATCCCCTACATTACTTTACAATCCAGCTATATTGTCCTATTTTTTGTACATTGCACACAACACCCAATAATCAATCTCTATACCTTCCCTCTAGGTATTCCCTTGGCCTAGAGAGCTCTCTGTCTGCTCACCTCTTCCTTTTATTTTCACTCACTTATGTTAAGACTTCACTCAAATCCCAGGAGACCTTTCCAACTCCCTCTCACTGTTAGAGACTTCCCTCTATAATTATCTTCCATCTTTGCAAAAGATATCTTATATGTATATGATCACCTGAATGTTGTTTCTCCCATTAGAATGTGAGTTCCTTTACTGCAGTGACTATTTTTACCTGTCTTTTCATCCTTAACACTTAGCACAGTATCTAGAATATAGTAAGTACTTAAGCAGTGTTTATTGGTTGACTGTTGAAAATGTTTATGTGGGCATCTTTTTTTTCTCATCAAGTTGTAATTTCATAATGTGAGAAGCTCCCAGAGGATAAACTCCACATACTAGAGCAAAATGGAAATGTTTTGTAAATTGATTTTCCTGAGGCACTAGAAACGTTACGCCTTGCCCAAGGTCACACAGCCAATATATGTCAGAAGGGGTACTTGGATTCTGATTCTGAGGCTGACTGACCCTCCATCCAGGACATTCAACCTCTTGTCAGTGTGCTAGCATCTTAAAGCCATGGTTCTCATGTTGGACCAAGAAGGGCATGTTCCCTTCCCACTATTCCTGGAATGTGTTTAGGGAAACCCTGTCAGGTTAGCAAGAACAATGAAATGATGTGTCACCTATGATTATCTCCAATTTATCCTGTCTATATCTTGTTTGCATGTTGTCTTGCCCATTAGATTATGAGCTCCTTGAAGATAGGGACTGTTTTTTTGTTTTTGTTTTGTTTTTTTGTTTTGTTTGCTTTTGCCCTTTTAATATACTCAGAGCTTGAAACAATGCCTATAACTTAGTAGGTACTCAGTAAATGCTAGATGGTTTTACTTGAATTGTTGACTTGAATAAAAAATACATATTAAATGCTTACCATGTTTCAGGATATTTATTAAATATTTCTTGTTCCGCTTTCATAGAGATCCCCTTTATAACAAATAATAAAAATGATGGAGGAAGATCATTAAAATTAATGAGCATATCAAAAAATCTGACAATATGTGTTATATTCCACCCCACAAGGCAGCTAGGGAGAGCAAGGGATAGAACACTGAGCCTGAAATCAGGAAGACCTCAGTTCATATCTGGCTTACATTTCTTAGCTCTATGACCTTGGGCAAGTCATATAACCACTGTCTGCCTCAGTTTCCTCACATTTAAAATGGGAATAACTTACCTCACAGGGTTGTTGTAAAGATGAAATGAAATGATATTTGTAAGGTGATAATAGGTGCTTTTTTGTTCCCTTCCCATAATTCCTTAATTTTGGAAAATAGTAGAGATAGATATTTTCTCATGTCTTCTTTAGAACCAAGCTTAGCCATTATAATGTCTCTGCATTCAGTTTTGATTCTGCTGTTTGCATTGTTACTCTTCACATTTACATCTGTACAAGTGTAATTCTTTAGAGTAATACGCTGATCTTTCCATTTTTATATGTACTTTTAAAATCTTAGCTTTTCAGAGGGATCCCCATGCAGCCACAATTGACTTCATATTGTGTTAGAATTTCATTCTGGAGAACCTCCTATCCTTTTTCACATAGACTTCCTTTGGAATCTTAATCCTTGAAATCTAGTCTACCATTTCTCTGATTTTTTTTTAAAACAAGTTTTCTTAAAGATGTCTATCGACTCAATTATGCCTGTTTCCCTCCTTATTTGTCATTAACTCTTTACGACAGTCACCTTTTTCTCCCAAATTTCCTATCTTTTCCACTTTATTCTAATGAATTCTCTTCTAGAATAATTTTCCTGTTGTTGTTGCTTTCTCTAGCTTCTAACAAATGAAGCCATTAGCAAACAAGTCAATAATTTATCAGATACTATATTTTGAGGAGGAAAAAATTCTCCATCAGTTGTCTGGATGACTGCAATAATAAATCTTCCTTCGGGAGACTATATCAATAATTCCTCATCCAGTTCTCCTTGACATTTGAAAAGTAAATCTCATCAACATTTTGAATGGTATGGTCTCAATATACGAACAAACTTCCCAAACTATGGCTAAAGTAAAACTAAGGATAATACATACATAGAAGGTTTCAGTATGTGTGTGTGTGTGTGTATGTGTGTTTGTGATATTTTAACTCTTCTTTAAAAGTCTCAGACAGCTATGAAATGTTTTACAAAATTAAGATTCTTAATCTCCTGATCAGATATACTAAAGGACTATATGATTCTAGACTAAAGTTGTGAATTGAAAAATGAATAAACCATTATTTGTAATTTTTAAAAGAATCACTAGCATTCATTTTCAAGGACTTAAAATGATTGTTTAGGGTTCTTTTGAGCCGACCAATACGACAAGGTCAAGTTCCCTCTTGAAAAGATGGTTATTCATCCATCGGGTTGAAGTGATCTGACATTGTCTCTGACCTTATGTGGAAAGGAGAATATATCAAATATGCCCTCTTGGTCTATCAAAACTCTCCCTCTCTCCCTTAAAATGTAAGCCACTTTCTCTGATTTCAACATTTCTTTTATTGTTGGAATGGGATTTTTCATACACAGAGTAGTATACTGGTTTTTTGGGGTTAGCAATATTTTTCATCTATACTCATTGAATTTGCTTCCTCATCACCCACTCATCACTCAACTATTTCAATCTGGCTTTTAGCGTTACCACTCCACTCCAAATATTTTCTCCAAGGTCTTCAGGGGTCTCTTAATTGCCAGATCCAGCAGTCTTTTCTTAATCCCCATTTTCTCTGACCTTTCTACAGTATTTGATATTGTGAGCTTCCCCTTTTCTTTCTTTTCTCTTGGTTTCCTCTATCTCCTACTTGCTTTCTCTATTTCAGTTTCTTTCCTAATATAATTTCATTTTACCGCATCATAAGTATGGACTTCCTCCAAGTTCTTGTCCCAATTATGTAGACAGCCTTTTCCACAGTCTAGCTCATAGAAATTCTTTTCTTTCAAGAAAAGGCAGTACTTTCAGGCAGTATTTCCATCAAAAGCACATCCTGATCCTCAGATTAGACAATGAGAATCATTTCTCTTTTTTCTATTTCCATTTACCTCTCTTTCTAGAGAGATCATGATCTCTTTTTTGCCTTTATGACAATTTATCTTGTATATTTCTTTTTTAATATTTTATTTATTTATATTTTAATTTATGGAATAAAATAAACATTTCCATAATATAGAATTGTAAAACAGATGATTCTACAAGAAATCGCAAATTATGTACAACTTGTTATTTTAATATATATATATGTGTGTGTGTGTGTGCGTACATGTGCATGTGTGTGTATACATATATAAAATAAAGCTATCATATAAATCCCCCTCCTTTTATTTCCTTTGCCTGTGGCTGTCATGCACACACACACACACACACACACACACACACCCACAAACACATTTTAAAAATCATTCTATACATCTATTTATCAGTTCTTTCTCTGCATACAGATAGCATCTTCCTTCATTTACCCTTTTGGTGAATTTGGATATTTATAATAGTCAAAATGATTTGGTCACTCAAAATTGTTCATAAAACAGTATTTTTGTTATTGTGTACAACATTCTCTAGGCTCTATTCACTTTACTCTGATATTTTGTGCAAATCTATCCACATTTTTTTCTAAGATTATCAAGGTTGTCATCACTATTGCTTAGTAATATTCTATAATGTCACAAGCTCTTTAACTTTTCCTCAATTGACAAGCATTCTCACATTTTCCAGTTCTTTGCCACTGTAAAGAGAGCTGCTATAAATATTTAAGAATGTACAGGTTCTTGTCCTTTTTCCCTAATCACCTTTGGAAATAGACCTAATAGTTGTATTGTATTTTTCTTATTTGTGTCACTTTTTCACTTTCTATAACATCATTTCCTTGAGAAGACTGGCAGTTACTTTTTATCTTTGTATATCCATTACCTGGCACAATGCCTTGTTCAAAGTAGCTGCTTAATAAATGTGACTTGCATGAAATTGTATCAAAGGGACTCTAAAGAAGGATGTCTTCAGGATCATTTTTAGGTAACTTTGCAACCTAAGTGTGATAAAGTGGATTAAATTTGGAGTCAGGAGAGCCCTACATTCAAACCCCACTTCTGGCATAAGGGGAAGGTACTTAGTTTTACTAAACCTGATCTGAAAAATGGGGATAATAAAATTTGTACCCTGCAGGATTGTTGTGAACTCAAATAACATAATGTCTCTATAAGTTCTATATTTATGTAAATTATTATGATTATGGGTATTTCTGAGGTACTTTGTGCTTATTTGGATATTTTTTATGTCATTTTCAAAATTTAACTGAGGAGGAATGAAACATCACTACTCTAAAGGAAAGCCTAAAATAGAAACTAAGCTATGAATAATAACATAATATGATACCTTAATGTAAAAACCTACCAGTTGTAATCTTCCAGAGATAAAATATACTTAAAATGCATAGGGATATCCAAACATGGACTATGCATGTTTATTATGATGGGGTTTTTTTTGTCTTTTTTTTCATGTTCCACTGTAGGAACAGTGGGAGAGACAGATTGTAAATGTATATAAAAAAGAGATAATTTATTTTTAAAAACATATCTTAAGGTAAGGAGGCATAGTGTTATTGGTAGAGAAATGTCTATGGGAACTGAATTCAAGTCTCTCCTATAACACATACTGGCTGTGCGACCTTGGGTGAGTCATTTAAACTTCCATGACCCCAGGCAACTCTCTAAGACTGCAAGTTATAAAGGAGTTGCTGATCTTTGTTACTATAATGTTAAGGGAATTTGAAGATCTTCCCTGCCCCTTAATAGGACCATGCGGCCTGCTTTGATCTTTGGCCCAGTCCATAGCCTGAGTCACTTGAAACTTCTGTAAGAGTCATGTTGTGTAAGACTAACTATATTTCCTTCCATCCTATCCTGTCCCCCATTGCTTCTATTCTCTTTTGATCCTGTCCCTCCCCAAGACTGTTGAGTTCTAATTGCTCCCTCCTCCCATTGCCCTCCCTTCCATCATCCCCCCCACTCTGCTTCTCCCCTTCTCCCCCACTTTCCTGTATTGTAAGATACGTTTTCATACCAAAAGAGTGTGCATTTTATTCCTTCCTTTAGTCAAGTGTGATGAGAGTAAACTTCATGTTTTTCTCTCAGTTCCTCTCTTTTTCCCTCCACTAAAAAGTCTCTTGCCTTCCTCTTCTATGAGAGATAATTTGCCCCATTCCATTTCTCCCTCTCTCTTCCCAGTACATGTCTCTCTCACTGTTTACCTTCATTTTTTAAGATATGATCCCATCCTATTCAATTCACTCTGTGCTCTCTGTCTTTGTGTGTGAGTGCATGTGTGTATGTGTGTGTGTGTGTGGGTGTGTGTGCATGTGTGTATGTGTGTGTGTAATGCCACCAACTACCCAGATACTGAAAAGTTTCAAGAGTTACAAATATTTCCATGTAGGAATATAAACAGTTCAACTTTAGTAAGTCCCTTATGATTTTTCTTTCCTGTTTACCTTTTCATGCTTCTCTTGATTCTTGTGTTTGAAAGTCAAATTTCCTTTTTAGCTCTGGTATTTTCATCAAAAATGCTTGAAAGTCCTCTATTTCATTGAAAGACCAGTTTTTCCCCTGAAATATTATACTCAGTTTTGCTGGGTAGGTGATTCTTGGTTTTAGTCCTAGTTCCTTTGACTTCTGGAATATCATATTCCATCCCCTTTGATCCCTTAATGTAGAAGCTGCTAGATCTTGAGTTATCCTGATTTTATTTCCACAATACTGGAATTATTTCTTTTTAGCTGCTTGCAATATTTTCTCCTTGACCTGGGAATTCTGGAATTTGGCCACAATGTTCCTAGGAGTTTCTCTTTTTGGATCTCTTTCAGATGGTGATCAGTGGATTCCTTGAATACTTATTTTGCCCTATGGTTCTAGAATGTCAGGGCAGTTTTCCTTGATAATTTCATGAAAGATGATGTCTAGGCTCTTTTTTTGATCATGACTTTCAGGTAGTCCCATAATTTTTAAATTGTCTCTCCTGGATCTATTTTCCAGGTCAGTTGTTTTCCCAATGAGATATTTCTCATTATCTTCCATTTTTTCATTCTTTTGGTTTTGTTTTGTGATTTCTTGATTTCTCATAAAGTCATTAGTCTCCATCTCTTCCATTCTAATTTTTAAAGAACTATTTTCTTCAGTGAACTTTTGAACCTCCTTTTCCATTTGGCTAATTTTGCTTTTGAAAGCATTCTTCTCCTCATTGGCTTTTTGAACCTCTTTTTCCAATTGAGTGAGCCTATTTTTCAAGGTGTTATTTTGTTCAGCATTTTTTTGGGTCTCCTTTACCAAGGTGTTGACCTGCTTTTCATGCTTTTCTTGTATCTCTCTCATTTCTCTTCTCAGTTTTTCCTCCACCTGTCTAACTTGATTTTCAAAATCCTTTCTGAGCTCTTCCTTGGCCTGAGCCCATTGAATATTTATTTTGGATGTTTGGGATACAGGAGCCTTGACTTATATGTCTTTCCCTGATGGTAAGCATTGTTTTTCCTCATCAGAAAGAAAAGGAGGAAATATCTGTTCACCAAGAAAGTAACCTTCTATGATCTTACTTTTTTCCCCTTTTTCTGGGCATTTTCCCATCCTGTTACTTGACTTCTGAGATTCCTTTCCACCCCCCACCTCTGCTTCAGATCTGCCCAGCTAGTGCTTGGGGTCTGAGATTGAAATGCTGCTTCCCAGCCTCAGGGCTTTCAGTGGGGGCAGGGCTGCTATTTAATGTGAGATTAAGTTCACGTACTCCGGTGGGGGCAGGGCTCAGTTCCCTCAGGGTGTTTATGTGGAAACCTTCAACCATTGGATCCAAGGTCCTGCCTACTCTGGGAGCCCCTGTTAGCTGCTGCCTCCCGAAGGGACCTGAGTTATGGAGACACCCCGCTCCCCTCTCGGCCAGCCAAACAGGTCCTCTCACTGATCTTTGTGCTCGTGGGCAGAGGGAACTTCACAACCGCTGGAGATTCTGTCCCAGAAGCCTGCCCGGATCTGCTCCTCCTGGGAGAGGGCAGGGCTGGGCTCCGCTCTGGGTCTGGTGCGCAACGGACCCCTGGTGTCGGTTTTTATGGTCTCTCTGGAACAGAAATCTCCTCCACTTCATTGTTCCAGGGCTTCCTCTGCTCCAGAACTTGTTGGGAGTTCCTCCTTATAGGTAGTTTATAGGCTGTGGGTTCGGGAGCTAATGTATGTGTGTCTTTCTACTCCGCCATCTTGGCTCCTCCTCCTCTGAGTAAATTTCTAAGCCTAGTTTTAGAATTTGAAAACCAGACCCTAAGTGGAGTATTCCATCCCCTCACCCAGGGAAGCAGTGAAACTCAAGCTTCATTAAAATTCCAGGAAAAAGAGAATATGAAAGGTACACCCTCATTTACACATTCTCTGTTGTCCTGTCATGGATGGTTCCAAGAACACAAAGCACATACATTTCCAACAGTCACTCAACAAGCATTTTTAAGTGCCTACTATGTGAAAGGCATTGTGGGGCTAAAAGATTAAAAAAAAACAATCTTTGCTCATAAAGTGTTGACATTCTACAGAAATAGCACTGGTAAATCTAGTCTATGTTTTACCTATTGTGACCTTTTGACTATCTTTTTCATGAAAGAAATGTAACATCAAAATTAATTTAATACAATTTGAGTCTCATTGTCATGCCTCTCTCCAAACCTATGCTATTAGAGATACTTAAACATAGTAGATATTTAATAAGTGATTTTTGACTGACTTTGCTTGGAGCTTCTAACAACACCCCTCCTCAGTCAAGAGATTTGGTTAACAGAAGATGTTGGAGGACCCCCTCTGAACAACCAGATCCTGCACCATGGTCCAAAGTGGCAGACAGCATCATAGTGATATTTTAGGATCTATGCATCTTTGGCATGACAAGCATTAGTCACTTCCAAAAGGTGTTTAAAAACAACAACATTGCATTGTTTACATCATTTAGTCCTCACAACAACCCTGGGTAGTAGGTGTTATTTTTATTTGCATCTTACATAGAAATCCACTGAGCTTGAGTGGTTAAGCAACTCACTCAGGTTTCTTGCTATTATTGTTCAGCTGCTTTTGTCATGACTGACTCTTTGTGTTCCTATGTGGGGTTTTCTTGGTAAAGGTACTGGAGTTGTTTGCCATTCCTTCTCCAATTCATTTTACAGATAAGAAAATTGAGGCAAACAGGGCTGTGACTTGCCCAGGGTCACACAACTAGTAAGTGTCTAAGGCCAGATTGGAACTTAGGTCACCCTAAGGCCCAGCATTCTATGCACCATGCCACCTTGCTGCCCCAACCTGGCTGGGGCACACACAGTCCTAGTTCAGTACTGAATCTATTCCACCATGTTACCTAGTTTTCTGGTAAGTATTTCTGGAAAAAAAAATATGAAAGTATTGCTTAGTTCTCCAAATAAGATGACTTACAGCTTGAGTTTTTCTTACCCCAATAGCTTTTACTTCCCAAAGGTAGCTAGAGATTGTGAAACTGTCCCCATATCTTACAATTTCCCCCCAATTTCCTTTTGGAGTAATTTAACTTCCCATTTTTTACCCCAGGCAATAAGCCAAGAGTCTGACAGTCATTAAAAAACAAGCAAGCAAACAAGCAAAAAACTTTATGGATATCTCCAAACAATGGTTTGTCCAGAGATGGGGGCCGGGGGGCGGAATGGAGGAGGTCTCAATTGAGAAATTTCCCAGTAACCTCATTCTTTGAATCCCTGAAAAAACAGCATTCTAAGCTTACAACTTTAGAAACACAAAAGATTAAACTATTGAGTCACAGAATCATAGAGCAGGAAGGGACATTTGAGAGCATTATTCTAACATTTACTTCTACAAATGCTACACTTAAATTCAAAGAGACTGAATGAATTTACAAAGGCCACACTAGTTAATAACAGAATTAGTTAAAAACTAGAATAACATTCTAGTTAATAACAGAAAATTAATAAGAATCCATGTGTTGCAATTCTCATCTCAGTGCACTTTCTATTGTCATGTTTATGTTCATACACACACATCTATACACATATACATGTATACACACATATATGTATGTATGTATGTATGTATGTATTATACATTTTGTTTCCTTGACCAAGCTTTGGACTCATTTTTCATGATTTTCTTGCATCACTGGCATTTCTCTCCCCAATTTTTCGTCTAGCTCTCTTACTTGATTTTCAAAATCCTTTTTAAGCTCTTCCATGGTCAGAGACCAATTCATATTTTTCTTGGAGGCTTTGTATGCAGGAGCTTTGCTTTTTGTTGTCTTGTTCCATGTATATTTTGATGTTCCTTATCACCATAGTAAATTTCTATCGTCATAATTTTTTCTCATTGTCTGTTCATTTTACCAACCTATTACTTGACTTTTAACTCTCTGTTTAAGCAGAGCTCAGTTTCCAGGGTGGAGGGCACACTATCCCAAGCTTCAGGGGTTTTGTGCAGCTGTTTTCATAAATATTTGTAGAAACTTGTAAGTTTTTAGTTCTTCCATGATAGTAAGATATAAGGAGATCTAAGGATCTCCTCTCCTAGCCTGTGCTCTGCTCTGTGAGAAACTACAAGGACTCTCTTGTGCCATGGGAATGTGAGGAGGGTCTCCCTCCACTGTGGCCACAAGCTCTGTTGTGCTAATGCTCCTCCTCTCTCTGGTACAGGGATTTCCAGGATTGCAACTCAGATCTAAGTATGGGCAAAGCAACAGAGTCCTGCTTCAATGCTAGCAAAAAGACCCCTGTAATCTCATTCTGAGCAGTTCCAAAAGGAGCTGGGCTGATTAAGTCGCTCCCAAGGCCTGCTCCTGATTAGCTGTATTTGGGACTGTGCTGGTGTGGCTTGCACTGGACTCTGCTCCACTCTCACTCAGGTGCTACAAATTGTCTTTGTCATCTGTGAGCAGAGTGGTCTGGAAATCATCATTGTTGCCACTGATTTAGTCACCCCAAGACCTGCTCTTATTTTACTGGGGCTTGGTCTGCATTGGCATGGACTGAGCTGGACTGTACTCCTCTCTCACACTGGTGAAACAGACCTTTCCTGTTGACCTTCCAAGTTGTCTTGGGCTGGAAATTTGTTTCACTCTGTATTTTTGTGGGTTCTGCTGCTCTAGAATTTGTTTAGAATAATTTTTAGAGGTATTTGGAGGGGTTTGGGGGAGAGCTCAGGTAAGTCCTTGCTGTTTCTCCACCATATTGGTTCTCCTTCAATGTTTGTATATTTTTTTAAATAATGAGTTATGCATTTTTTGAACAGCATCACCGATTTAATCCTATCAGGTCTTGCAAAGTAAAGAAAAAAGAAACTTTCAGATCTGTCAAGAAATGAAAAGATTTGCCTTGTTTCATAGTGAATTTCTGATCACTGAAGACTTCAAGAAAATTCCCTTCATAGAAGGCTAAGTGGTACAGGTATTGAACCTGTACTGAGGAAGTTATTAGTTCAAATCTTGCCTCGAGCACTTACTGTCTGTGTATCCCTAGGCAACTACTTTAACATCTCTTAGCTTCAGTTTCTTCATTTGTAAAAGAGAGATAATAATAGTACCTACCTTCATGATTGTCATGGGATCAAATGAGATAATATGTGTGCAGCACTTTGCAAATCTTGAAGAATGATAATATAAGTTTTAGCTATAATTTTTTATTACTTTTTTATATTGGGCCAGATGACCTCCAAGATCTTCACCAACTCTGACATTCCGTTTTTATAAGACATGAATAAAAAGACTATATGATGCTTTTTTTTTTTAAGAGAGGGAAATCAGATATTTTGTCGTTCCCTCAGTTGTTTGATTGGTTGGGTTAGAAGCAATCTCTTTTAGAGACTATGGTTATGATGATGTGCCCAGAAGCACCAGACTTTAGTAAGAGCTATCTAATAAGTGCAGTCCTCTTAACAATTGAATGGACTTGCCAGATGACTAGCCTGGTTGATTGCTATCTCTTCTATTGTGAAAATATCTGTAAGATATGGATTGATGTGTATTACTATCTATGACTGACTGATGTTTAGAGGATGATAAGACCTGGAAAGGCAGCTTAAAAGTTCATTGTTTATAGAAATATTATTGAATCCTGTTGATATCCATTCAAGCAGAGCCTAGGAAATTGATTTGGCAAGAATATGCTGCCAACCAGTAGAAGGTAAAAAGAGACTATTCAAATATCCTGAGATTTAAGCCCTTGAACAGAACACAGCCTTCTGAGAGTAAAGCAGAGAAACAGCAAAACAGTATTATAGAGACTAAAGAAATGCATGTGGACCAGCAGTTGCTGTGTTATTTGGTCACCATAGAATTGTCCAATTTCCAAATTTTCTTCCACACATGTTGGGAGAGAGTAATTACTTATAAAGGGATTATAATTTACTTTGCCCAAAATGTGCTTCATCATTATTTTAGAATAAATTTTTAATGTATTAAAAAAGATTCCTATTTCCCTATTGTGCTCTGTAATGACAAGGACCCTGGCATACACAGGAGGGCCTGCTGTATGGGTTCTTACATCCACTTTTATAAAAGGACAGCAACTTTTAGGGGTCAACATTCTTCTTTAATTACATTCACTAACTGAGAAAATACAAGCATGAAATGAAGACCAACAGACAGGGCTGCCAACTATCTGACCATAAGCATTACATACATCATAGATCAACAGAGGAAGTCATCTATCTTATCATTACATACATACATAGTTATCAGAGAGAGAAGCACCAACAACTGGATTTTCAAAGCTGGAGGGCTCCTTATCAGCTCTCCAGAGTCTCATCTGGCCAAATGAACACCTCCAATGAGTAAACCCCAAAGTAAGATCTCACCTCAGAGTATTTATACACTTTTCAGAGCTTGATGGTATGACCCTCTGGCCCAATGCCTCAACAGAAATTTACGAAAGGTATTGAGGCCTATTAATGATAATATTAATGATGAAGATTAAGTTTATAAATGTATCTTGTCTCTGTCTATTTGTCTCTGTCTCTCCACATATATGAACGCATACATATATATATGCATGCACAGTCATACGCACATATTTATATCCGTATATAAATATGTAGTTAAACTTTTAACTTTAACTTTTAACTTTAACTCTTTCCCCCACCCACCATTAACTTTACATTAACATTACATGCTCTCAAGATGATTAATTCACTCCTTTATGCATACAAATGTTTAATGAATGTTAACTACACGTACGCAAGGCATTCCATGAAGACCTGTGTAACTCATGATATAGAGGAAATCTATCCTCATATTATTGGACCTAATCACCAAATATAAGAATATTTATATGGATAAATTCATTCCAAGTTGTAACTTAGGATAGCAAGGATATAACTTTCTCCCACATAGCCTTACCCACTTAGGTTGCCAGTTGGGATATGCTGGTATATGAATAACATCCCACTCTCTGGAAAAAAATAAAAGTAATCAGTTTATACTTTTAAGTTTAATCTTCATCGTTACTACTTGCTTCAACATTTTCTTAAGTCTATGAATGAACTCAGTCCTGATTTGTAGCATTTGCCAATTTCTAAATGCTTACATAGGAAGTTTAATATTAGGGCTCTGGGAGCTGGCTCCAGCATATCCTTGGCTAGAGGGTAAGATATTAGGAAAATCATGCTGAAGCTTAAGAAATGCTTGAGTCTCAAAGGGGAATCTACCCTGGTTCCAACTATAATATAAAGTTCTTCCTGATTTTCTTGCACCACTCACATTTTTTTTCCTAATTTTTCCTCTATTTCTCTTATTTGATTTTCAAAAGCATTTTTGAGCTCTTCTATGACATGACATCAATTCATATTTTTATTGGAGGCTTTGGATGTAGGAGTTTTGATTTTGTTGTCTTCTTCTGTTTGTATATTTTGGTCTTCCTTTTCACCAAAGTAAGGTTCTAGAGTCTGATTCTTTTTCCAGTTTTTGCTCATTTCCCCAGACACTTACTTGACTTTTGAACTTTTTATCAAGTTAGTTCTCTGCTCCCAGTAGGATTAGGGGGTGTACTGTCAGCCTCTTGATACCCTCACAATATGTGGGTCTAAATATCCAGAAACAGCAGCTGCTGTTGCTGCTGCTGTTGCCCCTGCTGCTGAGGCTATCACAGGCTCTGCTGCCCTGGGTTAGACCACTTTAGTATCTCACACAGGTCTGCCAAGTTTTTTCCACTGACCTTCCAATTTGTCCTTGGCATTTTGGGGTTGTGAAGTCTGTAGCAGAGATTCAGTCCCGCCAAAACCTGCTCAGGTTCCATCTGTACCAGTGTGACCCACACTGTGCTGTGTTCAGCTCCCACCCTGGTATGATAGATGCTTCATGTTGAATTTCCTGGCTGTCTTGGGCTGTAAATTTGCTTCACTCTATCATTCTGGTGGTTTTGCAGGTTCAGATTTGTCCAAAGTCATTTTTTAAAGGTATTTGACTGGGTTTGGGGGGGAGAGCTCTAGCAAGTCTGTGTTTTTAACTCCACCATCTTGGTTCAACCCCCTATAACATAAAGTTCTAAATCTATAAGTATGTTTTGTGTTGGTACTGAAAACAATGTAGAAGAGAAAAAAGGGAATAGGTTAACTGCCTTCAAATATTCAAATAGACTTATTCTGCTTGACCTCCACAGGCAGAACAAGGTAAAATTTGAAAAAGCTTTGGAGACAGATTTGGGTTCAAGAAAAAGATAAGAGGCAAGTTATATAGACAGACAGCAGTTCATCTAAAATCAGCACCAAGTTTTATTGTAAAGTTCACAATGAGTCATCAGTGTGATATGACAGCCAAAATCCATTTTCCAATAGATTTTTATTGGTATTTGGTGTTCTTCCATTTCCATGATTTCTTCATTTTCTTTCTGCCTGCCAGGGTTGTGTTAGAATCTTCATGAATCAGCTCTCAAGAGAGAGCCTATGGTTAAATTTTCACTGTGAGAAACTGGCAAATTACAAATCAGTGCTTAATTTATTGGTTTTTATTGTCTAGACTTAAGAAAGTAATGAACACGTTAATGATGAAGATTAAACTTATAAATGTATCTTGTCTCTGTCTGTCTCTCTCCACATATATGAACACACACATATATATGGATGCACATTTATACACACATATACTTATATCTATATGTTTATTTGGAGAGTTGTTTGTTAAACATTTACCAGCATATCACTGTCCAATTTAGAGCCAAGACAAAAACTTTTAAAAAGAAAAATAAGGAAAAAGAGAAACAAAAACAGCAAAATATAGCAAAAACAACACTCTCTCTTCTCATATCTCTGTGTCCAGTTTTTTTTTATACCATTCTGTAGCAATTTCAATTATTTTGTGGTAGTTCTTTCTATGTACACTGTACTCATTTTGTATGTTGTTTTCTTGTCTCTGTTTACTTCACTTTGTATCAGTTGATGGCAGTTTGTGCTTTCTCTATTTATGTTTATCATTTCTTACAGCACAGTAACGTTCCATTACATTCAAGTGTCACAGTTTGTGTATTCATCCCCAATCAATGGGTTTCTAGATGGTTTCTTTCTGTTGAAAAAGATGTGTAGCCAAAAAATTTAAAGGTTTGTTAGATTTCATTAATTTGCAGTTTCTTGTGCAATCATCTTTTTTTATTTTACTATTATGGAAATTTTACAAAGAGAGGCATAGTGTTCAAAACTAGGTTCTAGAATGGTCCCAGTATACTCTGCTCTGATCAGAATACAAATGAATTTTAGGCACTCCATTTTAGGAAGAAAATGCTGGACAGCATTCAGGGGAAAGTTATATAAAGACATTAAATATCATGCTCTCTAAGACTCCATTCAATGAACTAAGAAAGAAGGCAGGGTGGAATATGATAATGGTCTTCAAGTATCTGAAACACCGTCCTGTGGAGGAGACTTATATCAGTAAGCACTCCAACATACGCAGGGGGACCTACTATCACAGGTTCTTAAATCTACATTCATAAAAGGAAAGGCAACTTTTGAGGAGTTAGCAATCCCTTTAATCAAGCTCATGTATCAATCCTTTAATCAAACACATGTATCAATCAAAGTTCAGGAGAGTCAACACCCTGAATTCCAGAGCAATCAACAGACATAGCTTCCTCTGTCTGACCATAATTCAAGAGACAGATATAATTACTAGTGAGGGAAGCATGACATCTGGGGACTCCTTAGCAGCTTCCCAGGGTCCTCCTCTGGCACTCAACCCTTCTTACCAAAACTAAACCCTGAAATAAAACTGCACCTCAAAGTCTTTATGCACTTTTTAGAGCCAGAAGGCATCCTTCCCTTGAGAACCAGTGCCTCAATAACAAAAGGTGTGGACTTTTTTTATTTTAATGGATCTTACAAATCTTCCCCAGGCCTGATAATGGATTGGAAAGATCCTCCTCAGTCACATGCAAATAGAGGCATTCTACTTCTTGATGATGCTAAAACAAAAAACAGCCAAGATCCTTCTTTACTTGCCATTACAAAGACTTTTTTTACTTCACAGAGAAGGCAGGACTAAGGGAAGCCTGAGAGTCTGGCATTGGATCCAAATAAGAAGAAACTTTCTTATCACTAGAACTATGAAGAAGTGGGATAGGCTGCCTCTGGAGCTGGTAAGGTCTCCATTTTTCAAGTGGGGCTTGGATGTCCAATGGTCAAGGATGTGGTAGATGGAATTCTTGATTGGATAGAGGGTTGAGGTTGTATTAAGTAGTTCTTGAAGTCTTTTATAACTCTAAATATATGGGAATCCATAAGCTTCTTCCATACCTTCCTGTCACCCAGATTAGAAATAGCCCTTTGAAATTTTAGATCTCAAACAGGGAACCCCCCGCTCAGTCCTCCTTATGCCATCTCATATGTCCCTTTGGGTCAATCACAAAATGTCTAGTCCTTCATGTGGCAGTATCACAAATATCTGAGAACAGTTACAATACTTCCCCCACTCATCTCCTCTACCACTTCTATTCAGACTTAATATCCTTTAACTAGTCCTCAGATGACATGTATTAGAGATGCTTTCCCATTTTGGTTTTCCTCCTCTGAACTCTCTCCAGTTTATTAATATTATCAATAATATTAACAAACTTATTGTTTCATATTCTATCTTATTATTTGCATAACAGTAACTGTTACACGTATTTTATCTCTGCTGCAGATTGTAAATTGTTTGAGAGGAGACCATATTTTACTTATCTAGCTCCCTCAGAGTCTGGGGTTGATGTATAACTAGGAGGTATTTCGTAAAGGTTAGTTAAATAAATTTACTTGAAAAAATCCTCCACAAGTTTTCTTTTGAATCATATTATCAATAAAGTATCAAAGGGTAGAGCTTTGGAGGGAAAGAAGAGACCCAGGAATTAGAAGAAGTCTTAGTTTGGTCTGACTTTGCTTGACTCTCCATGTTTATATTTATCAAGACGCTAAGTTGAGACTGAACATGGTCCAATGATGAGGCCTATATGTGTTTCTCAGTGGCTTTTTGGAAGTGCTGTTGGCACTTATGGGAAAAGTATTAACTAGATCGTTTTGCAACATTTGCCATTTAGCTAAGTAAGGTCTGCCTTTAGAGGGAATTCTTTTGACTAGGGATCCTTTCAATTGGAGTAAAAATAGTTGGGGAAACATTGCAGGGAGGGTACAGAGGGAAGCATGAAGAAAGGAAGGGACAGTCTAGTTCTATCCTTCCTTGGAGACAACGAATGTCCCATCTCTGCTTCTCTTTACGACACTGATTCCTCAAAGTTGGGTTTCCTTTCTTGCTCTGCTAACTTCTGTGAATTCTTCAGTTCTTTAATATTTCCACTCATGAAAGCAAGAAAGAAAGGAGAGCTGTCTTCTCTTGAGAAGTGATGCAGCGTAAGGGAAAGGGAATCAGATGATCCAGTCTTTGGAGTCAGATGATGCAGGTTTCAATTCTGCCTTTGCCACTTATTGTCTGTGTGACCTTGGGCAAGTTGCTAAACCTCTATGTGCCTCAGTTTCCTCATCTGTAAAAGAGAGGGTTGAATTAGATGACTTCTAAAATCCCTTCCGGTGCTTTATCTCTGATTTTGTGCTCTTTGACCTGAATAGGTTGGAAATGGCAACTATGTTTTTCACCTCTCACATTAGGCAGCAGCCTTTTAGAGAACCTTACTTCTGCACTTTCACAGTCTCCACTCTCTTGCCTCTTAACATCTGACAAATCACTCCTTGATCTAACAGAGATAAAATCCTTCTGAGTTAAAAAAAAAGCATTACAAACATTGGTAAAGATGAAAAATTCCAAGTTCAATAGGGTAGAACTGGATAAAAGAAGGTCTCTTCATAGACTCATTCCAGGTAGTCTTAATAAAGTATAACATTAAAGGGACCAGGCATGTTGATCAGAGAGACCTCAATCAATTTGATGATTTTATATCCCTATGTCTATAGTAGTTTATGAACCTCCTATCAGAATAATGTTTATTTAAATGTACAAAAATGCACAAGATAGTAAAGGAAATGTATTTTGTTGAAATGAAATTATCAGCATATTAAAAAATAAAAGTTCATGGGCCCCAGATTGAAGACCCCTGGTCTTTGGCATAGAAGTATTCTAATACCTTGCTTAGAATATACAGGGAACTCATTTAATTGATTCCCAGTTATTGAGGCTGTCTCCAAGATATTTGATGACTGAGAATCAGGGGGCAGACTTTCTGTCCTTTTTCTATTATCTGTAAAATCAAGCTGCAAAGTAGCATGAACATTCTTGTGTTTCTCTTATCTTTCTTGGACTTTCATACTGGAATGATATAGCATAGTTTGTGGAGGAGGTCAGGGAGGAAGGTAATGGTGGAGGGAAAGAAAATACTGAGTTGCCAAAGAATCACATAGCAAGTTGAGTTTGGATGTAGAGAAAAAGGGTGAGAAAGGGAAGTTTCTGGACTTCCCACTCCTGTCTGTCTGTCTGACTTTCTTTTTTTTTCATTTTGTTGAACTCAAAGACTAGAACTGTTGTGAAAGGACTTCCCCAGTCTTGCAATTTGTTAACAGGTAACCCAAAGAGGAAGAGTTCCCAAAAGACTATAGTTAAAATACCCCAGCCATGTCATGGAGGGAGGGGAAAGAGAACAGAAATCTGGATTTTGCTGACCTTCCTATTTCAGTGACCTGCTCACACTGTATGGAGCATGCCTTTTTCAAAATGTGCTTTCCTTCCTGGAGGGAGTCTAATGAGTCCAATACAGAATTTGAGTGTTTTGTATTTACATATATGTTCTTAGATGCCCAAAGCTTCCATTATATGGATTATCTGTCAAGGTTATTCTACAACAGATGCCCATCTTATATGGTATGTGTGGAATTTGGGGATCTTGTTGCTCACATATGGAGAGACCCTGGATAACAAGTTACATCTTAAATTTTATTTTTCCTGCAGAACTCTAGGTGGGGGCAATGAGCTTAGGAGAATGAAAACCATTTACCAATTACTTATTACGAGTCTGGCATTTTGATAAGTTTTGGTAACAGATATAAAAGCAAGACATTCTCTACCCTCAAAGAGGTTAGAAGAGCGAGACAGCACACACAGTGGAGTATTGATCAGAAAATGATATTTTAGATGGGGAAATCACAAAGATGGTGAGTGTGGTCATAGGGGAGTCAAATGACATCTTCTTTCCAGGAATAAATGTTTGTCTTGATGTGATTTGTTCTTCCTATAACAAAGCGGTAGAAAGTAGAGAGAGGAACAGAGTAGGAAACAACAGAAGTTCAGCAGGAGGTTGCCTTGCCTTCTGGAAGGAGGCTGGCCAGAGTAGGTGGCTAGACAATATGTGAAGATTAATCAAGGTCTATTGTTTGGGCCTGGCTAGGCGGCACAGTGGATAAAATGCTGTACCTGGAATCAGGACCTGATTTCAGATCTGACCTGACACTTAACATTTGCTAGCTATGTGACCCTGGGCAAGTCACTTAACCCTGGTTGCCTCAGTTTCCTCATCTGTAAAATGAGCTGGGAAAGCAAATGGCAAATCACTACAGCTTCCTTGCCAAGAAAACCCCAAATGGCATCATGAAGAGTCAGAAACAATTGAACAATAACAGCAGATATACAATCTGTGTGTTTCAGTGACAGAATCACTAATGGGGACAGTATACATCCAGGATTGTGAACCCAAATCTTAGTAGATTAAGTCACTCAGGGCATAGTCTCAGGAAGTTCTGTGATCCAGCATCTGGGAATTTTAAAAAAGATGATCAGAGTAGATTATAGGATAGCATATGAAGAATGAAATGTGAAAACATCAATTTATCCTATGGAGGTGAGACCCCAGGATCCTGGTCCACATGAGACCAGAATCCTTCAGCACTTAGCAGTGTTTGAAGCACAGAAGCCATTTAATAAATGTTTATTGACTGACTATTCACTAATGGATTGAAGGGCACTGGACCATGAGTGGCACAGAAAGTGTCAGAAGGTCTTTGATTTTAATACGACACTTGAGATGATACTGCAACCTAAACTTTGTGCAAAGTTTACATAAGTAATAATTGCTTGGAAAGTGAGAAAAGGGAAAGATTCTGTAGGGAAGCAGTTGGACAAGGCTTCAGAGTCAAGCAAGGGTGGGAGTTCGGTTTTGGAGAGAAGGGAAAATTTGAGTAGATATGTGAAAAAATCAGTTCCACGGTGGGAGACTAGAATGGGGAAAGGCACTGAGACAATAGAACCAGCATAGTATAGTGGGAAGAACATTGGCTCTAGAATGAGACAACCTTGGTTCAAATCCTGCCTCTAATGTTTACTACATGTGTGACCTGGGGTGAAAAACAACCTCCTTCAGTTTCAGTTTCCTCATCCAAAAAATGAGGGTAGTGGATTGGGAGATCTCTGAGGTCTCTCTTATCTCTAGCTCTATAAGAGAGTGTAGGGAGCAAAGAAATCTAGATTGACTGTAACCCAAGTCTAATAGGAGACAGGGGGAATCTGGACTGGCAGTTATTCTTAATCCTTTACAAAAATCATATCTGGATATTTCATTATGGAATGAAAGTATCCAAGTGAGTTCTAATTCAATTTAATTCAGTTCAATAAATATTAAGTGTCTACTATGTGCTATATGCCTCACAGTAAGCTTGGGGAATACACAGAGGCAGAAGGCAATACCTGCCCTCAAGGCACTTACAATCTAATGGGGGAGAAATCATGCAAATAAATATACACAAATCAAACTATATACAGGATAAAGGAAAATAATTGAGAGGTCAAACACTGAAATTAGGAGATATTTGGGAAGGCTTCCTACAGAAGGTAGGATTTCAGTTGGGATAAATAAAGGAATCTAGAGAGGACAGTAGTCAGAACAGAAGAAGGAGAATGTTTCTAGAACTGAGAGATGGAGAGTCCTGTTGTTGGAACAGTAAGGAGACCAGTATCACAGAATCAAAGGGTATTTTTCAGGGAGTAAGGCATAATTAAAAGACTGGAAAGATAGGAAAAGTCTAGGTTATGAAAAGCTTTGAATGATAAAAAAAAATGCATTTTGTATTTGTTCCTGGTGGAGAAGGAAATGCAAACCATTCCAGTGTCTTTGACAGGAAAACCCCAAACAAAGGACTGAACAGCATTTGCTCCTGGTGGCAATAGAAAGCCTTTGGAGTTTATTGAGTAGGAGGGATGTGACTTTAATAACTGAATGAATGGATGATTGTTTGGAATGGAGAGAGACTTGAGGTAGGAAAACGGATCAACTGGTTGTTGTAGTAATCAAGGTGTGAGGTGATGAGAGGACAGATTAGAGTGGTGGCAAATGTCAGAGGAGAGAAGTTCAAGAGATTCAAGTATTTAAGAGATGTCATGGAGGTAAATTTGGCAGAACTTGGCAATGGCTTGGATTTGGGGGGTGAGAGATAGTGAAGAGGCCAGAATGACTTCTAGGTTAAGAGCCTGAGGTACTAGGTGGATGGTATTGTCTTCTATAATAATAGGAAAGTTTGGGGGAGGGTTTAGGGGGAAACATAAGGAGTCCTATTTTGGACATACTGACTTTAAGTCTAAAAGGCAGTTGGAGAGGAGAAATTGGGGCAGGAGAGGAAGATTTGAGAATCATTAGCATAAAAATGGTCATCAAATCCATGGGAGCAGAAGAGATCACCAAATATAGAACTTAAAAACAAATTCTGCATTTTTTTTCACTACACCTAACTAGCAACTAAAGACACACACACAAAAGTGATGAAACAGGTTCAAGGAACATGGTCTCTAGAAACTGAGAGTGAAGCTAGGGAGAGAAGCAGACCATGGGCTCTCAGCATGTGCTCTATAAAGAGAACATTGTTAGAACATAAACCTAAGTTATTTTGTCTATTATAAATACCCAAATTAGCTATAAAGGACATATGAAGAAAGACACTATCTACATCCAGAAAGAGAACTGATAAATAGAAGTTTGTATAGGATAATTTTACATACATGCATGCATACATACATATACACATGTGCATGTATGTGTGTATATGTGTATATATGTATGCATGTGTGTATATATGTACATACACATAAATATCCTATTTGTGTCTAATGGTAACCATCTCTGGAGGGGAGGGAAGAAAAAAGTGAAAAAATTAATGTGATGATGGTGCTGGATATTTGAAAATAGAAAATTAGGCATAGTAGATTTGCAGTTTCATGTGCAATCTTCTTTATTATACTGTGTTATGGAAATGCTTGTTTTATTCCAGAAATTAAAAAGAGAGAGACTTTAATATCAGAATTAGTTATGAGTTCCCTTTGCCACATCTATATCCTATATATGTGCCCTGTTATGATTATAGTCTAAGTTTGAACTCACTCTTCCTCTGGACACTGTGTATTTGAGGGATCATTCCTCCACCCCTTCATGTAATAACTTCCTGTCAACTCCCTTTGGCTAACATTGAAAAATTCATTGAACATTGATTAAATGTCCACAATGTACAAAAACACAAAACTAACACTATCTTGACCCTCAAATAGCACACATACTGCTAATAAATTTTTGTTATTACTATTTACTGAATTTCCAATTTCATCAGTGTAGGAAATTCCTAGAGATGAACTTCTTCCACCAATGTAAATTATTATTATTTTTTCTTTTAATATTTATTTATTCATTTAACTTTTTTTACATTCATTTTCACGAAATTTTGGGTTCCAAATTTTCTCCCCTTTTATCCCCTCCCCCCACCCCAATACACCAAGCAATCTAATTTTCCCTATCTCCAATCTGCCCTCTCTTCTGTCATTCCTCCCTTCTCTTGTCTCCATCTTCTCTTTTCTCCTGTAGGGCCAGATGACTTTCTATTCCTCATTAACTGTATGTCTTCTTTCCTAGTAGCAACAACAATACTAAACAGTTGTTCCTAAAACTTTGAGTTCCAAATTCTCCCCATTCCTCCCTCCCCACCCATTCCCTTTGGGAAGGCAGGCAATTCAGTATAGGCCATATCTGTGTAGTTTTGGAAATGACTTCCCTGATAGTCGTGTTGTGTAAGACTAATTGAATTACCCTCCATCCTATCCTGCCCCTCATTGTTTCTCTTCTGTCGTTTGATCCTGTCCCTCCCCGAGTGTTGACTTTAAATTGCTCCCTCCTCCCTTTGCCCTCCCTTCCATCATCCCCCCCCTTGCTTATCTCCTTCTCCCACACTTTCCTATACTGTAAGATAGGTTTTCATACCAAAATGAGTGTGCATTTTATTCCTTCCTTTAGTCAAATGTGATGAGGGTAAACTTCTTGTTTTTTTTTTCTCAGCTCTCCTCTTTTTCCCTCCACTAAAAAGTCTCCTACTTGCCTCTTAAATGACATATAATTACCCCATTCCATTTCACCCTCTTTCCTCCCACTACATTTCTCTCTCACCATTTACCTTAATTTCTTTTAAGATATGGTCCCATCCTATTCAATTCACTCTGTGCTCTCTGTCTCTGTATGTGTGTGCATGTGTGTATGTGTGTGTGCATGCATGCGTGTACATGTGTATGTGTGGTCCGACCAACTACCCAGATACTGAAAAGTTTTAAGAGTTACCAATATTGTCTTTCCATGTAGGAATGTAAACAGTTCACTTATGGTAAGTCCCTTAAGACTTCTCTTTGCTGTTCACTTTTTCATGCTTCTTCTCTTTCTTGTGTTTGAAAGTCAAATTTTCTTTTCAGCTCTGGTCTTTTCATCAAGAATGTTTGAAAGTCCTCTGTTTCATTGAAAGACCATATTTTTCCCTGAAGTATTATGCTCAGTTTAGCTGGGTAGGTGATTCTTGCTTTGAGTCCTGGTTCCTCTGACTTCTGGAATATCCTATTCCACACCCTTTGATCCCTTAATGTAGAAGCTGCTAAATCTTGAGTTATCCTGATTGTTTTTCCACAGTACTGGAATTGCTTCTTTCTAGCTGCTTGCAAGATTTTCTCCTTGAGCTGGGAGTTCTGGAATTTGGCCACAATGTTCCTAGGAGTTTCTCTTTTTGGGTCTCTTTCAGGTGGTGATTGATGGATTCTTTCAATACTTATTTTGCCCTCTGGTTCTAGAACGTCAGGGCAGTTTTCCTTGATAATTTCATGGAAGATGATATCTAGGCTCTTTTTTTGATCATGACTTTCAGGTAGTCCCATAATTTTTAAATTGTCTCTCCTGGATATATTTTCCAGGTCAGTTGTTTTTCCCATGAGATATTTCACATTCTCTTCCATTTTTTCATTCTTTTGGTTTTGTTTGGTGATTTCATGGTTTCTCGTAAAGTCATTAGACTCCATCTGTTCCATTCTAATTTTGAGAGAACTATTCTCTTCAGTGAGCTTTTGAACCTCTTTTTCCATTTGGCTAATTCTGCTTTTGAAAGCATTCTTCTCCTCATTGGCTTTTTGAACCTCTTTTGCCAATAGAGTGAGCCTGTTTTTCAAGGTGTTATTTTCTTCAGCATTTTTTTGGGTCTCCTTTACCAAGGTATTGACCCATTTTTCATACTTTTCTTGCATCTCTCTCATTTCTCTTCCCAATTTTTCCTCCACCTGTCTAACTTGCTTTCCAAAATCCTTTTTGAGCTCTTCCAAGGCCTGAGCCCACCTGACATCCCCCTGGGATGTCTGGAGTACCGAGGCCCCACCCTCCACATCTTTCCCTGATGGCAAGAATATCTTCTCATCATCAGATCTGAAAGTCGGGATCATTTGCATCTGTTCGAAAAAACTCTCTATAGTCTTATTTTTCTTCCCTTTTCTAGGCATTTTCCCAGCTAGCTACTTGACTTCTGAGATTCCTGTCCACCCCCGCCTAGATCCGCCCAGCTAGTGCTTGGGGTCTGAGATTCAAATGGGCCTTCTGCGCCGCCTGGCTTTCTAATCAATGTGAGCTTTAGTTCTGGTGCTGGAGTGGGGGCAGGTCCGCCTCCCAGGCTCAGTTCCCTCAGGGGTTTTATGCAGAGACCTTCAGTAATGGAGCAGGTGGGGGCAGGGCCGCCTCCCAGGCTCAGTTCCCTCAGGGGCTTTATGCAGAGACCTTCAGAAATGTAGCGGGTGGGGCAGGGCCGTCTCCCAGGCTCAGCTCCTTCAGGTGGTTTATGCAGAGACTTTCAGTAATGAAGATCCTGCCTGCTGCTGGGGGAGTCCCAGGCCACTGTGGCCTCGCCGCTGCTGCCTCCGCCGCCGCCCCCGCCTCTGCCTCCACGGCTTCCTCCCGAGGGTGCCTGAGCCACGGAGACACTCCGCTCCCCTCTTGGTCCGCCCAAGTGTGTCTCTCACTGACCTGTAGCATCTGTGGGTGGAGGGACCTTCCTGGCTGCCGGAGGTTCTGTCCCTGAAGCCTGCTCGGATCAGCTTCTCTGGGGCCACGGGCAGGGTAGCGCTGGGGTGGGGTCAGCTTTCTGGGGTGCGATGGACCCTGGGGACGGCTCTCCAGGGCTCTCTGGAACGGAAATCTCTTCCACTATGTTTCTGCACCCCCTGTAGTGATCCAGAACTTCTGGAGAGCTCTTCTTACATTAAATCTATGGGCTATGGGTTTGGAGCTAGCAAACGTGCATCTTTCCACTCCGCCATCTTGACTGCGCCCCCTCAATGTATATTATTATTGGAGAAGGGCAATGAGTAATTAAGTGACTTGCTCAGGGTCACATCGACAGTGTCTGTTAGAGGCAGGATGTGAATGCAGATCTTCTCTGACTTCAAGAACTGTCTATTATAATATACTGACTCTCTTTAAGCCCCTAGCACTTAAGATTCTAGGACTGTACCCCATTTAAGTGCTGACTAGGCCTGAACCTCATTAGTTTTTGAAACATGAAGATATGGCATGTTTTCAGGTTGGTATGGCCATATACTTGTGTGTATGCATGCATGAAAGTTGAAAAACTTTGAAAAACTCTAAAGTGAAATTTATACAAATATAAAATGTTCTGAATGGAGCAAATCCAAACCCACATCTTGGCAATCCCTCTTTACCCTTTTAAGAGAGTCATTTCCAGAACGAGCAACCAACAATTCATTCTATGAGAAAACAGAACTTCCCAAACCATGTTGTCTGGCTTTGTTTGCCAGAACTGGTGAAACACAGAGACCTTTTCTGATGCTTAAATAATCCAGCATATGGGCTTGTTCTTGGATCCCTGAGTGGAGTTCTGTTTGAGTTCCCCAAAGCTAGAGAGTCAGAGTCTTAAATGAGCTGCTGAAATGATTTGCACCAATCTTCAGAGAGGATGGCAAGAAAACTGACGCCAACCTCCTTGTCTGGCTCTCTCAGTCAACTGGGAGAATATAGAAGAAGAAAATGATGTCACAATGGAGCTCCATATTAAAACAATGTGTGCTGAGAAAGAAAAAATATGTCTCTGAGGTAACAGTTTTACAGTAAAATGTTTGCACTAATGCTACTCCATCTGAAGTGTCATGTGAGAGAGATGGAATGTGCAATAAATTGTATAAAAATGTTGTAAGAATTATCAATTTATAGTCTAATGCTTCCTTTTCCATTCTCTTAAAAAAGACCCTTCAAGGGAAAAAAAAACATAAAAAAACAACAGAACAGATGTTTCTTGGGAGGCATATTTTAGGAACTGTGATTTCTTGCACAAGCGTGTAGAAAGAAGTAGAGAAGAATTAGTATACATGGTTGTGAATATAAAGAAAAGAGAATGGTGGGGGGAGGTGGGAAGAAAAGAAATGAGACACTGATTTGGCCATTGATGATAATGTTCAAGTTTAAAAGCCTCTGGCATGAGTCAAAATGAATGAATTCTATCTCTGGAGCTAATATTTTATTTTCTTGAAGAAGCAGCCATTGTTAATTGAACTCTAATTGCTGCTGATTAAGGGAAAGTAGATTTTTAAAATTAAAAAAAAATTAATAACTGCTTTTTTTAGAATGTTTTGAAGCACTAGTTAAATGCACGCAGAAAATCATTTAATCTTTAGCCAATAGGCACTCTTATTTGAAACGATTGTAAGCTTTATCTTTTAGGTGATTAAATCTTTCTTTGGCCATGTGAGGTCAATGTGTTTGAATTGGAAGGAACAGAATTTAATTTCCAGTTCTTTGGATTTTAATAAATCTGGAAACAAGTTCAAAAGTTCGAATGTTTATCTGGAGCTTGGAACTAGAGTCCCAAGCCCAGGGAGTACAAAACCACAGAACAGAAAGAGACTTCCACAGAAGCATGATGAGAGATTTAGAGCTCTAAGGGAGCTTAGGGATTATTTTACAGATAGAGGAAAATTTGATGCAGAATGGTTGCTTGAATCACCTGAAGTCACACAGGTAACAGGTGTCATATCAGGGATTTGAACCAAAACCTTCTTACTCTGACCCCAGGGTTTTTTGCAACACAACACATCACACTGCTTTCTACTCATTCAATATTGTGGTATCCTGTCTGATAGGGCAGTTAGGTGGTGCAGTGGATAGAGCACCAGCGCAGGAGGACCTGAGTTCCAATCTCACCTGAGACACTTGATACTCACTAGCTGTGTGACTTTGGGCAAGTCATTTAACCCCAGTTGTCTCATCCTGGGTCATCTCCAGTCATCCTGATGAATATCTGGTCAATAGATTCAGATGGCTCTGGGGGAGAAGTGAAGCTGGTGACCTGCACAGCCCTCCCTCCCTCAAAACAAAGTCAAGTGCAAGTCATGTCATTATTTCTCTGATGGCATGATCTTCTTTGGCAGTGTAGGACTAACACACAATCCTGTCTGATGTTCTAAAAATGAGAAGCACTTAAGGTACTTCTTACTCCTAAAATGGGATAATCATAGATATTTTACCAGGATATTATGAGTAAATAAGAGAAAACTTGCTAATGTATTTTTATGAAGTCTTTGGTGGTAATATGCTTTTAGCTTATTTAATATATCCATCATTCATTTTCTATTATGTCTCTTAGGTGTCAGAAATTTTGATTCTTGGCTGACCAAACTTTCTGATGGGTGAGATGACATCGTTTTCAATCTTCCATCATTCTCTTCATTCAGAAATTATTTTGCATTCTAATACAACATTGCCCTCAGCTGTCATGTCTCTTTACTTGGCAAAGAGATGAAATATCTATTGGCTGAGGTTGTTTCCAGACTTTTTTCTGCTTCTCTATTATGTTGATTATTTTATATCAGTTAAACTTCTTTAATGAATGCTCAAATGGTCTATATGCTTTTAATTATGAACAACAAAGGAAATTTCAAGGCACTCTTTTTAAAGTGGAACCCCATTAAAACAGTTTATTTCATCAATAACAGTTTACCACATAACCAATTGTGGTCATGAAACACACTTCAGTGCTTGGAGGATATGATTTCATTAGTTTTTAGACAGGAATGGGGGACCTTATGCTTTATTAGACACACACACACAGAGGGAGTTTTCAATGAGAAAAATGCCAAACAAAGCTTTCGGGAAACAATGCCCTTAGATTGTTTGAAAAACTTTTTTTCAGAGAAGATTAATCTAAAAACTCACATACCTGAACAGCATTTATTGATTGGCAACCATATAAGGGAATTTTATTCTGAGCTTTGAGGGAATTGGATCTGTCTTTGAGGGTAAGTACCCTTAAAGCACAAAACAGGATGAAGGTACATGATGATGCTTTTGGGTGATATTTAACATCATATAGATCTCTCCACGGATGAATGAATTTGAATTGTTTGCTGAATTAGTTGTTCAATAAGTAGTTATTATATTACTAAGAGCCACAAACTATACTAAAGTCAAGTGATATAGAGACAGACAAGATGCTGTTCCTGTTATTGAGGAACTCACAAATCAGAGAGATAATATACAAACAGCTATGTAAAGTTACGGCAAGATCAAATGGAGATAATCAATACAGTAAAGGTATTAAGGGGCTTAGCTTCTGATAAAAGATAGAATTTTATCTGCAACTTAAAGAAGTCAGGAGGTAGAGAAGAAGAGGGAGAATATTTCAAGCTTGAGGAACAACCATTGAAAATGCCTAGAGTTGGGACATGGAATGCATTATATGAAGCTTGTGTTAATGGGTCTCAGAATATGTGTATGGGGGAGAGTGATGTAAGACTGGAAAGGTAGGAGGGGGGAAGGTTATGAAGAGTTTTAAATACCAGTCACAGGATTTTAGATTTGTTCTGGAGCTGACAGGGTACCATTAGAATTTATTAAATGGAGGGAGAGGGGAAAACATAATTAAAACTACCCTTTAGGAAGAATAATTTGACAGGTGGGTGGATGATGCCTTGGAGATGAGTCAGGGAGATCATCAACAAAGAGGATATTGTAAAAATCCTGATGTAATGATGATGAGGACCTAAACCAGAATTGTGGCAGAATCAGAGGAGAGAAGAGAACTTATATGAGAGATGTTGGAGAAGTTAAATTTATAAGACCTGGCAACAGCTTGGATATCAGGGATAAAGGGGGTGGATTTGAATTTCAAGCCTGTGTGACTGGGAGGATGATGGTGGCCTTGACAGTAATAGGGAAGTTCAGAAAGGCAAAGGGTTGTTGTGGGGCAAGTTAGTTCTGGGAGGATGATGGTGGCCTTGACAGTAATAGGGAAGTTCAGAAAGGCAAAGGGTTGTTGTGGGGCAAGTTAGTTCAGTTTTTGAAATCCAGCTTGAGCAGTCTAATAGGTAGTTGGAGATATGGGTCTGGAGATTAGGAGAGAGGAGAAGGCTGGATAAGTAGATATGACATTAACAGAGAGATGAGAATTGAATCCATGGGATTTTATGAGACTACCAAATGAAATAATATCAAGGGAAAAGAGAAGAGGATGCACAACAAAGCCCTGGGGAATATGTCCTGTTGGTGGGCATGACCTAGATGCAGATCTGGCACCCCATTCCTTTGGGGTGATGCAAACTGAATAACAAATAAAACTGTACAGAACTCTTTCATCAATCTGTATCAATCAGTATCAGTATTTTGTATTCCTGAGGTCATGACTCCAGGCAGAGAAGGAGAAAAGTTAAGCGTTTGTGTGGGTTCCATCCACTGATGTGGTCCCTTTGCTCTCCTCTCCCTACCCCCAAATCATTCCTTCTCCAGACTTCATTGTTTCTGTTGCTGGTACTATTATATTTCCAGTCAATTGAGTTTGCAACTTATAAGTGAATTTCAATTTTTCCCTCTCCCTCAATCAAATTTGCAAGCATTTCCAAGTCTTAAACCTCAATAATATCTATTGTTTCTAGCAATTTACTTCTATTAATAGTTGACTTCCAGGTTCTTGGAACTGAATCCAAGTTTTGGATTAATGAATAGGTTTGCCTGCCCTTTCCCCCTACATTTAGTGCATAATACTCTCTAAATATATAATTCCTGTAATAAACATTACCTCTAAAATACATGACTGTCTTATATTTCAGTGATATTTATTGACATATACAAGTTTTTGCAGAGATAAATTATAGTTACCTCAGTCTTAGATGAGCAAGGAGAGAAAATATGACCTGTGCTCCATACTGGATTTATTGCAGATAAAGAATACATTCCTCTATACCTGTTCAGTTTTTTTTTTCCTGTCTCTGAACCAGAATTTTCCATGCTGATATAAAGGATAGCATCTATTTGAAGGTCACATGATATCTTTAATTTGAGATGATTTGTTCTCAATTATATTATTTAAAAAAAACTAAACATCTACTTCTGTTATCATTCTTTGTCAGTAAAGCCCCTTTTCTTCTAATGTGTTTAAATTTAATATCACTGATTGGTAAGGTGGTGTATGCATGAGCCTGTGGAGTCCTTCTGAGTTCTAATTTGCCAGGACACAAGTGCTTAACTCATGGACAATCTTTTCCAGTTTTTGATCAGCAGCAGCCTCAAATGCAGGTACCTGCAATCTGGGGAAAATATTTGATGGGCCAGTTCCCATAATTAACCTAAGTATGATATATGAGGGAGGACATGGGAGATGGTGGTTCGCTCAGGGATGGGCAGTATGTTCTTTCAGGATGCTAATAAATATCATGAGAATGACCTTGATAGAAAATTTGTTTTTTGGAGGTGGGATATGGAACAGGGAGTCAAAACCTTTGGCAGAAATTAGAAGAAAAAAAGCTGTTGCTCTTGTGAGAAACCAATTGACAAAGGTACAAGGAGATTTTTTTTTTTTTTTTTTTTATTAATTTATTTATATAGCTTTTTACTTTCATTTTCACAAATTTTTGGGTTCCAAATTTTCTCCCCTTTTCTCCCCTCCCCCCACCCCAATACCCCAAGCAATCTAATTTTCCCTATCTTCAATCTGTCCTCTCTTCTGTCATCCCTCCCTTCCCTTGTCTCTATCTTCTCTTTTCTCCTGTAGGGCCAGATGACTTTCTATTCCTCATTAACTGTATGTCTTCTTTCCTAGTTGCAACAACAATACTAAACAATTGTTCCTGAAACTTTGAGTTCCAAATTCTCCCCATCCCTCCCTCCCCATCCATTCCCTTTGGTACGGCAGGCAATTCATTATAGGCCATATCTCTGTAGCTTTGCAAGTGACCTTCCTGATAGTCGTGTTGTGTAAGATTAACTGAATTGCCATCCCTCTTAACCTGCCCCTCATTGTTTCTCTTCTGTCCTTTGATCCTGTCCCTCCCCAAGTGTTGACTTTCAATTACTCCCTCCTCCCTTTGCCCTCCCTTCCATCATCCCCCCCCCAATATCTCCTTCTCCCCCGCTTTCTTATACTGTAAGATAGGTTTTCATACCAAAATGAGTGTGCATTTCACTCCTTCGTTTAGTCAAATGTGATGAGGGTAAACTTTTGTTTGTTTGTTTGTTTGTTTTTTTCCCTCAGCTCTCCTCTTTTTCCCTCCACTAAAAACATCTCCTACTTGCCTCTTAAATGACATATAGTTACCCCCCTTCCATTTCCCCCTCTTTCCTCTCACTACATTTCTCTCTCACCATTTACCTTAATTTCTTTTAAGGTATGGTCCCATCCTATTCAGTTCAATCTGTGCTCTCTGTCTCTGCATGTGAATGCATGTGTGTATGTGTGTGCATGCGTGTACATGTGTATGTGTGATCCCACCAACCACCCAGATACTGAAAAGTTTTAAGAGTTAGAAATATTGTCCTTCCCTGTATGAATGCAAACAGTTCATTTCTGGTAAGTCCCTTAATACTTCTCCTTGCTGTTTACTTTTGCATGCTTCCTCTCATTCTTGTGTTTGAAAGTCAAATTTTCTTTTCAGCTCTGGTCTTTTCATTAAGAATGATTGAAAGTCCTCTGTTTCATTGAAAGACCATATTTTCCCTTGCAGTATTATACTCAGTTTAGCTGGGTAGGTGATTCTTGGTTTGAGTCCTAGTTCCTTTGCCTTCTGGAATATCCTATTCCACGCCCTTCGATCCCTTAATGTAGAAGCTGCTAGATCTTGGGTTATCCTGATTGTATTTCCACAGTACTGGAATTGTTTGTTTCTGGCTGCTTGCAAGATTTTTTCCTTGAGCTGGGAGTTCTGGAATTTGGCCACAATGTTCCTAGGAGTTTCTCTTTTTGGATCTCTTTCAGGTGGTGATCGATGGATTCTTTCAATACTTATTTTGCCCTCTGGTCCTAGAATGTCAGGGCAGTTTTCCTTGATAATTTCATGCAAGACGATGTCTAGGCTCTTTTTTTGATCATGGCTTTCAGGTAGTCCCATAATTTTTAAGTTGTCTCTCCTTGATCTATTTTCCAGGTCAGTTGTTTTTCCCATGAGATATTTCACATTCTCTTCCATTTTATCGTTCTTTTGGTTTTGTTTGGTGATTTCTTGGTTTCTCATAAAGTCATTAGACTCCATCTGTTCCATTCTAATTTTGAGAGAACTATTAAATTCAGTGAGCTTTTGAGCCTCTTTTTCCATTTGGCTCATTCTGCTTTTGAATGCATTCTTCTCCTCATTGGCTTTTTGAACCTCTTTTGCCAATTGAGTGAGCCTATTTTTCAAGGTGTTAATTTCCTCAGCATTTTTTTGGGACTCCTTTACCAAGATATTGACCTTTTTTTCATACTCTTCTTGCATCTTTGTCATTTCTCTTCCCAGTCTTTCCTCCACCTGTCTAACTTGCTTTTCAAAATCCTTTTTAAGCTCTTGCAAGGCCTGAGCCCACCCAACACCCCCCTGGGGTGTCTGGGGTACTGAGGCCCCGCCCTCCACATCTTTCCCTGATGGGAAAAATACGTCCTCGTCCTCCCCATCAGATCCGAAGGTCGGGATCATTTGCATTTGTTGGAAAAAACTCTCTAAAGTCTTATTTTTCTTTCCCTTTCTAGGCATTTTCCCAGCCAGTTACTTGACTTCTGAGATTCCTTTCCACTTCCGCCTGGATCCGCCCAGCTAGTACTTGACCTCTGAGATTCAAATGCGCTTTCCCGCGGCAAGCTTTAGTTCTGGCACAGGGTGGGGGCAGGGCCGCTTCCTAGCTTGGGCCCTCAGGGGCTTTCTGAAGAGACTTTCAGGAACAGAGCCGATGGGGGCGGGGTGGGGGACCCCGCCTGCTGTGCTCAGCTCCCTTGGGGGTTTTATTCAGAGGCGTTCAGCAGTAGAGCAGGGTGGGGGCAGGGCCGTCTCCCCTGCTCGGCTCCCTCAGGTTGGAAAGACCTTCAGTATTGAAGATCCTACCTGCTGCTGGGGGATTCCTGAGTCCCGGGCCGTTGCCGCGCCTCAGCCGCCCGCCCACGCCTCTGCCTCCGCCGCTTCCTGCCCCCGTCTCTGCCGCAGCCGCTTCCTCCCGAGGGGGCCCGCTCCCCCTCCCCTAGCGCAGGCTTCTTTTTAACTGACCTTTAGCTTCTGTGGGCAGAGGGACTTTCCCGGCTGCCGGAGATTCTCCCGGAGCTTTCCTCTCTGAAGTCTGCTCAGGTCAGCTTCTCTGGGTCGCGGCCACGGGTGGGGGTGGGGTCCGCTTTCCTGGCTGCGATGGACCCCGGGGACGGCTCTCCAGGGTTCAGTGGAACGGAAATCTCTTCCCCTACGTTTGTGCACCCCCTGCAGAGATTCAGAATTTATGGGGCTCTCCTTTTATCTCAATTCCATGGGTTGCGGGCTCAGAGCTCGTGAATGTGCGTCCTTCTACTCCGCCATCTTGGCTCCGCCCTCACAAGGAGATTTTCTTAAAAAACTACTAACAGCATGCAAACAGAAGGGATTACAGTTAGCCATACTTAATGTGAATGTCTCCTCCCATTCAGAAATGGAACTTTCAAAAACTGGAGTTGCATTTGGCCTGTCTTGATCCATTGCTTAGCTTTTCTTCTAAAGGTAGTATGTTATGAATCAGTAGAAATTTATATTTACAGTAGGCGAAATAAAAAACACTGGCTAATGAAATAAGAACACCTAGTACATCTTTTTCCAAACCATTTTCTAATCTGAAACACTCAAATGGACAACTCAAATGGATCACATTGATATGGATATCTACTGCAGCGGTTAAGATTTCAGCTTAGATAAACTTACATACATATCCTCTGAGGGACTTATTTACCTCTTCTCTTTAAGGTTGCCATGAGAGGATGCCCAAACTTCCTTCCACATTTTCTCATTACATCTCATGAATACCAATGGAGCCCACAGATCATCCGTTGTTTATCTCTTCCAACTATTATTAAAAAAAAAAAAAAAAACCACATACATATGACATCTTTTATTTACTCCACTTCTTTGTACTCCCTTGTTTTTAATTATTCATTGTAGGTTTTTTTTTGCAGCCAGATCACATATGATATGTACTTTCCAATTCTTGCTGCATAATACTGATTTTCAATTCTTCAGAGTTTGTATTGTATCATGATTTCCTTTCTTTTTTTGTTCTTAAATTTAAATTTCTTTTTCTCAATTACATATAAAAACAATTTTTAACATTCATATAGATTTTTTTTTCAGTTCCAAATTATTTCCCTCTCTCTTTCACTCTCGTAAGAAGGCAAGCAATTTGATATAGATTATACATGTGTGGTCATGCAAAACGTATTTCCACATTAGCCACATTTCAAAAGAAAACAGACACCCCTCCCCCAGAAAACTCCTAGAAAAATAGTTTAAAAAGCACATTTCAAACTCCATTAAACTTCTATCATTTTTTTTCCTCTGGAAGTGGATGGCACTTTTTATCAAGAGTCCTTAGGAATTGTCTTGGCTCATTCTATTACTGAGAATAACTAAATCAATTACACCTAATAATAGTTCAATACTGATTTTTACTCTGTACAATGTTTTTCTGGTTCTGCTCACTTTATTTTGCACATGTTCATATATGTTTTCCCAGGTTTTTCTGAAAGCATCCTGCTAATCATTTCTAATAACATAGTAATATTCTATCACAACCTTACACCACAACTTGTTCAGACATTAGCTAGTTGGTGGACATCCTTTTACTTTCCAGTTCTTTGCCATTGCAAAATAAACAAACAAAAAAATGCCAAGATCCCCCAAAAAACCTGTTATATTTTTTTGTGTGTATAGTTTTTTTTCCCCTTTTTCTTTGATCTCTTTGAAATTCAGATCTAGTATAAGTATTTCTGAGTCAAAAGGTATGCACAGGTGTATAGAGCTTTGGTCATAGCTCTGAATTGCTCTCCAAGAAGTGTTGGATCAGTACACAACTCCACCAACAATGCATTAGTGTTCCAACTTTTCCACACCTCCAACATTTGTCATTTTATTTTTCTACCATATTAGCCAACATGAGAGGTATGAGGTTGTACCTCAGAGTTATTTTGATTTGCCTTTCTCTAATCAATGGTGATTTAGAGTGTTTTTCCATATGACTATAAATAGGCTTGATGTCTTCTGAAAACTCCCTGTTTATATCTTTTGACCATTAATTGACTTGAGTATGACTTGTATTCTTATAAATTTGACTCAGTTTGACTGTTGACTATATCTGACGTGAAATAGTCTATGCTTCCCTAATTTACTTATATTATCCTTTATGTCTAAATCATCTATTCATTTAAATCTTTTCTCAGTATATAGTTTGAGATGTTGGTCTATACCAAGTTTATGCCAAACTTTTACTAGTTGTCCCAGAAATTTTTGTCATTTAGTGAGTTCTTGTCCCAAAAGCTTGGATCTTTTCATTCTAATCTCCTTCAAGGTAATAAATTTTACTCCTCCTTAAACACTTCAATAGTTCATTCTCTACAGCATCTCTTCCAAACTCTCTCATGTCTCCTTTGGTCTCCCATTTTACCCCCTCCTCCCTAACTCATCAGCTGAGAAATTTTCCTCATATTTTATTGAAAAAAATATGAGAGGAATCAATATAAGCCTTCTTCTCTCCTCATCATCATATATTAGTGACAACTTTCCCACTAAATTCTCTCTTGTTCCTGTTACACATGCATAGGTACTTCTTTTACTTTTGAAGGCTAACTCTTCACATGCATCGTGGATTCTGTCCTCTCCTATATTCTCTAGAAGATTGCTTCTTGTATCACCTCCATTTTCTCTGTAATCTCCAATCTCTTACTATCTAATAATTCCTTTCCTGCTTCTAAGTATTTTCATGTCTTTCTCATTAGGAAAAAAATCCACAAAAGCTCCAAAAAAGACTGAATATTATCATCTGATAGTTCTTGGTCTGCATCAGGCTTTCACTTCACAGTTAACATCTTTGAGAAAGTTACCTGTACTCAAAACCTCCATATCTCTTCTCAGTTTCTTCTAAACGTCTATCCTGCACTCTTCAAATTTATTTAAGATCTTTTATATTTACCTAAGACATTTAAAGGACAAATCTAATGGACTTTTCTTAATTTTTTTCTTATTATCCTACCTGCAGCATTTGATATTGACATTTGCCTCTTTTCTGAGTTTCCATGACACTCTTCTATCCTCCTGGTTCAGTCAAGTATAAATTGGGTCACCCTGTAAAGTAATTATATCTTCAGTCTTCTCTTTGTGTGTGTGTGTGTGTGTGTGTGTGTGTGTATGTGTGTGTGTGTGTGTGTGTGTGTGTGTGTTCTATTCTTACATCACCAATTGCCTTCTGCTCATCTCTCATGGAATACCCTTGAATGCCGCATGTTCAAAAAAGGACCTCATTATCTACATCTTGAATTTCCTGTTATTGCTGAGGACACAATCATCTTCCCAGTCACCAAAGTTTACCAAGAAAGTGAATTCTCAATTATTCATTGTCATTAACCACACATATTCAATCTATTCCCAAATCTTATGATTGCTACCTCAGCGATATCTTCCACATACATTTGCTTCATTCTTCTTGAATCGTTTGCCCACTCTCTGGTTCCTTCCCTGCTGCCTAGGAACATGCTCATGTTTCCCCTATGCCCCCAAAATAAACGACCCCATTTTCTGAATCATCCTGGCTAGCCATCATCCTGCATCTCCCATCCTTTTCTCAGTTCAGCTTCTTGGAAAAGTAATATACACAATGCGTCTCCACTTCCTTTCTTCTCACTCTCTTATAAACTGTCTATAATTTGCCTTCCAACCCTACCATTTAACTGAAACTACTCTTTCCTATGTTAAAAATGATATCTGAACTGCTGGATCTAATGGCCTTTTTTTCATGGTCTCTCCTCCTTGACCTCTCTGAAAACTTTCATACTGCCACTTAGCTTTTCCTTTTGGAGAGATCTCTCCTCTCTAGGTTTTTGTGACAATAGTCTCTCCTGATTGTCCTCCTATCTCTCGGACCATTCCATATTATTCTCCTTTGCTGGATCTTCGTATGCATGACTCTCTTTAGTCATGGGTGTCTGCCAAGGCTGTCTTGAGCTCTCTTCTCATTTCTCTTTATCCTATATACCTTGCTTGGTGATCTCATCAGCTCCTATGGATTCAGCTATGACATCTATGTAGATCATTAGCAAATCTATATATTCAGTCTTAATTTATCTCCTAAGTACTTGCATCAGCAAACAGCTTGTAGACATTGTGATTTGGATCCCCAGTAGACTTCCCAAACTCAGCTTGACCAAAGCAAGACGTTCTTTCCTTCCAAAAACTCAATCTTTTCTCAAGTGTCCTATTAATGTAAATAATGCCACCATTCTTCCTGAAACTCTTACTCATAACTTTGGTGTCATCTTCAATTTCTCAGTGGCACTTATCCCACATATACAATCTGTTGTCGAATTTTATTGTCACTCAACTTCAAATTTGTCATATGCATCCTCTCCACCCACATAGCTACAACCCTACTACAGATACTAAGTCACTTCTCCCCTTTAAACTTAAAACAACTGTGATCTCTTGACAATATGGCCTCTGAGGTCCTTTCTATTGGAAGCTGTGATGAGGGGGGTGATTTTTCCGCTGCTCTTTACCCTTATCCAAATGTATCTAGAGTACAGTGTTGAGTTTTGGGCCCTACATTTTATGAAGAATATTTAAAAGTTGGAGAATTTCTAGGAAAAGGCAAGTAAGGTAATGAATAGCCTTGAAATTGTTGAGGGTACTGATATAAAATTTTGTTGAGGTAATTAGAAATACTCAGTCCAGAGGATGTAAGATTTTGTAGGATGGAAAGGGAATATGATAGCTCTATTAAATTTTTTAATGGAACCACCACATACAAAAGAATTTAGACTTATTTCCTTGATCCTAAAATGTTGAACTAGTAGTAATAAAGATTGAGCAAGGCACAATTTAGTTTGATATAAACACAAACTTTTTTTTTTTTACAATTAGAGCTGCCACCAAAAGTAGTGGGTACGCCCTTATTAGAAGTTTGCACGTAAAGAGTAGATGATCGCTATTGGCAATGCCATAGAGAAGTTTCTTGTTCAGACTTCAATTGGTCTTTTGAGCTTCAAGAGCCCTTCCAGACTCAGATTCTTCGATTCTGCAATTGAATTCCTACTACTTCCAGGGAATTTATTCAGGTTTAATGGATTAGAGGTTTACTCTAATTCCTCACTGTGACATGGAGGTGACTTTAGGGTCTCAGTAGCTACACCAGTGGGTTTCAAACTCTGGCATATCCTACAGAGGTGAAAGGACTATAAGTGGTAGACTGGGAGTTGGTTGTTAAAGGATTCACGTATTTCTGGGGACCCACTACCAGTTTGGTTAGATCATCAAGGAAGATGTATCACCCAGGCAATATTCACAGCTCTGAGAGTGACTATGAATATGCCAGGCTAGTTCTGCATCATAAAGTATAACAGACTCTCCATATAGAAGGCAGAAGAAAACATTTATTCAGACATTAGAAAGCCAAATCCATCATAGTAACCAAGAAGTCAGTACACATTGGCACTGTAGGGGACAAAGACATTCCCACACCTTCCCCCCTGCCCCAGCTGTGCCTGCCTGCCTAAATCCATCTCCTCTGCCCCCAAAAACTCACATCAACTTCCTCCCAGTTCTGCTCCATCCTTTCTATTCCACTCATTCAACAAATTCCTCCCACTGTATGTGACTTAAGCTTCCATGTGATTTAAGCAGGTCACACAAGCCTGTTAATGAATTAGAAAGATCTTTCTATTTAAATTGTCATTGTACAAGAGTATATAGGACAAAATTCCAAATGAGTTAGGAAACTTTGTATTATCTCCTACACTTGAAATTGCTAATTGTAACAGGATTTTTACATTCAGTTGCTTCTATTAGATTGTAAATTCCTTAAGAGCAATGTAGATCTCATTTGATCTTAGCACATGTAGACATAATCTAGTGCTTATCACATATTTTGGATTATTATGTTTTAAATCAAATTTGTTGGATGTTTGTTGACAACTATTGAAAAAAAAAACTATGGTCATTTGGAAGGAGTGAGGGATTTTAAAACAAGGAGACTTGTTTGAACACTACCAGGAAATTTGAGGAGTGAAGAAGACACTTTCAGTTATAGGAATGACACATATGTGCAGAGAATAATGTTGTGTACCTTTCAATTATGAATTTTCCTAAAAAAATTTAGATGTGTTACCCCATTTAATACTTATGCAAAACACCATAAGTGAGGGAAGCCAGGAAACAAACAGAACATATTCTGCTCTTGATGCTTATGAGTTTGTTTTATCATTGTTTTCTCATGTCTATCTGATGCTTTCTAATGGAGAAAAAAGAAATCCATGACCATGAATACTTAGCGCTAAGACCCTTTCTCCAAAGTTCCCAACTCTCAGGGGAGAATTTTCTCCTAAAATTTTTCATTATAGGAAATCTTTTTTCTCTGTCCCTTCAATCTAAGTCTAAGTGTTCTTCCCTCCACTTTTTCATCTTCTCTTACACAAAACAATAGAACTGTTAATTACAACATCTGCCTTATATAGTTTCCAGGAATGACTGACAGAACTGAATGATCCTATTCAGTAGAAAGAGCTAGTTATCATCAGGAATTCATTGCCACTTGCTACGCATATTGCCCAACACTATAGCGTACTCTGTGGTAATCACCAAACCCTCTCTGACTCAGTGGTCACTACCTCTCTCCCAATAATCTCTATCCCAGGGGTGGGGAATCTGTAACCTCAAGGCCACATGTGGCCTTCTAGGTCCTTAAGTATAACCCTTTGACTGAATCCAAACTTCACAGAACAAATCTCCTTAATAAAAGGATTTGTTTGCTCAAATTGGACTCAGTTGCAAGGATGCACTTGAGGGTCTACAGGGTCACATGTAGCCTTGAGGTTACAGATTCCCCACACCTCTCTATCCTAATCTTATGGATTCTGTGACTCCCTTCAAGTCCCAGGTAAAATCCTTTCATCTACAGGTAGTCTTTTATCTCACTAAATTTTAGCCCCTTCCTTCTCTTGATTATACTTTACCCAGTATATATCTTGTATGTACATAGCTATTTGCATGTTGTCTCCCTGTTTTAGTCTACAGAGTCCTTGAGAACAGAGGTTATGTTTTGCTTTTCTTTGTATATTCAGTATTTAACACAATGGCTGTCTCATAATAGGTGCATAGTAAATCCTTGTTGATTTGACTTTGTGGGTCTAAGGAGATTGCATCCTATATTCTCCATCTCCAAAACAGTAGTAGGCTTATCTCCACCATAACTACACCACTCCCTTCCCAGTTCTACCCTTTCCCAATACTGACCCTTCAGGGAAGTTAAAGCCTAATTTGACTCAGGCATCCACAAAATTCATCTCCATCTTCTTGCCCCAATAGTGACCCTTCACAATCACCACACTTAATACTATTAGTTTTTTCAATTACATGTAAAGACAGTTTACAACATTCAGTTTTATGAGATTTGATTTCCAAATTTTTCTCTTTCCCTGCCTTCCCTTCCCTGTTCCTAAGACAGCAAGTAATCTGATATAGTTTATACGTGTGCAATCATGAAAACATATTTCCACATTAGTCACATCATAAAAGAAGAAATAGAACAAAAGGAAAAAGCCATAAAAAAACAAACAAAAATGTGAAAATAATATGCTTCAATTTGTATTCAGACTCCAAAATTCTTTCTCTGGATATGGATAGCATTTTCCATCATGAGTCTTTTGGAATTATCTTGGATTACTGAAAAGAACTAAGTAAATCACAGTTAATCATCAAACAGTGTTACTGTTACTGTGTACAATGCCTCCTGGTTCTGCTCATTTCACTCAGCATCAATTCTTGTAGGTCTTTCCACATTTTTCTGAAACCTACTTGGTCATCATTTCTTATAATATAATAGTATTCCATTACATTCATATACCACAACTTGTACAGCCCTTCCTTAGTTGGTGGCCATCCCTTCAATTTAGAATTCTTTGCCACTACAAAAAGAGCTGCTATACATATTTTTGTACATATGAGTCCTTTTCTCTTTTTTTGTGATCTCTTTGATATATAGACCTAGAAGTAGTATTGCTGGATCCAAGGGCATGAACAGTTTGATTGTCCTTGAGCATAGCTCCAAATTGTTCTTCAGAATGATTGGATCAGTTCACAACTCCACCAACAATGCATTAGGTTCCAATTTTTCCAAAATTTCTCCAACATTTATCTTTTTTTTTCTGTAAAATTAGCCAATCTGATGGGTATAAACTGAGTTGTTTTAATTTGCTTTTCTCTAATTTATGTGATGTAGTGCACTTTTTTCTCCTGAAAATAGCTTTAATTTCTTCATCTGAAACTGCCTGTTCATATCCTTTTACCATTTATCACTTGGGAAATGACACTTTTTTAAAGATTTAAATTTATGTATCTATTTTTAGTTTCCAACATTAATTTCCACAAGATTTTGAGTTACAAATTTTCTCCCCATCTTTCCCCTCCTCCTCACCCCAAGATGGCATGCATTGTGATTACCCCTTCTCCCAGTCTCCCTTCCCTTTTATCACCCCCCTTATCCTCTTCCCTTTCACTTTCTTGAAGGGCAAGATAGATTTCTATACCCCATTGCCAGTATGTCTCATTTCCCTCTACAAAAGTCAAGTTGTGAAAGACTATATTTCCTTCCATCCTATCCTGCCTCCCCCCAACTATGCTATTTTCTCCTTTTAGCCTGTCCCTTTTCTAAAGTGTTTCCTTCTGACTACCTTCTTCAACAATCTGCCCTCCCTTCCCCTCCCTTATCCCCTTTTACCCTACTTTCTTTAGGGTAAGATACCGAATTGAGTGTGTATATTACTCCCTCCTTAAGCTGAATCTAAGGAGAGTAAGGTTCACGTGTTCCTTTTCACCTCCATCCTCTTAACCGCCATTGTAAAATCTTTTTCTTGCCTCTTTTATGTGAAATAATTTACCCCATCCTATTTCTGCCTTTCTCCTTCTCCCAACATAATCCCCTGTCACTCCTTAGTTGTATTTTGAAGATATCATCCCTTCATATTCAACTCACTTTGTGCCATCTATCTATCCATCTATCTATCTATCTATCTATCTATCTATCTATCTATCTATCTATCTCTACCTCCAACTACTCTAATACTGAGAAAGGTCTCATGAGTTACAAATATCACCTTTCCATGTAGGAATGTAAGCAGTTCAAATTTAATTAAGTCTCTTATGATTTCACTTTCTTGTTTTTCTTTTCATGTTTTACTTGACTCGTATTTGAAAATCAAATTTTCTATTCAGCTCTGTTCTTTTCATCAAGAACACTTGAAAATTGCCTATGATATTGAATGTTCATTTTTTCCCCTGAAAGATTATATTCAATTTTGTTGGGTAAGCAATTCTTAGTTTTAATCCTAACTCCTCTGACCTCCAGAACCCTTCAATCTCTTAATGTAGAAGCTACTAGATCTTGTGTTGTCCTGATTGTATTTCCACAATAATTGAATTATTTCTTTCTGGCTGCTTGCAATATTTTCTCCTCAACCTGGAAACTCTGAAATTTCCTAGGAGTTTTTCTTTTAGTGTCTCTTTCCAGAGGTGATCCATGAATTATTTCAATTTCTATTTTGCCATCCGATTCTAGAATATCAGGGCCATTTTCCTTGATAATTTTTTTGAAAGATAATGTCTAGGCTCTTTTTTATCATGATTTTCACATAGTCTAATAATTTTTAAATTCTCTCTCCTATTAGTTTAGAGAGCTAAAAATAATAACAAAATTTGTCTGGAGAAACAAAAGTTTAAGAATATCAAGGGAATCAATGGGAAAAAATGGGAAGAGGTCCTAACAATAGCAGATCTCAAACTACATGATGAAGCTATAACAATCCAAACATTTTAGTACTGAATGAAAAACAAAGAGGTATGTCAGTGGAACAGATTAAATACAGAATATCCAGAAACAAATGAACATAGTAACAATGTTTGATAAATTAGAAGATCCCAGCTACTAGGGCAAGAGCTCATTATTCAACAAAAACCATGGGTTAAAGTGGAAAGTAGTCTGGTACAAACTAGGTATGTATCAATTCTTCACATTGTATAGAAAGAAAAGCTCAAAGAAATTAGCCATAAATGGTGATATTATAAGCAAAAAGATGTGCATGAAAGAAATTACTTGTCAGATCAGATCTCTGGAAAGGGGAAGATTTCATGATCAAACAAAGATAGAGAAGTTCACTTGTGGCAAAATGGATAATTTAGATTACATGAAATTTAGAAGTTTTTGCATAAACAAAGGCAATGCAGCTAAAATTTGAAGAAAAAAACAGCAAATGGGGGAGGGAATATTGCAACAAGTTTCTCTGATACAAGTCTCAACTTGAAAATGTATGACATAAAATAAAAAAAAAAGACTATTTAGAGGAAGAAGTCCAAAGCTATCCACAGTCATATGAAAAAAAAATTCTCTAAGTCGCTAATAATTAAAGAAATACCTATTCAGTAGGTAGGGAAGGGGGAGGAGGGGAATATAATTTAAAATTGAAAATAAAATAAAATTTAATTAAAAAAGAAACTCTCATTATCAATAAAGTTCCACAATTTTCTGCAATTTATAGTCTTAAAGATTTACCTGGGCCCCTAAAAGATTAGGTGCCTTGCTTGTGCTACTCATGTGGCTCATTGGATACTCTGCCTGTGAACCAGAGTAAAGCACAAACAAGTGTCTCTGGTCCTAAAAGAAACAGAACATGGGGAGGGAACAAGCTTTTATTTTCTACTATGTCCTGGGCATTTTGCTAAGTGATTTACAAACATCTCATTCAATCTTGAAGGTCATCTCATTATCTATTATACCTCAAAGTGCATTTAGCAGAATTTGATTAGCCTTGTGTAGTATGGCCAGAAGGTTGATATCAGTTGGGAAAATGGGGTTTAGATCCTGCCTTTAGCACATGCCAGCTGTGTGACTACAGGTAAGTTACTTAAGTCCTCAGTAATACCAGGTAGCAATGACAGATAAAATGGCAGATAAAAATGCCTTTTGCCTTTATTGAGAAAGATTTCTTTTGGAGTTTCCTTTACTAGTAAAATTAGAGGATGAAATAAAGAAGGAAAAATTAAAAAACTCCCTTTCGCATAGTGTTTTTGAGTTTAAAAAGTCCTTTCCTAAAATAAAGTTTTAATATTACTATCTTCATTAATAGATGAGGAAACAAAGGGCCAAGGAGATAAAATGACTCACCTATGATCATTCTACTAATAAATGTCAAATTTTGGAGTCCAAGGTTAGGTTTCTTTTTAGCTACACTCCAGTTGCCTCAGGTTAAACAATCTTACCTTTATAGGCAACTAAAGCTACACTTCCACAAGCTGTATTTTGAAAAAAAAAAACTTGAAGGCTAGTTTGATTCTGTTATCTTCAATATTTTCATCATGTCTTCATTCAGAAGGGTAATGGTATTCAATATTTGATGATGAGATATTTATAGCAATTCCTAGCAAGCAGATTATAAGTCAAATCAAAGCCATGAGGATCCAAAGTGATTGGAAATCACATCAGTTTGGGCTTCTGAGCTAACAGTATGTGTATTTTCCCACCACCTTTGAGCACCACATTCCCTCTACATCTTTGCACGAATGATAACTGCTCTCATTAATCCTGGTTGGGGAAATGATGCCCCAAAGATTTCTGTAGCAATGGTTTATATCTTTAATAATAAAATCTGCCATTGTATTGTGTTTTAAAGTTATAAATGACTTTGCATACATTGCTGTGTACATTATTATAGAACATAAGATCTTTGAATACTAGGGCTATTTTGTTTTTGTCTTTGTATCCCAGAGTGTAACAAAGTGACTGACACATGTCAGGTACTCAATAAAAGCTTGTTGTTGACTGAATGAATGACTTCATTTGAGCTTTCCAATTCACTGTACCTGGGGGATAAGAGTTACAAGGATTATAATCTCTATATCACAAATTGAGAAACCGAGACTCAGAGAAGTTAACAGGTTTGCCAGTGGTTTCATACTTGGTTAAGTGTTGGAGATGGAATTGACACCCAGCTCTTCTTGGCTATAGATTGGTCAGTTTTTTCACTACTTCATATTGAAAAAAAATCTTTTCTTCAGTCTAGACCTATGAATTCTTCAGTTTAAAAAGTTCCCTGAGAAGAAAGCTTCCTCCACCAATGCAACTAAGCACCTGCTCTGCAATTAGTCTTAGAGAGCTGCTTGGATAAGCTTTCAGTGGCTTGCTCAGGATCACACAGTCAGCATAGTCAGAGAGAGGGCTTGAACACTGAACTTCCTAACTCTGGGACCAGCTCTTTATCTATGATACACTCCCTAGCCATGTTATTTGTATGGTACAAATTATGTAGCATCATACACCCAGAAAAAAGAATAAATCAGAATATTAATTAGTCTAAATGGCAATAGAAAAAACGTGAGTACAGCTAGGCACAGTGTCAGTGATGATATGCATTGAACATAACTCCAGATCTAAAAGGGTACTTGGAGACCATCTAATCCAAATCCCTTAGTTTTTAGTTGAAGAAACTGAGTCAGACCTTTGATGATTAAGTGAATTTTTCAGGGTCACATATATAATAAAAGTCAAAGGAAAGAGTTGATCCCGGGTCCTCAGACTATAGAGTTAGTGGTCTTTAAATTATATCTCTCTGACTTTGAATCTCAGTCTTGTTTCATACTATCTACATGACTTTAGAGAAGTCCTTTCACTTCCTTGGGCCTCAGTTTACACTCTATAAATTGAGGATATTGGGCTAAATGATAGTTGTGATTCCTTCAAGTTCTAAATCTGATGTTCCTACAAGAAATACCATGAATAACACTGGCAAAGACAGGTCTGGTTGGAATACAGACCCATAGAAAGAAGACAGACAGAGAAAAAGAGACAAAGACACACAGACACACACACACACACACACACACAAATGCTTGTGTGTGCGTGGCAGTGGGGAAAAATGGTAGTGTGGCATGTCCATACACCATCCTTTCTACAGTCTTGGATATTAAAAGAACCAGAGAAGATCTCTCCAGTAGTTTAAGGGCAATCTCCTTAAAGAAAACTTAAGGGAAAATGTGGATAAGAATCGCAGAGCGTGAGAACATGGCAAAAGTCTGTGATCTGCCCATGAAACCAAGGAGCCAATAAAGATTCAAAGAGATCTGGTTATAATGAAAATCAAGGGCTGCCTTGATTAATGGAACTTGAGCCTAAATGTCAGGAAGAGTGAGAAACCTGAAGGCAAATTATTAGAGAAAAGGAGGAGTCAGGAAAGGGCTATAAACAACCTGGGGAAGATAGAAAGGGGCATGATTTAAGGCCCTCTGTAATCAGATACAAACTGCCTTTCCTGTTTTATTTTCTATTGTTTCCCTTCACACACAATAATACAGTCGAACTAGTTTGCTTACCATTCTCTGAATTCAATTCAACCTTCTCTCTGTCATCCCTGCATTCTCATAAGGCTATCTTCCATTTCTTGAATGGCAGTACAGAGAAAAAAAGAATATTCACATTGGAATCAGGCAACCTGGCTTCCAAACTTCTCCCTGATGTTTTACTACCTGTGTGACTTTTGGCAAGTCATGTCATCTCCCTGAGCCTCTGTTTCCTCATCTATAAATCGAAGGGAGTTGGACTAGAATTCAGAGGTTTCCAAACTTATTTGGCCTACTGCCCCTTTAAAGAAAATTACTCAACACCCATCTGGAAATCTAATTTCTTTTACTCTTTAACAGATTTTTGTGTGTCATTTCAAATTATATAATTTTTTAAATTAAAAATGACATGTCTTAAATTTAAGAATTTATTATAAATTTGTGGGTTTTTTCTTGCATTTAAATTTTGATGACACAATATTGTGTCATAAAATCATACAGTATTATATTGTAGACAAGTCATTACATGCACATGTCCCTGCCAGTGCATGCTGGAATTCCCAACAGTTCATGACAGGCTCTCCCCATCAACACATGCTCATTAAGACCTTTTGATGGACTTGATCACTGATCGGTTATAACTTGCATTTTGTGTGTTTATTTGGAAAATAATATAATCATTATGACTTTACTTCGTTATATGACAGATGAAACATGTACAAACAGTTTTTCAAAATTGTCTTCTCTTTTTCCCTTATGCTTCCACCATCCCCATATTTTAATTTAACACACTCCAATTGCACCCAAGGCTACTACTGCTGTTCTGTGCTCCCTTTCGGCCCCTCATTGTTCCATTGCCCTCCAGGGGGTGGTATCCTTCACTTTGGGACCTCAGGGACTAGATGGTCCTTTCCAGCTTTCCAGCTGAAAGCCTGGGATTTCTTCCTCATCTCTGCCCTTCAGAATTCTTATCTTTCTCCAAGACTTATTACTGATGTCGCTTCCTCTGTGAAGCTTTCTCATATGTTGTTCAGTTGCCGATACCATTTTCCTCCTGGCAGTTTCCTAGACGCCTTTATCTGGATATCTCCTCTGCCCCAGCCAGTCACTAGCTGTAGTATTCTTATTTATTTAAGGTTGAAATTAAGCTCCTTGCAGCCAGGGTCTATCTCCCCTCCTTTGATTTTATATACCCAATACTAGCAATTTTTCACACAATAACCACTTAACAAAGGGAAATGTTTTTGTTGAAATTTATTATTATTATTTAGTGGTATTTATTACATCATAACATCGATAAATTGTAAGCTTCTAGATGTCTGGCTCCTTTCATCTCCAGTTCCTGGTACAATGCCTTTCATGCCGTATTGCTTAATCAATTATTTATTGAATTGAAATTTATATTTTACATGCAGCTTTTAGTTTTAATTTAGCTGCCCTACTGGACACATCTTTCTCCTTCTCCCTCTGACTCTGCTGATCTCCCCAAACTTGAAAAATATCTTAGGGATGGATCTGTCTGCATTTCTCCAAGTGGCTATAAGAAGCTCAGGGAGGACCTATAGTCCAACCCCCAAACCTGCCATGGTTATACAATTTGCTTTCTAAATAAAAGCAGGAGGAAAAAGCTAATGATGAGAGGACTTGAAATGAAGGGGCAAAGAAGGTACACTTTGATTTAATTATGATTTGTCTCAATGGGCATAGGATTTCCCCCCAAAGAGCATCTAATTGTTTATGAAATTAACGTGGTATTCATGCTCTTTAACCTCATCTGGCAGGCTAGAGCATGCATTTATTATTCTCTTGAATGGAAATGTATGATCCCACATCTGTTCTGCATTTGTTTTCCTTTAATTTCCTTTACTCTCCCCCCTCCCAATTCTATCATCTCTGCTTTGCTGAACAGTAATATGAATGGATGTTAATACCACTTAACATTTTACATTCGGACCTCCAGCTTGTGTGCTGTAAAAAAATCACACAATCAACTGAGTTCAATAAAGATGTGCAAGAAGTTGAATACCTCCACTGATGGTCATTCCTTTTAGAGCTTAATCAGCCTAGACTTAGAAATGATTGTTCAGACACAGGAATTATATATTCAGCACCATGAGAGAAAATTGGAAATAAATAAATATATATGTATATCAACTGGGTATGTTGTAAAATATCTGTAAAAACATAAATATATACATACATATATGCAATTGATATTCACATGTGTATTAATATTACATGCAAAAGTCAATGCAGGATGCGCAAATTTGGGATATCCACCCCAAATATTCACATGGACTATCTGTGCCCAACCTATGGTAGAGCATTCCAAGCTTATATTGGTCTGATCAGCCACAGACAGACACACTGAAAGTTCACTTTATTGTGGTCATGTCATTTTGATCCTTTCTGAAGATGAAGGACAGCAACCAACCAACCAATATTACATGTGAACATTGTGCTTATATGTATATATGTGCAGATATATAAATATGTGTATGTATATATAGATATGTGTGTATATATGTATATGTATACATATATATCTTTATACTTTAATTGAGAAATGATAACAATAACTCCCAATTATATCACTTAATCCATCTGGGTGTCCTCTTCCCCACTCCAATCCCTTGGCCACCTGGTTATTTCAAGCCATAAAATATTATCAGGACTAAGACTATGGATTCCTTAAATCCACTGGGGCCAGCACCCATTTATTAAGAGCCTAATATACATCAGACCCAGTGCCTAGCACTGGGGCTACAAAGAAAGGTAAAAGTCAAGGCAGTTCTTGTTCTTGAGGAGTTTGCATGGGAAGAGTTCAAATGGGAAGGGAATGCAAAAAGTACATACAAGTAAGATATATACAGGATAAATTGAAGATAATCAAAAAAAGAATGTCTCTAACATTAATAAGAATTAGGAGAGGTTCTTAAAGAAGGTGGGATTTTGTCTGGGACTTGAAAGAAGTCAGGGAAGTTAGGAGGTTAGGAGGTCTGGAAGTTGGGACCTCATCACTTCTCACCCCAACTAGTGCAATTTCCCATTTGTTTGGTATGCCTGCTTATAGTCTCTTCCCAATACAATCCATTCTCCATTCAGCCCTCAAATTAATATTGCTTTCCCTCATCCCTACTCAATAAACTCCCATGGCTCCCTATCACAGCCAGGATCAAATCTGAAATCCTGTGGCATTCAAAAACAATTATAATCTCCCCCTCACATGTTTCCAGTCTTCCTACACATTTTACGCCACTCTCATCTTTGAACCAGTAACACAAGCCTTCTTTCTGTTCTTTAAAATGAAACTCCATACAGCTACTAGGTCTATATCCAAAAGAGATGAAAAAAAGAAGGATCTATAGGTGCAAAAGTACTATAGGAGCTTGTTTTGTGGTGGCAAAGAGTTGAAATTTAAGGAATATCCATCAATTGAGGAATGGCTGGACAAGGTATGCCTTGTGATTGGTGATGGAATACTACTATGCTGTAAAAAATGATGAGCAGAATGGTTTCAGAAAAGTCTTGGAAGACTTAGATGAACTGATGCAAAATGAAGTGAGCAGAACAAGGAGAACATTGTACACAGTAATGATGATCAACTGTGAAATACTTAGCTATTGTAATCAATACAAAGATTCAAGACAATGCTAAAAGACTCATAATGAAAAATACTGTACACTTCAAGAGAGAGAACTGATGAATTGAGTCCAGAGTAAAGTATATTTTTTTTTTGCTTTTTAAATTTTTCTTGCCTTTTTTTGCAACATAGTGAAAATGGAAACATATTCTGTATGATTTTACATATATAATTGATATCATATTACCTGCCTTCTCATTGGGTAGGGGAGGGACTGGAGGGAGGGAGAAAGTTTGGAATTTGAAATTTAAAAACAAGTGGAATTATATTAAATAGTTAAATGGGGGGAAAAAAAGAAAGAAAAACTTCATCTTCCAAATCCTGGTATTTTCACTATCCTCCATGCATGGAATGTTATCCTTTTGCATCTCTGCCTCCTACTTCTCTGACTTTCCTTAGGCACCAGCTAAAATTTCATCCTTAGCAGCAAGCCTTTCTGCATCTTTCTTAACTCTAGGATCTTATCTCTGTTGATTAAGCAGACGTATTCAATGAATAGGCATTGTCTTACCATAAGTGAGTACCTGCAAAGACCTTGGCCTAAAGGGCCCAAGGTCTCCCAGTGCAACCTGGGTCATCTCCAGTTATCCTGATGAGTATCTGATCACTGCATTCAGATGGCTCTGGAGGAGAAGTGAAGCTGGTGACCTGCACAGCCCTCCCTCAGTCAAAACAAAGTCAAATGCAAGTCATGTCATCATTTCTCTGATGGCATGATCTTGTTCGGCAAAGAAGGATGAACAAAATTTCTATGCATCTGTGTATAGCTTGTTTGTACATAATTATTTGCATATTGTCTTCCTCATTACTTTGTGAGTTCTTTGAGAGCAAGGACTGTCTTTTGTTTTTCTTTGTATATTTAGTACTTGGGAAAGTATGGCAAATAGTAATTACTTTAAGTCTGTATTGACTGGCATATGAGGAACAATAGATGCCAGTATCACTGGATGACATCGTAGGGAATAACGTATAAGAAGACTGGAAAGGCAGAAAGGGGCCAGGTTGTAGAAGGCTTTAAAAGTCAAATAAGATTGTGTATCTAAGCCTGGATGCAATTGGGAACCACTGGAATTTGTTGAATAGGGGAATGATATGGTCAAACTTGTGCTTTAGGAAGGTCAATTTTACAGCCCAGTGGAGGATGAAATGGAGAGGGGAGAAACTTGACACAGGTCGATCCATCAGGAGTCTATTACAACAGTGCAGTTGGGAACTTTTGGGAGCACACACTAGTGTAGTGGCAGTGTCATGGGACAAGAGCAAGAATACATATTACAAAGACAATATCAACAGAACTGGCAACAGATTGGATGTGGAAGGGGAAGAGAGAGAGGCATAGACAATTCTCTTCATAGACAATGATGCCTACCTTTCAAGTCTGGATGTTTGGAATGATGCTTTCTCCCTTGGCAGTAATAAGCTGCTTGGAAAGTGTGTGTGTGTGTGTGTGTGTGTGTGTGTGTGTGTGTGTGAGTGTGTGCGTGCGTGTTTAAGGAAGATTATTTTTGGACATACTGAGTTTAAAATGTCTATGGGACATTTAGTTTGAGATGTATAATAGGAAGTTTGAGATTTGAGCTTGAGGTTTAGGAGAGATGTTAAGGATGGACAAGTAAATGTGAGAATCATCTTCATAAAGTAGTTGAAACCATGGGATCTGAAGAGATCACCAAGTGAAATAGTATGGAGAAATAAGAGAAGGCAGCCCAGGATAGACCCTTGGGGGACACTTATTTAAAGGGGTATGATCTGGATGAGTCACCCATGAAAGAGTAGTGCTGGGAAAACCTAAAGAGAAGAGAATATCAAAAACAGAGTATCAGCAGTGTCAAAGGTTGTAGAGAGGTCAAGAAGGATGAGGGGCTGAGAAAGGGCCATTAGACACCATGATTAAGAGATCACTGATTACTTTAGAGAGAGCAGTTTCAAAGGCTTAGAAATAGAAATTGGGGGAGAGGAGACATGTCTGTAGCATCTAAACACCTCTCCTGTTTGTTATAGATTCTTGCTGTTAAGAGATGAGTAAATATTACTTTAGTTAACTGTTACATGACTTATGAGCACCTCATTTTAAACCCAAATCAAACCCAAATTCTACAGGCTACTGGCATCAGACCCATTTGTAACATTGAGTCTTATTTTCTAAGTCTGCAAAACAAGGAGTTTTGGCTTGATCATGAATTTCTGACCTGGTGTACTCATATAAGAAGGTGTGTGTGTGTGTGTGTGTGTGTGTGTGTGTGTGTGTGTGTGTGTGTGTGTTCATCCTTCATTGCCGAAGACCATGCCATCAGAGAGATGATGACATGACTTGCACTTGACTTTGTTTTGACTGAGGGAGGGCTGTGCAGGTCACCAACCTCACTTCTTCTCCAGAGCCATCTGAATCCATGGACCAGATATTCATCACAATGACTGGAAATTACCCAGGATGAGACAACTGGGGTTAAGTGACTTGCCCAAGGTCACACAGCTAGTGAGTGTCAAGTGTCTGTGGTGAGATTTGAACTCAGGTCCTCCTGACTCCTGCATTGGTGCTCTATCCTCTGTACCTAGATGCCTTCCTCATAGCTTATCAAAGGAATACAGGACAATATTTCATAAATACTATTTTTGCTATTGAAACTGAATCAATTTTTCTTACACAAACATGGCAAATACTATAATTTATTTTATTTCATATTGAATGGAGGGTAGAGGGAAGTTTCTGGTAAGTCAAGGGATCATGAAAAGTTGAGAACCAGTGGGCTAGAATCACAGGTACTCAAAGTGTACAATACTGCCCCCTCTAGGGCACTGGAACAATCCAGAGTGGGTAATCACAGCCTCAGGTGCAATTGGGAGACCTTGAATGAAAATAAGGGCTAACCTAATTTAACCCTAGGGATGTACCGAATAATTCTTTTTGAAAAGGGTGTGGTTAGCCAAACAAGTTTGAGAACTTCTGAGCTAGATGATTCTTTAAATCTTTTTCAAATTTAAATCCTTTGTTCCCTGGTGTTCCACATAGTAAGTACTTAATAGACACTTGTTTGGATTGGTAGATTCAGGAGGATAGTGGAAGCAAACAAAATGCAGCATAAATCAAGGCCCACTGTGTCATCTTGTGCTCTAACTATTTTTGACTCTGCATATCCTCTACAGTACCCTTCCCTTCAATCTACCAATAAAAAAAGTGATTAAATACTTAATATGTGCCAGGTACTGTACTTATTAAGTGCTGAGATGCAAAGAGAAATCAAGTATTTCCTCTCCTAGAGTGTCCTCTAACTGAAGAGATAATATGCACATGTATAACTATATACAAGAAACATACAACATAAATATGAAGTAGCTTTGGAAAAGAAAGTGCTAGCATCTGGAGGCATGCAGAAAAGCCTCCTTGCAGGTGTTTGACTCAGTTTTGAAGGAAACCAGAGTTTAAGAGTTAGTGTAGAGAAAGCAGAGAAACAGATTCTAAACTAAAATGAAGATAAATATGACAGAAACACAGAAGAAAAGGTAAAGTATCTTTTCATTTGGTGAAGATTTATCTCATCTAGCATTTGACCTTTCCCAGAACATCTAATCATTTGCAGAGAAGCTCCCTGTACACCAGGCATCTCCTCCTCAGACTCAGGGAAGTCCAGATCAAAGGTACCTTATCCCAGTGACCAGTTCAAACTTGTAAGCAGCCAGATTAATTGCACAATGCCACAGAGAGGATGACAAGGTTGCATTTTTAAAAATAGCAATTTAAACCACATATGTAGAGTGGGAAAGGCCAGATAGGAAGTATATGTATCCCAGAAGAAAAGGTTTGAATAACTGAGTGAAACTGAAATATAGAGTTAGACTCAGTTTATTAATACCCAAAATGTGGTGGAGTGAGAGGCAGTCAAAGAGCAAGGAAGACTTGCATTTAAGTCCTACGTCTGACATAAACTCCTTTTGTAACTCTGGGCTAATCACTTAATCTCTACCTAACTCACAGATTTTAAGTTGTTGCAGAAAAAGTGCTAACCTATATTGGCAGAAGGAGTTTCTTCACCTGGAAGTTCTCTACATTGATGAAATTGCAGGTCCATTTCCTATTTTATCCCCATCAGTAGCAGACAAATAGGCGTACACCATCCAAAGCTAAGGTGCTGATTCTGCATGTTTTGGCTTCTTTGTAACCAGACACTGAAGCAAAACGTGTATTTCCCATTCAATTCAATGCAATTTACATTTATGTTAAAATTGGACAGAGTGTTATGACAGACATAGAGTGAGGAGGGGAGTGAGGAGAAGAGGAGAGGGAGATACTGAATTTAGATACAACATAATCCTTCCTTGAATGGAATTTACTCTCTGCTAGGACTTCAGACACAAAGAGAAGTAAAATGCACAGAATTTGCAGACACATCCACAGAATCTTTTTTTGTATGGATTCAGCTCTTTTTAGGGATTACAAATGATCACATCATGTAAAGGTCACTGCCAAGTTCTAGGGCTTGAAAATGACAATAAATAACATTAATATAATACTTTAAGGTTTCCAAAAGCTTTAAATATGCAACAACTGAAACAGTGTAGTTCCTCAGTCAGGTTAATGAGACTTTTTTTCTTTGCAGACTTTGATTATATTTTCCTATGGAGGTTGTAGGCTTGTCCAGTGACATACTTTCAGATATCTCATTAAGAACAAGAGATATGATCTCATTGATGATGAAATGATTGGCTTTGGTTGATATAGGTCAACTGGGAAAATACTTTGCTTGGACTGTTTGAGGATGGAACCATCTGTGCTCTGTTTACTTGAAAAAATTATATTTATCATATTGACCCTTGCTAGCAAATTCTGAGAGTTAAATTTGAAAATAACAAAAAGAACCTAAATTATGGAATGAGAATTGAATGAGGTAGCCAGGTAGTGCAAACGGTAGTGGCAGATTTGGAGTCATGAAGACTTGAGTTCAAATCCAACCTCCAACACACTAGCTGTGTGACTCTGAGAAGGTAGCCTAACCTCTGCCTGAGTTTCCTCATCTGTAAAATGAGTATAATGACTCAAGGTTATTGTTGTAAGGGTCAAATGAAATAATAAATCTTACATTCTTTCTTCACAGCACAGTGCCTGGCACATAGTAAGGGTTGTATAAATGCTAGTTTTTCCCGCATAAATTCCTAGCCTCCCTAATAATAGTACCTGTTAATGAATGACACAGGGAAGAAACAATGTTCAGAGGCATATGTTTTCATCAGCATAGCCCAAGAATAGAGGTCCTCTATCCTAAGTTTCTGAACCCTAACCTAGATAGAGGAGAAGAAATTTACTGGACAATGCTGTTATCTTAGAGAATTCAATAGTATAGCTTGGTAGAGTTTCTGGAGTCTCTGCTCAATCCCATCTTCAGTGTTTTAGCCTCTCATTTGGAAGTTTAGGAATCCAGCCTTTCAGGAAAAGGGTATTGAACTATTCCTGTTTCTTGGCAAGAAGGTTATCATAAATATGACTTATATAGTAGAGGGGAGTAATAACGGATTAAAGTCTGAACATGAGAAAAGCAAAAGACCTGAATGTTTCCCTCTGCTATAATGATAACTAATTTAAAGGGTACAAAACCAATGGGAAGCAGATTGCCCTTCTTGAAATATCAAATTCATTTCCCTTCAAAAGAGAGTTGAATCACTGTGTTTGCATTATGAGTTTGGTGGGAAATACAGAACCTGGGACAAATGTGGAAGTCACTAAAGATGAAAGAGAATGGTATAACTGTTTATGGGCTACTGTGAGTTCTTTATGTATTTCCTTCTTTTGGGGGGAGAAAATTAAAAAAAAAGTGTCTTGTGCTCAATATATAACATTACCTGAAAGGACTGTATGGGAGGTGGGTATTTTTTGACATATATCATTGGAGAATAAGGTATAAGTTGTACTTAAGGTGTGATTTGAGATTTTCCAGAGGATACTCTAGGTGAGAGCGAGATATGACTATTGGGGACACTTCAAGATTGGACCTCTATCTAATAAAGTTTAAACTTTAAATGTATCAGTTCAAAGCTTTGACATGTGCTATTTCATTCAAGTCTCATAATGACCTAGTACTTGTAAGTGACTACACACAGATACATACATATATACATATGCACACACATATATGTATATATGTGTATATATATGTACACATATATATACTCACATTAATTCTCATGGAGTTAAGTGACTTGCATAGAGCCAAGCCAGCCAAGCCTGGCTGGTGATAGAGATAGGATTTGAATCCAGTCTTTCTGAAGCTAAGTCTGATGCTTGAGCCACTGTCACAAAATCTTATTTGAAAGCAGAAGTGTCTGGAGAATCTAGAGCACCTCACTATGTAAGAAGACTCTCATCAATAGTGAAATTAGATCATATCCTTGCAATCATACAATCAATTGTAAGGTGCCAAGAATGTGAAATGCTATCATGCAACTGTCTTCTGACTACCAGAAGTATCTGATTCAGGAAATCCAAATGACACCTTAAAGACTCTCCTCTAACAAGATATCCCATTCGTATTTTAAATCTATATCCTTCAGCTAGGTGACACATTGAACCTAGAGTCAGAAACACTTGAGTTCAAATCTAGCTTCAGACAGTAGCTATGTGACCCAGAAAAAAGTTCTTTCATCTCTCTCTCTATGAGGTTCATCTATATAAAAAAGGGGATACTAATAGCACCCTTATTCTGGGGTTGCTGTAAGAATCAAATAAGATATTACTTTAGTATTTTGGAAATATTAAAGTGCAATGTGAAAGCTAGCTATGACAAAAATCCATGAAACATATAACAGAAATTTTGTTTGATGAATCTAAATCATACATTTTTCTGACTCCAAGTCTAGTTCTTTATATGTTCTGCCACCTAGCTGCCACACTGTTACCTAACTGTCTTATCATTTGAGGCTGCTAATCTGGTACTTCCATCCCCTCTTTCCTTCCATTTGGTCCTATTCTCTCTGCTTAGTGCTGGATTCTGTCCTTGGCCCCTGGAAAATTTTAGGCTAAAACCTATTTTACAGTTCAAGCTTGTTATTTGTTGCATGTTACTTGTCTGACTTTGGTCTGTCAGATTAAAGTTTTTAAAGTTTTCAGTCTGCCCACTTTGATTAAAAGTGTAAGGAAAGTGATCTGGTGTGAGGACCCACATCTACCTTCACATTTTTCCCTAAACAATTCTGTATGCCCATCTTCTCTCCTTTCACTTTTCCAGATTAAATATATCTGGTGTACATGCTTCCATCTACAGTTTCTTATGCATATTTAAATATCATTTTCTTCACAATTTTCCTCTTTTGCCTGTCTCTGAAGAGAACACACTACTCTCCTTTCGAAGGCCAATAGCTCTACTCATGCACTCAGTTCTATCCTTTCTCACTTTTCCTCGAACCTTGGTGAGACTCAAACAATTTAAGTCATTTGCCTGTGGACACATAACTAGTTGATAAGTGTCAGAAGCAGTATATGAACTCAGGTTTTCCTGAAGCCAAGTCTGTTGTTTTGACCACTATGCCACATAATGTCATCTGAAAACAGAAACATCATTATTACTATTTCCAACACCTTCCATGTTGCTCTCCCCATTAACTCATTTTCCTTTGCCTAAAAGCATGTATTGACTATCTTGCCTAGATTTAGAACTATCCCATTGGCCCTGTTCTCCTCCAAAACCCTTAGCTGCTATCCTATTTATTTCTTTCTCATTACCAGATTACTCAAATTATGCCAATTTCCTCATCATAGTCTGATCTGACTTCAGTCTCAGTTACTCTCCTGAAGTTGTTTATTCACCAGTGACCTCCTAATCATCAAGTTTAACCTATGTTTCCCTGTCTTATGTTTTTAACCTTTCTGTATTATTTAATATTCTTGTCTGTCCCCTCCTTCCTAAAATTATCTCCTCCTTTGGCTTCCATGATACTGTACAATTTTCTTGGATTCCCTCTGCAACTCACTTTTTCTTTCTCCCTTTACAATTTATTTTCTCCACCCTGATAATTCTTCCTCCACCCTGAGTCTTTAGGCTTCCTTTCTTTTTACCATCTCTACCTTGAACCTCAGAATTAATCTTCTCTCATGATTTCAATTATTACATCCATAGTAATGATTCCCATTGCAGTAGGTTTGGTCATCTGTTCTAAACTTTTGTGGTCTTTTGGGATGCCAGTTGTGTCATCCAATAAATGTCATCTCTCACCAGTACATTGGAATTGTCAGGACCAAGGATAGATCACTGGGGGCACCAGATAGAGGTCACCTTCCAGATTGGTTGAATTTTATTCAGGGAATATTTATTAAGTACCTATTATTACTAAGACACTTTCCTAGGTGCTAAGAATGATGTGATGATTTACATATACATGCATACATATATATGTTTATATATGTGCATCTATATGAATAAATTACATATATGTACGTATATGTGTGTGTGCATATATAATCTTATTGTGATGGCAAGCAAAGTAGGAACTTTTGCTGTTTTTGTTTTAGTATAATCAAGGGTTTCTGATTGAATCTTTCTTTTATCAACCAAGAGTCTTTACTAGGGGTAAAGTATAGAAACTAGAGTTTCTTTAACTAGGAACAGTATATGTGTTCATATTGTTAATTATTTTAATGCAATTTAAGATCTTCCTCACCCACTAATGGGCCTGGGAAGATTTGTAGGAAGGCCCACACCTTTTGTTAATGAGGCACACTGATTCCCAAGGGTTGTGATGCCCTCTGGCTCTAAAAAATGTATAAATGCTCTGAGGGTGAGGTTTTAGTTTGGGGTTTAGTTTTCGGAAGGTTTGTGTGCCAGATGAGATTCTGGGAAGCCTGTAAGCAGCTCCCTGGCTTTGAAAACCCACATGTTGGTGTATCCCTCTCTGGTATAGTCAGGAAGTTGCATCTGTCTGTTAATTTGTGAGGTATGTATGCTTACTGTCAGACAGTTTGAAAGTACTATCGATTTAGATTTCTCTGAAGTTCAGGGTGCTCACTTTTCCCCCTGAACTAAGTGAATGATGCACGTGCTTGATTAAAGTGATTGTTGACCCCTCAAAAGTTGTCTTTCCTTTTAGAAAAGCAGATCAAAGAACCCACAATAGCTGTGCCCCCTGTATATGTCTGGGTACTTACTATTACAGTCATCAATTTAGAATAGGACAAGAAACTTGTCTTTCATACTAGCCATATATGTCAATTGGAGGGGGAAAAGGAACTCATGTACCCTTTGCCCAACAATCAGTAGTGTTTTCATGCAACCTTCTTTGAGCTTTACTTGTGGTGTATAGAGGTATCCCTGCAGCTAATTTGGAATTCTACAACTTTTTAGCATTTCCCTCTTGCTTTAATTTTGACATTTGTGATAGACAGAATCATGCCTTTTGGAGACATGGTATGATGTAGGACAAAGAGTCAAGGAAAATTAGATTCAACATTTGGCTCTTATACTTATGAGCTGTTTGACTAGACCACTCATTTAAACTTTCTGATTCATAATTTCTTCATCTGTAAAATGGAAGTCATAATACTTGCTTTACCTATCTCACAGGATTTTTCTGAAAGAAAGTTCATTGTAGGCTATGGATTACTATGTAAATATGAGTTATTTTTATCTCATTGAACTTTGTCTTTTGATTTTTTAATTTTTTGATTCATTCTCATTGGGAAAAGAGTCTTTGTGAGCCAATTTTGCCAAAAAGCTGTATGGATTTTATTCCCTAATATTAGCCTAACTAAAAAAAATCTGCTAATTATATCTAGTGGAAATAGACACTTTTCCTTAATCTCCCAAGCCCTACTTACTGTTTCATCCTATGTACAATACTTGCACTGGTTCAACTTTTTAATATTAATATATTAAATAAACATATCTAGAAAATATGGTGGTAAATGACTAAGTCTGTACAACCTACTTTGGCTATGTGCTTACTTAACCCTTAATTCAGCTTGATTATTTCACTTTAATGAAGTTTAATTATTTCAGATTAATTCAGTTCAATTCAAATATTTATTGTACATTTATTGGTATCCTCTTCTGCAAAATGGATAAGAAACATGAATAAAGACAATCCTAAAAGCAATAATACCACATTTGAGAATCATTAACTTATTTCAATGGATCAGTTAATATCTTGGGTGAATCTGACTTAATGAGTTTTAAGAAATAAAATGTGTTGCATTTTACATACATACCAGTAAGCACATATATGAAGGAAATCTTTACAAATACAAGTTGAGAAATCAATTGATTAATTACACAATGAAACTTAGTTCACCTATGCCACACTAATACAATGTAAGATTCTTTTATTATGTACCTATTGAGCCAGGCCAGGTGGTAATCCCAGCTACCAGAGAGACTAAAGCTTGTGGATTTCTTGAACTTGGAAGTTCTGAGCTAATTGGGCTATGCCAACTGAGTGTTCAAATTAAGTTTGGCATCAGTATGGTGAGCCCCATGTAAAGGGAACAGGGACAGAAAGGTACCAGGTTCCCCAAGGAGGGGCAAACTAACCTGAATTGGAAATGGAGGAAGGCAAAGCTTCTATGCCAACAGATAATGCTATCTGGCTCATAATTAGTCCTTGCATTTCCTACTTAGATGAAAAGGGTTGACTCAGTCTTAAAAAAATGAATAAATTGAAAACTATGCCTTCTTTGTCTCAGGCACTGCTTTATTCTGAGAACCTAAATAAGAGATAACTCCTGATTTTAAGGAGATTATATTTTATACTCAGGTATGTAGAATACCCAGACAGGGATTCCAGAGTTCAAGTATATATAATGATTTACATTAATGGAGAACTTCAGATTCACAAAATATAATTGAAATGATAAGAGACACTCAAAAAATTAAATTACTTTCCTGAGGGCACTTAGCTGGTGAATGGCTTAAAATTCCTCTTCACAAAAACTCTCTTTTAAATCATATGTTAAGATTATGAAAAATTCCTGGATAAATGACATAAGATTGAGAATTTCTTTTAAGTCCCCTCCCTGGAAAAAAAAAGTCCAGGTGTGATGGCTCATACCTGTAACCTCTTCTACTGAGCAAAAGCTGAAGTTGATGGATAACTTGAGCTTAGGGTGCCAGGATTGTAGTATCCATCAGATGCTAAAACTGTTGGCTTCCCAGAAGTGTAGGTCCACATGGCTACCTAAGGAGGGGTGAACTCTCCCAGGTCAGAAATGAAACAGACCAAAGCTTCTATGAAGATCAATAGTGGGTTGAGAAACATGAGTAACTGCAACACTTCCAGAATAGGCAAGATATAGATATCCAGTCAAAGGGGGGGAAATCATCTTATTAATGTCATGGAAGGTGTAAAAGTGAAAGTCATATTCCTGCTAAAGGAATTCACCTCTTCTGTGGATGATGTCCAGGGCAGAGTCCCAAATGAAGCTGGATTACTCATTTATAGTGAGGTTCTTCTTAAGAACTGATTGAGTCTAGACAAATCACTTGACCTCTCAACCTCGGTTTCCTCATGTGTAAAATGAGAGCATTGGACTGCATTACCTCTAAGGTATGTTTCATCCTTAAGTTTATGATCCTATGATCTATAATTTCCTCAGCGCTTCTCTTTATAGATAACTTTCTGTAGGCATTAAGCCCAAAAATGCTATAGATGAATCAAACATAATTCATAATACCTGAAAAAGATCTTGTCTAACAATAGCCATAAGGCTTGCTGATACTTATGTAGTAGCTTACAAAACTACTTTATGGACATTATAAAAATCCATTCAAGAAAATCTAAGTGGATGAAGAATGAGTATCTTCCAGAAGATATAGTTGGAAGGGCAACATCTAGCAAGTATGTATCTATATTTATATCTATGTCAATGTCTAGGTCTCTATCATCATTGATATCATCAATACCATTGATATCTCAACCTGTACCTATATCTGTACCTACAACTCCACCTATATCAATATCGATTATTTATATGAATCCATGTATATGTAGATGCATGTACAGTAGGAGGAGGAGAGGGAAGAAAGGGGAAGACATAAGGATTTACTCAATACCTACTATGTGCCAGACACTATGCTAAGCACTTTTACAAATGTTATTTTCATTTAATCCTCCCAAAAGAGGTAAGTGCTATTAAAATCTCCACTTTACAAATGAGGAAACTAAGATAGACAGAGGCTAAGTGATTTACCTAGGGTCACAGTAAGTTTCTGAGGCTAGATTTGAACTCATATCCTCCTGACTTCCAACCCAGTGCTTTATCCACTATTACATTAAACACCTTTAGTGTGGAGGACATATAAAATACATACATAACAGTATGTCTATATATACATATTTTTTCAGTCATTTCAGACATGTCTGATTGGGTTTCCTTGGCAAAGATATTGGAGTGGTTTGCCATCTTCTTCTCCAGTTCATTTTACGTATGAGGAAACTGAGGTAAACAGGGTAATGTGACTTGCCCAGGGTCACATAGCTAGTTAGTGTCTGAGGCTGGATTTGAACTCAGTTCTTCTTGACACCAGGCCCAGAACTCTATCCACTGTGCCACATAGCTGCCCTATATGCGTGCATGCATGTATGTGTATGTATGTGTGTTCATGTGTATGTATATAACACACACGATAGACACACACATATATGTACGTGTGTGTTTATCAACTAAGACAATATTTGTAAATCATTTAGCAGAGTCCTTGGCACATAGTAGACATTTTGTAAATGCTTATTCCCTTCTCATTCCTCCTTTCCCTTCCTCTGTTCCATACCTACACATATACACAGACACCTGTACCACCCCATACATACATACTTACATACACACATAAACATGCACACATATATGCATACATACACATGCACACATAGAGATCTACCTGTCCATACACACACACACACGTGCCTCCCTGCTCTTCTTTCAGCGAGGCACTTCAAATCCCAACAGAATTCATTTCAACTGGCTGTCTCCTGGGCCTCCTCATCTCTGTCTCCTGATTTTCTGGGTTTCCTTCAAATATCAGCTAAAATCTCTTCTCCTACCGGAAATTTTTCCAAATCCATGTTAGTGTTAATTATGTCCTATTCATCTGATTTATACCTTTGTGTACCTAGCTATGTCCAAGATGGGATTGTCAGCTTGGGAGCAGAGATTCTCTTTTGCCTTTCTTTGTACCCTTGGTTCTTGGCACACAGCCAGGCATGCAGTAAGGACTTAAATCAGAGCTTATTGATTAACTGACTTAACTATCAATAGTTTATAGTTAACTGTATTTGTAGTTAACTATCATTAAAGGTTTATTGACTAACTAATTTGTGAATCCTTCTGGGACTGTTGATAACATAGGAATAGGGTAACATAGGAATATGGCTCAAACCATATGCCTCCCTCTCATTGCATCCAAGTCATATATAATTTCAAAGTTAAATGAGATTTAATTCACATTTAATTCACATATCTTTCATTCATATTGCTACTCATATAATCTTCCAAATGAATACTTAAGTTTTATGACTTCTTTTCTTATGTCACTTGTCTTTATCATAGCATTTTATATAGACATGCTTAGGCCCAGTTCATTCTACCTTTTAACATACTTTTTGCAAATATAGTATCACAAATGTAAACCTCGAATAGAACTTAGAGGATATCTAGCCCAATTCCTTAATTTTACAGATGAGAAAACTAAGTTCATGAGAGATTATATGACTATTTCAATGTCAGATATGTAGCAAGTAACACATCTGGGATTTGAACTCAAGTCCTCTCTTTCCATTCCCTTCTAATGTTTAGTCACACTTAATTGTCTGAAAGATTTTTGGGGAAAGGAACTGTGTCTCATTAAATCTTTTGAACTCCAATTGTTTTAATAGTATCATCTCAAATTGAAAAAAATAATATTTGGTTGTGCATCAAAATGAATGGTTATAGAAATGAATATTTCCAATTTTTTGACCCTAAACCTTTTGTTCCATGGATTTGGCTGTCTACCCAAAACTGTATGAAAGGGCTAAAAACTACAATCACTGACAGTCAGATTTGGTCCTTGACACTAATAAGAAATGATGTAATTATGTTCAATCATGGGAATTTTTAACTGGTCTATTCTTTTCAAAGTTGGGAGGGGGGCGGGAATGAAGAAAGCACCTGGTTGTTCACAATGAGGCTAAAATAGAAAGGAGTTACTGTGAACTCTGGTTCATGCTTTTCATTCATTCAAAGGTTTGTTTGGCATGATGTGGAAAGAGCCCAACCATCTGTGCTGGCTTGGTTATATAACAATCTAGACGTAGTTCTAATTTTAGACAGGTGGAACATGATATTATAGATCTAATCTGATTTCAATTCAACGCGGATTTATTGATCACTTTCTATGTACCAGGAGGACAGCTAGTCCTGGAGTTAGTACGACTCATCTTTTTGAGTTCAATTCTGGCTTGCTTGAGACACTTAGCCCTGTTTGCCTCACTTACTCATTGGTAAAATGTGGAGAAGGGAATGGCAAACCATTCCAATATCTTTACCTAGAAAACCCCAAATGGGGCCATGAAGAGTTGGACATGACTGAAAAACAATACAATAAAAACTGTGCTGGGAATGGACCAAGGAACACCACACCTCTACCTTGAAATCTTCCTGGTTTCCTTCAAACTTCCTTCAAATTTACGTTTCTGCAGCCATCTCCTAGTTTTCCCAATTTCCAGTGCTTTCCCCTGCAGGATTATCTCTATATACTCTATATATGTCTTATATTCACTTAACTCCACCATCCCCTACCCCTCACATTAGAATGTACTCTTGGGGTAGCTCGGCAGTCCAGTGGATAGAGCAATGGCCCTAGAGTCTGGAGGAACTGAGTCCAAATGCAGCTTCCAATCCTTCCTAGCTGTGTGACTCTGAAAAGTCCTTTAGTCCCCATTGCCTCCAAAGAGCACGAAGAAATAAGAACAAAAAAGAGTGTACCCTCTTGAAGATAGGAACTCTTTTTGTTGTTATTTTTTGGTCTTCATGTGTATCCTAAGAGTTTGTGTGTAGTAACCTGGTACATTGTAAGTGTTGGTAAATTATTGTTGACTGAGAAAAAGGTAAAAATGAAGATAAAGAAGTTATCCTTAAACCCAAGAACCCCAGCTTCTGACACAACTCACTGTGTGATAAAAACTGCTTGGAAAACTGGACAATAGTGTGGAAGAAACTGGGAACAGAGCAATGCCTGAAACCATACACCAGAATAAAGTCCAAATGGGTACACCATCTAGGTGTAAAGGCTGATACTATTAGCATACTAGAGGAACAATAGTTTATTTGTTAGATTTATGAAGAATGAAGGAATTCATGACCAAACAAGAGACAGAGAAAATATGAAATGCAAATGGATAACTTTGATTACATTAAATTGAAAAGTTTTTGCACAAACAAAATCAATGCAACCAAGATTAGAAGGGAAGCATAAAACTGGAAAAGAACTTTTGCAACTAGTGTATGTGATAAAGGACTCATTTCTAAAATATATAGAGAAATGAGTCAAATTTACAAGAATACAAGCCATTCTGCAATTGAAAAATGGTCAAAGGATATGAACAAACAGTTTTCAGAGAAAGTAATTAAAGCTGTCTATAGTCATATTAAAAATGCTCTAAATCACTACTGATTAGAGAGATGCAAATCAAAACAACTCTGAGGCACCACATCACACTATCTGATTGGCTAACATTGACAACACAGGAAGATGATAAATGGAGAAAATGCTGGAGAGTTGGAATATAAATTAATTGTTGGTGGAGCTGTGAACTGATCCAGCCATTCTGGAGGGCAATTTGAAACTATTCCCAAAGTGCTATAAAAATGTGCATAAACTTTACCCAGCAATACGACTCCTAGGGCTGTATCTCAAAGAAAATAAAAATGGAAAGAATCCACTGATCACCTCCTGAAAGAGATCCCAAAAGGAAAACTCCTAGGAATATTGTAACCAAATACTAGAGTTTCCAGGTCAAGGAGAAAATATTACAAGCAGCCAGAAAAAAAAAAATTCAAGTACTGTGGAAACACAATGAGGATAACACAGGATTTAGCAGCTTCTACACTAAGGGATCTGAGGTCTTGGAATATGATATTCCAGAGGTCAAAGGAGATAGGATTAAAACCAAGAATCACCTACTCAGCAAAATTGAGTTATAATACTTTAGGGGGAAAAGTGGAACTTCAATGAAATAGAGGACTTCCAAGCATTCTTGTTGACATGATCAGAGATGAATAGAAAATTTGACTTTCAAATACCAAAGAGAAGCATGAAAAAGTAAATAGCAAAGACTTATAACGGACTTATTAAAGTTAAACTGTTTACATTCCTACAAGGAAAGACAATATTTGTAACTCATGAACTCATGAGACCTTTCTCAGTATTGGGATAGTTGGAGGGAATATATATATATATATATATATATATATATATATATATATATATATATATATATATATATATATATATACATACATACACACACATACAAATATATACATATACACATATATAGATATACACATATAGATATACAAATATATGTATATATATGAGAGAGAGTATGTATACAGGGTGAGCTGAATATGGACAGAGGATACCTAAGGATTGAGATGAATGTACTAGGAGAATGAGAAAGGGAGAGATAGAATGTAGATAATCATCTTACATAAAAGAGCCAAGAAAGAGCCTCTACAATGTAGGGTAAGAAGGGGAACATGAGAGAGAATAAGTGGACCTTCCATTTATTAGATTTGGTTTCAGAAGGGGATAACATAAAACTCAATTGTGTATGGAAGTTTATCTTACCCTACAGGAAAGCAGTGGTGAAGGGGATAAGAGAGGGGGGAAAAATAGAAAGGATGGCAGATTGGGGGAAGTTGTAATTGGAAACAAAACTTTTCCAGAGGGACAGGTCAAAGGAGAGAATTGAATAAATGGAGGGTGGGACAGGATAGAGGGACCTATAGTTAGTCTTTAACAACATGACTGTTATAGAGATCTTTTGCATAACCTCTTTTGCATGACCACACATGTATAACCTCTATTGAATTGCTTGCCTTCTCAATGAGGGTAGGTGGGGTTAAGGGAAAGGAGAGAAGGTGGAACTCAAAGCTTTAAAACTGAATGTTAAAAATTTTTTTTACATGCAACTAAGAAATAAGATGCATCAGCAGAAGGGTATAGAAATCTATCTTACTCTAGCAGAAAACAGAAGGGAAGAGGATAAGGGTGGGGTTTGATAGAATAGAGGGTAGATTGGAGGAAAAGGAAGTCAGAATACATGCTTTCCTAGAGTGGAGGTGGGGGGAGAAGGGGAGAAAATTTGAAATTCAAAATTTTCTTGAAGTGAATGCCGAAAACTAAAAATAAATATATTTATTCTTTAAAAAACTCATCCTTATCAAGAATCTTATAGTCTACCGAGGGAAATCCATATATATGGGGTGAATTAGCTATATTGTTGTCAAACCAACAACTATTTGTGATTACGTATGCATATACGTATGTTACACACATACACTCTAGCGACTGGACCTGTGATTGCATTAATACAGGGAATTCCCCAGTGAGCAAACTCTCTTTACTAACGTAGGTTGGAATCTTCTCCACAACTTAAGTAAAGCTGTCTTACATTCTTCCTGGAATTCAGTGAGGTTAAAGAATTGCTGAATATTTTTAGCCTTGATGTGATTTAAGGACTGCAATCTACCATACAGCTTGGTGGGGCAGTTAGGTGACTGGCTCAGCAGATAGAGCAATAGGCGAGGAGTCAGGAAGATCTGAGTTCACATCTGGCCTCAGACACTTACTAGCAATGTGATTATGAGCAGGTCACTTAACCCCTATTTGCTTCATTTCCTCATCTGTAAAATGCATATGCACTGGAATAGGAAATATTGAGCTGTTCCTGTATCTTTGCCAAGAAGACTGGGACACAAATGAATGATGGAGTGATAACAATGTATACCAAATACATACCCAATATACATCAAAGATGGGACTTGAACTCAAGACATCTTGTCTCCATGGCTATCTCTTAATTTACTATACTAGGGTACTTCTCATTTCCTGGGGTAGAATACTATTATGCTAAGCAAGACAGTTCATTGTATGATAGGTGTAACATAGATGTGAGCAAGCAGGGGTCTCTAGGCAGCACACTTAGTTGGGGCAGCTCACAATCTGGTAGCACATATAGGTTGCTGAGTGGAGACAAACGTCATTCCTCCACAGTAACAATGGTACTGTTGATTTGTTTATAAATTCCTGAACAAGAGGTGATAAGGTGAGGCTGCTACTATGCTTCCAGGAAGCAATTTGCATCTTTTCTATTCTTTCTTTGCCCCCTATCCCCAAATCAAACCAACCAAACAAATGTCATAGTTCATAAAGACACAAACAAAACAAATGTTCTTCACATAATACTTTGTTGGTGATTTAGAAAATAAATTTTCAATTTACCTCTGAGGTTTACTATATTCAAATGGTTATTTGCCATTATATGAAATTAACCTAAAACATCAATATTCAGTATTTTTTCCATTCTGCAAATGTATTTTCTTTCTATTCCAGAATATATTGCCACCAGTGAACATTATAATTATATATGTTCAAGTGCTAATGTTGAGGTAAGTGTGCACACATTTGCTGATTTCCAGTTGACTTTTTGACCCTTCTTTCTGACCATATTTGATAAGGAGTATTGGGAAGATGTTTCAGTTAACTTCTAATAATTGTCAGATGGAGAAACTCAGCCCCTAGGGATTGAGAAGGACTGAGGTCTACATTGTGCCTCCTGGCAGTTCATGGATAGGGCCTCTCTGACTCATGCAGAAACCAGACTTTGAATGAAATTATGGTCCCAGGGAAATCTATCATAAGCAGAAAATCAGAGCTAGTTGGGGAGTGGGGGTGCGAGACTAGGGTGGAGATAATTGTCAAGGGACTGAGCCATGTGGTTGTTAACGTAAATGTACGTGAGTTGGGAGTTCCCCAGAGTTATAGCCAAGTTGGAAGGAATTACATCTCTATCTGAAAAATCCAAATCAAAAAAGTCTTCAATTTGGCAAAAGCAATTTTTTTTTGTGGGGGGAAGCCCAAACTGGTTGAAGTAAAACATAATAGTAAGTCGGTTCTCTGTGCCAAAATAGGCAGCTTAAGTCTCCTCTTATTAAGAAACCTTTAAAGCTCTCTAGGGTGGAATGACCAGTGTCCCACACCTCAGACAGCAAAGGGGATTCAATCAGTTGTAAACATTACAAGTTTTAGCAGCTGAGAAGAACAGAGGGCAAAGTGATGACACTTACTTTGTCAGCTATGCAGTTTTGATTTATGTCAAGTGTAAACTAACCCCATAGCAGCAAGGTTTCAGCCAGATGGGCCTGGTTACTTGCTCTCTTTCAGAGGTGTAGCTCTCAGAACAGTCTGCAGGGAGATCCTCTTCTCATAAAGGGGGTGGGGATGGGAGGAGGAGATGGCAGTATAATGAATTTTCACTGCACTCAAACAAAAGTTTTATTGATGTATTTTGTTTTTTACATCATGGTGGTATCTGGATATTACTCCCCCTTGCCCTTTCATTGAACCGTACCTTATAAAAAATACAGTTAAATAAAACTGAATTAGTGGCAGTCTCAGACAGTTTATGTAAAATTCTATCATTGTACTTTACTCCCTCTCTATTGAGAGGCCAGAAGTATTTTTCATCATGAGTTTTGTGTGACAAAGAGTAGTTATTGGGATTAATATGAAGTTCAAATGACTTCTAATGGTTTCCTTTGTTTGTTTACTTTTCTGTAGGCTATTATTTATAGTAAGCTTTTTTAAGGCAGGGACTGTCTCATTTTTATCTTTGTATGTCTAGTATTAGTATAATGCCTTATACATAATAGCACTAAATAAATACTTATTGAATTGATTTCTGTAAAGATTGTTTTATAAACATAAGACCTTCATGTGTCTTTGTAGTATTTGGGGGTTATTTGGAATATAGTTTGGATATATGCACAAATATGCACATATTTGTATATTATGCATAATTTTTTTCAACCTGAGTTTTATTAGTCATGTATAATCAACCAATCAAAAAGTATTTATTAGACACCTATTTACCCAGGGGAAGGAAAGTGACGAGGTTAATTTTATCTATCGCTACTTTTTTCAAGTAATTTTTCAATTGTTTTCCATCAGAGTTATTTAACTAAAACTATAATCTTTAAATAAAAATAAATTTGTCTCAGCTTTTACCAATGCTAATTCTATCATTTTTTCCATATTTTATTCCTCTGACCTGCCTTTTGGATATTTATTAGAGGGATACTAATAGCTATATTGTTGTCAGGAAGATTTGGGTTTGAATCTTTACTATTGTGTTTAATAGTATATGACCTTATACATGTCAAATAATTCTTTCAGCTTAATTTTTTTTAACCTGTAAAATAAGGATAATGGTAATTTTAGCACTTTCCTTCCAGGATTATTGTATGAATTAAGGGAGACAACACATGTAAAGTACTTTATAAAATTTAAGTGCTATATAAAATTGGGCAACTAGGAGGCACAGTAGATAGAATACCAGCCCTGAAGTCAGGAAAGTGCATCTTCTTGAGTTCAAATTTGGCTTCAGACACTTATTAAATGTATGACTCTAGGCAAGTCACTTAACCCTATTTGTCTCGGTTTCCTCATCTGTAAAATGAACTGGAGAATGAGATGGGAAACCACTCCAGTATCTTTGTCAAGAAAACTCCAAATAGGGTCACAAAGAGTTGGACATGATTGAAATGAATGAATATATTAATATCAACTGGACATCCTTGTTTTTTCCCTATTTTATTATTCCTGTGTTGTTATTAAGTAATACTAGCGTATGAATGTTACATAGACTAACAAAAGGTATTTTATTTCCTATATTCTAGTGAATTTTAAAAACAAAAATGGGTGCTATATATTATTGAAGACTTTATGTAATCATGTATTTTTATTATTTTTGTCATTATCACATTGATAGTTTAACAAATGCTTGACCAGGTTGGTATTTCTGGTATGAATGAACCTAGTAAGAGTGGTTTTAATATACAAATATGATCTCTTTCCTAGTATTCAATTCAGTATTTTTACATTAATATTAGTGATACAGGTAGAGGGTTAATTTCTTCAATTTATCTCTCCCTTTAATAAATATATAAATATATGTGTATGTATACATATCCACATGCGCATTCAAGCATATGTGTACACAACATGTTTAATCATTTGTCTTCTATGGCTGGTTATTGTGTTGATTAGTTACTCAACTTTTCCAAGTTGTTTGTCTTTACAATTTGCTTGTTTTTTATAGAAATTTTTCCTCAGGTTCTTTTCACCTCACTCTGCATCAGTTAATAAAAGTCATCTGTAACTTTCTCCTTCATAATTTCTCACACACAATTTTTCCCATCATACAGGCATACACACACATATATATATATATATACATACATATAATATGTATATATATATATATATATATATATATACACACACACATAAGTACATGTAGTGTGTTTTTTTCTAATGTTGATCCAGCCCTATGTTCCTCACATAAATCCAGGCTAATCAAAGTATATAAATTTTGTGATGTTTGCTATAGTCTCTTTGCTAATACTTTTTTGGAAAATTTTTTTCATTGATATTCATTAAGGATATTCATCTATGTTTTGACTCTCCATGATCCAAACAAATATGGTATTGTGTTGAGAAAGTCATTTTGTATCATAGAAAACATTTTGACTCCTTTTCCAGTTTTGAAATAGTTTGTGGAGAAAAGCTAGGTAATTTGTAATATATGGATATAAAATAATATTATTGTGCTACAAGAAATGAAGAGTGGTTTCTGCTAACCTTGGTAAGACTTGTATCAACTGATTCAGAATGGGCCAGGAAGAATTAGGAGAACAGTTTATATTATAACACCAGTGTTGTAAAAATTAAGAAATCTTTAAAAAAATCTGATAAATGAGACAAGCAATCATTATTCCAAGGGATTAATAATAAAGAGTGCTACTTACTTTATCACAAAGAGATGATAAACTAATATGTAAAATGAGATAATTTTTTTCCAGTATTTTTGGCCAATTTGCTTGAATATGCTAATCTCTTAAAATAATTTTGTATTTTTCTCCCACAGGTTAAGTGTAAGGAGTTGAGAGACAATTCATGAAATTTGAAAAAAAAGGAAAATTTTTAAAAGTACAAAAACAATTGAAGCCCCAATCAATTATCTTATTTTTACTTTATATTTTGTCATTACTCACACATTTTTGTTTATAGACTATGAGCTCCTAAAGAACAAGGAGCTTTTCATTTCTGTCTTTTTATCTGTAGTACCAACACAACATTTGGCACATAAGTATTAAATACCTAATAAATGCCTGTTGACCAATTGTAAGATGAAAGAGCTAGGCCTAGATGTGACCTCAGAGGTCATAGTGTATAGTCCCTTAATTTTATAGGTGAGGAACTGAGGTCAATAGAGTTTAAATGACCTTCCTAGTCACAGAGTTAGGAAACATAAGAGGTACCTTCTGAATCTAGTGCTCTTCTTACTATACCTTTTTATGATCTTGGGATTTCCCTAATTGCCTGTATTTGACAAATTACCATTTTTTACATCTCAGCACTCCTACTTTCCACAGGTAGCAGGTAAAAGTTTCCTTGATTTGCTTCTGGCAACCTCAAACTTCTATCTAGTACAATGGAAAGAACCCTAGGGTTGTGTGATTTCTCTATGTGATTGCTGTTTCCTTTTCATCTCTCTTAACTTCAGAATAATGAGGGTTTGGGCTAGATGAACTCTCAAATCTATTCAATTTCTGAAGCCCTTTATTTAGATACTTAAGTCCACTTTTAGGCAGAAGTATGTAACCTTAGGTTCGAGAATTTTTTCGATAGACAGACAGATAGATAGACAGATAAGATGTAGAAGAGATAGAGATATGTATATAGACATTTAGAGCTAGGAAAGATAATAGATTCATGGAAATAGTTCTATAGAGATAGGAAGAAAAACTTCAGATGATTCTGTAGGGATAGATATATAGAGGGGTAAACTGCATTTTAATGCATTGGCTTCCTTTGTAGTACTACACATTTTATTTCATGTATTTAAAAACATTATTCTGAGAAGGGGCTGATAGTTTTAACAGAATGCTGAAGAGTGTCTATGACACATTAAAAGTTAATAATCTCTGCCTTCTGATCCAAACTATATGAGTTACCTTCCAAACAACAATAACAACCAAAAAACCAAATGAACAAACAAACAAAAGCATGCGTTCTCTTTCTTACCATCTCTGGTATTGTCAACGCCAGAAGAACATACTAATATTTTAACCCTGTGGTCTCAGTGCTGACATCCCCTGAGTGTTGGGAACTAAGTGGAGGACTGAGTAGTCAGTCAGAGCCTAGCACAGTAAGTATGTATTAAGGAAACAAGTGGATCATTTTCCAGTCTTTTTTTTCCCCTTACTTTTAAAAAAATGATCACTGCCTCTGCTCAGTAATTATAAGTAAATGATACTTGTGGTTATGAGTTTAATAGACTAGTGGGTTGATTTTACCCTGTTCTGCAGCATCCATGTGTTCTTGACTCATCCTGGAGTCAGGAGAAATAGCCCACACTACCCTACTTTTACCCTCCATGCTGTTTTCCCCCAACCCTGCTCCCTGACTGGGGATTGGAGAAATCAGCTATGCTATGATGGTGCAGACTAGACTGGATCATTAACTTCCCTTCTTCAGTGTGACCTGGTGGTAAGTGGTTCAAATGAAAGCCACCGATGGCATAATAAATGTAAAGCCACCAGAAATGCAATGCCAAGGCCTTCTCATACCCCACTTGATCTCTTCCAAATGTACAGCAAGGGTTTCACAGTCTAAACTCTAACCAAAAGTCCTTTCTGGGTTTTCTTGCTGCTGGGTCTGGGAATTAAACTGTCATATCCATTATTTAATAATAGAACCTTCCAAGTGTCAATATCACTTTACAAAGAGGTCAAATAAGTCTTTGTTTGATGCTACCCCAGGCCTTTGCGGACTTTAATCAATCAAAAGCAAGAGCAAGGCTTTCATTATCTGGGAGGTTCTGGTGCTGGGGGTGGGGGTGGGGGGGGAGTTTTTGAAATCTTGTTCTAGAGGCTATAAATCTGTCAGTGGGCTTGTGGGGCCTCCAGACTGATTTTAATCCTTTGTCCAGAAGGGTCATTTGTAAGGCCCATTGAGGAGTAAGTCATTCTCAGAAGGATGCTATATTTGCTCACTGCTTCATCATTATTGCTTTAGACCTCACAGGAGAAAGAGAGGAGGCTGGGACCTCTTTTTGGGTAAAGCAATTTAATGCCTCCTCTCCATCCTGTTTGATATTAAGACTTTACGGATCAATAAGATAAGAAGGCCAGGCCTATGTTAGGGTCTGGTTGATTTAAAACCTCCTAAGAAAGCTTCCCCACCAGGGAGGAAAACCAACACAGTACTTAGCCCCAAACTACTCTCCACAGAGTGATAGTAATCTCGGACAACAGAGAACAGAAGCTTGCCCTTGGATGAAGAGGCATGAGAGACATCCAGAGAGCAGGAAAGTAAGCCAGATTAGTGTGCCTCCTAGAAGTGAACGTGGGTATTGGGAATCAAAACCCTGTGTGGAAAGATCTCTTGTAATTGCTCACAGAAAGTCTTTCTTCCTTTAATTCACGGACCCATGGTTATTTCTCCTGCTGATCAATTAAATCTAACTTAATAAGGAGACAATGGAGAATAATATCTCTCGCTTATCTCAGCCTTAGTGGAACTGGTTGAGGAGTACAAGTCTGAGGTTAGAGGGAAAGTAGAGTCAGGAAGGGGTGGTGTGAACTGTTCTAGGTTTGGCCTGTGTGGAGAAGGGGAGAGCTACTAAGGCAGGGGGAACTGTGTGACCCTGGGCAAGGAGTCACTGAACCAGTGCGCCTCAGTTTCCTCAATTGTTAAATAAAGGGTATCATTTACCTTCTAAAGTTGTGCAGATAGAAAGAAATAATATTTATAAGATGATTACTATAAAGCCTGGTACATAGTGGTACATAATACGTGTTTATTCCTTTCCCTTTCCTTATTTGTTTTTTATGATTCTATGACTTCATTTGTCCTGGATTGGGGGATACAGCACCCAGCCTAGTGACAGGAAGAGTTGAGTTCAAATCCAGCCTCAGATAATTTACTAACTGTATTATTTGTGGCAAATCATTTAATCCTGTTTATCTCAGTTTCCCCTTCTGCAAAATGAGCTGGAAAAAGAAATAGCAAACTACTCCAGTATCTTTGCCAAGAAAATCACACCAGTCACAAAGAGTTGGACAAGCCTGAAAATGACCAAATGGCTTAACTGGCTTCTTGTATGGAAACTCCAGTGGGGCAGATTTAGAGAGTTGCCTGGGGGCACTGAATCTACTATTAACATTCTACTAGAAATGTTTCAGGAAATAGAGGAATTTCTTCCTGGAGTGGTGGTTCAAGTGAATATATGACCAGAAATTCAGAGACCTGGCTTTTCTATGTTTAAATACTGTCTAACTTTTGGTAAATCATTCAAGTCTTTTGGGGCAGTTTCTTTATCCGTAAAATAAGAATAATAAATTAATTGTATTGAAACAAACTAAAACAAACAAAAAACCCACCACCAATAGAGATAAATTTTACAATGGATATTTCTTGATGTAGGTGTACCAGTAAGTACCCCAACATACACAGGGGGGCTGCTATCACAGGTTCTTAAATCTGCACTCATAAAAAGAAAGGCAAGTTTTGAGGGGTTAACAATCATTTTAATCAAGCACCTATATCATTCACCTAGTTTAGGGGAGTCAGCACTCTGAACTTCAGAGAAAATACAGAGAAATCAAAGATCAACAGACATGGCTTCCTCTGTCTGACCATAATCAATATATATATATATATATATATATATATATATATATATATATATATATATATATATATATATATATATCACAAATCAACATATGGATCCAACTGTCTGACCATAGTTACCACAAAGGGAAGAACCAACATCTGGGTTTTCCAGGTGTGTGTGGGGGGGGGGGCGTTCCTTAGAAGCTTCCCAGAGTCCTCATCTGGCCAAATAAATACTTCCAGTCCATAAGCCTCAAAATAAAACCTCACCTCAGTCTTTATACATTTTTTTAGAGACAGAGGGCATCACATCCCTTGAGAACCAGTGACTTTAATATTAACAAAAGGTGTGGACCTTCCTACAAAGCTTCCCAGGCCCAACAAAGGGTGGAAAAGATCCTCCTCAATCACATTATTCAAAGGCATTATACTTCTTGGTATAAATAAAAACAACCAAAGATCCTACTTTGCTTGCCCTAATAGTAGGCTAACTAGTTTGTATTCTATTAATGGGAGTTCATTTAGGCATCCTTAGTAGACAAACGGTTTTAAAAGAAAATTCACCAGAAGAGACTCTTGCCCTAAAATACCAACTACCTAAGTAAACACATGGACTTTCAGAGGCATAAGGAAGTGTAAGATGTTCTAGCTTACTTCCTCCTTCATTGCAGTGATAGGGAATTTTGTTGTTATTTCTTCATTTCCGTTCTGTCAGACTCTTTGAGACCCCATTTGGGTTTTCTTGGCAAAGATACTGGAGTGTTTTGCCAGTTCCTTCTCCAGCTCATTTTATAGATGAGGAAACTGAGGCAAACAGGGTTAAGCAATTTGTCCAGAGTCACACAGCTAAGTTACTGATACTGAATTTGAACTCAGGTTTTCCTGACTCCAGACCTGGCACTTTATCCACTGTGCCACCTGGTTCCCCCAGTGATAAGGAAAGAGAAACAAAAAAGTGAATGCATTTCCTAACATCCCACAATCAATAAGCAGCAGAATCAAGATACAGACTCAAGTCTCCTAATTCCGAACCCAAGGTTGTTTTCCTCTATACCATGCTCCTCAGTCATAGAAAGTGCTTTACAATTATTCTTCTATAGACTGAGTCATTGGCATATGAGCAAATCACATTAGTGACAGGCAATCTTCAGCCCCCAAGTCCCTGGGCAGTTTCACAGGAAGTATCAAGTCCTGTTTTGATTTTATACATTTGATTCTTCTATTACAGTATGGCATTATAGAAAGATCATTGGTTTGGAAATCAGGAGACCAAGTGTCTGTATGATTTTGGATAAGGCAAATCCTTTCTCTGGGTTTCAGTCTCTTTACAGGTCAAATGGGTAGGTATATATATGTATGTATATAAATGTAGAGGTGTATGTGTATATAGATAGGTGAATACATGCATACATATTTATGTAGACATATGTGTGTTTGCATGAACATGTATATATGTATAGACATGCATATATTTACCTATATTAATGTATATATGGGTAAGAATATATAACACATATAAAATGTATATTTACACACATATGTATATAGGAAAATACACTCTTGAAAGTTCCTTTAACTTTGATGTGAAAATAGTTTTTCTGTTGCTGTTGATTTCATTTTCTATTTCTTAGATTTGCCTGGCAACCAAGATATTTATTCAAAAGATGTACGTGAGGCTGGTGGTATGAACTTTTTAGCTAGAATTGAGACTATATGCTGTTGAAAAGAGTTTGGGGCTAATATTGTTCTTATGAAGATGAGAGATCATCTAACCAAGATTCTGAAGGGAATGGCAAGGCAATCTGTAAGAAAAGCAAAGTCTCTCATTCCCTTTCCCCAGGTAGGACTTTTGTTGATCCATGGCTGAGTGGATTAATAACTTTTCTGTAGGCCTTTGTTGATCCCACTTAATTTCAGTATTTTCTATGTTTTGATTACTTCCTATTTATCCTAATCAGACCATATTTGTACACAATTTTTGCGTGTTGTCTCACAGTGCTTGCCACAGTACCCGGAACAGAGTAGGCATTTAATAAATATTTACTGACTAACTAAAGGTAAATATACCACTTAATGCTTATGAACTATGATTCTGAGGGAAAGTGGGCCCTGTCAGAGAACTTTGGGCCCAAGGTATCTTTTTCAGGGCACGCTCTGCCCTGTTTGGTGTTCGCTCTAGGAGCTAGCTATGTGCAATATTTTAATCAACTGTCAAAAACTATTTGCTTGACAAAATCAAGGGATGAAGTCAGGAACTGAGAGTTATGTTTCACATAACAAGCAGGTTAAAAGAATAGGAATTTTTAAGTCTAAGTCAGAAATTTGCATAATCCTTGATTTCCATATTCCTCATTTAAATCCCTTTAAGCTGAAGTGTTTTTATTTTTGTTTTATTTTATTTTTAGAGAAACAAACTAACAATGACTCAGGGAAACTAACAAGATTTTGTCCAATGTAACAATACTTGCGCTGCATACTTCATAGGGCTATAGTGAGATTCTACTTAGATGTGCTTTGCAAACCTTAAAGTGCTATGTAAAAGTTAATTTCTCTTAGTGTTTCATATAGCGTCATTGATGGACTACCTTTTAAAGGGTTTAAATTAAGGAGAAAAGGGCAGGAATTATTTTCTTTTCTGCTGTTGTTACTCAATTATTTCAGCAGTGTTTTACTCTTTAGGTTCCCACTTAGAGTTTTGTTGGCAGAGATACTGGAGTGGTTTACCATATCCTTCTCCAGTTTATTTTACTGATGAGGGAAATGAGGCAAACCCCTATAAGTGACTCACCTAGAGTCACACATTGGTGTCTTTCTAGAGACCTGAATATAGACCTGGGACTCCATTGTGCCACCTCACTGCCCCAATCATCCATTAAGGGTAATTGCAGCTAAAATGAACTGAAAGGCTGACAGACTAATGAACTCTGACAAATAATTCTTTTTTGGCTGATGACTTGAAAGTGGATTGGGAAGGAAATATGAAGAGATGCAATGACATAGTGAAAAACTCACCAGACTGAGGCCTGCAAAACTGGAATCATAGATTTTAGTTCTGGGAGGAATCTTTAGAAGTCAGTAATCCAGTTGCCTTATTTACCTATGAGGAAGTTGATGCTCAGACTGGTTGTGACTTCCCTAAAGTCAAAGTGCTTACAAGTGGCAGGGGCACGATTCAAATGTAGGTCTTATGACTCTAAATAAATCATATATATAGGAGGACAATTCAACCTAAAATGGAATAGGTTGGAAAGACAGAGTATCATATTCCACTGAATTATACAATAGAGATATCTGAATTTTCTGCTTGGATGATTTCAAGGGATCTTTAACTTGAATGGTAAAAAAGTAGCATCTTTTTTTTTTTCACTAACATCTAAGTGAAATTTAGCATTCCCTTCTAATATGAATGAATATAGGCAACAAACATTATTTTGAGAAGTGGTGAATAAGTTTCACCAAACTGCCAAAGGGATCCATGATACACACACAAAAAGTTTAAGAGCTTCTCACTAAATGGATTAATTCTTTCTCTTTCTCCCTCTTTCCTTCTTTCTCCTTCTTTCCTTCTTTCTCCCTCTTTCCCTCCCTTCCTCCCTCCCTTCCTTCCTTCCTTCCTTCCTTCCTTCCTTCCTTCCTTCCTTCCTTCCTTCCTTCCTTCCTTCCTTCCTTCTTCCTTCCTTCCTTCCTTCCTTCCTTCCTTCCTTCCTTCCTTCCTTCCTTCCTTCCTTCCTTCCTTCCTTCCTTCCTTCCTTCCTTCCTTCCTTCCTTCCTTCCTTCCATCTTTCTTCTTTCACAAAACCTTAAACAGCTCACTCTGAAGCTCATACATTGGACCATAGGTCCTTGCTCAAGCTCTACTTAATTGCTATATTTTGGGCTCTCCTGGTTTAGAGTCAATGTCAGTAGTAACTGCTTCTCTTTGGAACAGCAACAGGTGAGGGTCTTCCCTTCCCACCTTGATTTTTTTTTTCTTTTTTTTGTAATTAAAGGAGCCATCCCTTGCCTCCCTTCTACCTGCACAGCCCTCCTCACTCAAATCAAAGTCAACTGCAAGTCATGTCAAACACAACAGCAACAAAGTATAGAAAGACAACAAAGCTAGGAAAGGTAAGATGATAGGATTAAATATTTCGACCCTGAAGATATTTTAAAGATCATAAGGAAACTGTCAATAAACATTTGTCCAAGGGACTGTGCTAAGTTCTAGATATGTAAATACAAATAAAACAAAGATTGTTCCTGTCCTGAAGGAGTTTATAATCTAAAGGGGGAAGGTCAGCACACAAAAGAAGCCTGGAAAAGGTTAGGGGCCAGTAAAGAATGTCACAAGGGCTTGATGGAGAATTCCAGAGGAGTGGAAAAGCTACAACGTGGCTGGTGGGAAATGGGGAGAAAAACAGTGTCAAATGAAGACCCTGGAGTCCGTGGTCTTGTCTTCCAATCAGAGAGTCCAGTCAGAAGGGCAGAAGATACTAGTGAGATGTGAGCACCAAACATTTCATCTTGCAGTATAATATCATTGTCCAATGATGGATTTCCTGGGGAAGGAAAGCATGATGGAGGGTTCTAAAAAGCAATGTAGATGGTTAGAAGTAAAGAACTCAGTGAATTCAAGTGACTAATCAGTAATATGATTAAGAATAGGTGACTTTTAACTAACTTTCAATCAGATTGGAAATGGGTTGGTTATGACCAGTATAACTTAGCTAATTTAAAAAGTTAAACAGTAACATATTTCAAAATAATCCTTTGGGAACTTCTATGACACTGAAGAAGAGGGATTAGAATTGTACTGTGGCAGCCAATTCAGGGCATGGCTTCCAATACAAATGAAGCACGCTAGTGTTTCTCAGAGGACACTTGGATTCCCTTTCATCTTAGGTCATGAAATAACATAATACAAATGAAAAGTGCTGTGTAAACAGTAAGCCTCCAATATGGAAGTAAGATGGAAGAGTAATCAGACAGAGAGAAATGGGTAGAGGGGGACTCATTGTCATCATTCAATTGATTTTATCTATTTACACCTCTCGGTGCATTTCAGGGATCCGAGCCCAGGTCCAAGGGAAAAAAGAAAAGAAAAAAAAGGAAAGACTAGAAATCCTATGTTTATAATCCCATGTATCTTGTTTCCATCTCTGTTCAGATAGCCAGAAGAAGGGCACATCCCCCAAAGCTTCTGGCTTCCCAGGCAACTCTCTGTGGTTTTGTGGGATCTGGTTTACAATACATCCCTTCATCCCAGGCTAGTGGCTCTTCCTATAATAAATGGTTGGTTACTTATAAAACAAGTGAGGACCAGAGCTGGCATTCCAACCTGGGTGTCCTAACCACAGAGCCAGAGCTCCTGGTGCTCCAACCATCCCAGTCTGTTCCCTAGGGGTAGAGTTGGGAATGAGACTCAGAGTTATTACAGGGAGGCCATGGAACCCTATGTGGAACCAGTTTTAAGGTTAGAACTCTTGTTGCTTCAAAAATGATGTCTGACCCCTGGGAGCTGTATAAAAGCACCACCAACCAGCTCCTTTAAACATTCAATATCAAAGATACCCACTATATGCTCAACAGAAAATGGATGTCGCATGCATATGTATGCATTGGTATTTTTCTAATGTAGGTAGAATGCAAATTCATATAATGATAATAACAATAATAGTAAAAGATAATAGTTCTGTAGCTCTTACTATGCTCCAGGTACTAAGCTAAGTAGTTAACAATTACTGCTTTGAGTCCTTGGAACAATCCTGGGATGCAGGCGCTATTATTACCCTCCTTTTACAGATGAGGCAAACTGAGGGTAAGTGACTTGCCCTGGGTCACTCAGCTAGTAAATATCTGAAACTGAATTTGAACTTAGATCTTTCTGATTCCAGTCCTGGAGCTTTATCCACCCAACCACCTATATACCCCAAATGTCTAATTCTTTTAGAAGCAGAAGTGAATTCATACCAGGCTTTTGTTATTATAGGGCAGCTAGGTAGTAGAGTAGATAGAATGCAGGATCTAGAGTCAGGAAAGCTCATCTTCCTGAGTTCAACTTTGACCTCAGAACTTTGTGACCCTGGACAATTTCTTAACTCTGTTTGCCTCAGTTTCTTCATCTGTAAAAGGAGTTAGAGAAAGAAATGGCAAACCACTCCAGTGTCTTTGCCGCCAAAGACCCCAGATGGGATCATGAAGAGTTGAACGTAACTGAAAAGGACTGAACATTTCACCATTATGTATTTTTTCAATAAAATATACTCATATTACCACTACTATTTTATGTGGTTATATAATATTTTTTGACTTTTAAAAGGAATCCTCATGCTCAAAAGAGCTGCCATCCTCTATAGGGTACCATGCTGTTTCATTTCCCACATGCATATCTGATTTTCCTATTTTCTGTCAGTACCATAAGATCTCAGATTGCATTTTATTTACCTTTTATCTCCTCAGCTAATAGAATATAACTCTATACATAGTAATTGCTTAATGGATGTTTGTTGAAAAAATGAATTCATGTATGAATGAATGAATGTATATTAACAAAGACAAAATTCTAATTTAAGTAACAATATTCCTAAATTCAATTACTGTACTTCTAAGAATAAAACTTGATTGCCTTGGAGATAAATTCCTAAAATCACAATGGAAGACAATGACAACAATTGCTAGTGAAAAAATATTTTCTCCCTCCCTAAACAGATAAACAAAAGGATGTACATATATATTTTTTAGGATAATAGTTACACATGCAACGACTGGACAATAACTTATTTGCTATCTCATTTTGTGTGTCGTTTGCACTAGATTGCTGCTGAAGCTTCTTTAGACTCTTAAGTTCTGTGATTTTTCTGTGAAACATTATCTTATAATTCTTGCAAAATATAAAACAGTATTCAGTTTCATCTAGGTCCAAGAATGGAATGCATGTCTTCTGTCCAAAGATAGGTAAATTTGAGAAGGCTCATGAACGGATGATGAACGCAATGTACTGGATGGGGGTGGGCTAGACTTTCTAACAACTAGAGCTGTCCAAAAGGGTTACTTCAGAAGGTGATGGGTTCTTCTCTATCAAAAGCCTTCAAGCAAAGGCTGAATGGCTATTTAATATTCATTAACTTGTAGAGAAGGTTTTTGTATGATACAATTGGGACTAGTTACTATCTATGCTCCTTCCTTTCAATTCTAAAGTTCTAGTGAATAGAGCCCCAGTGCAGAAGTCCCGAGAATCTGAGTTTATATCTCACCTCAGATACTTGACACTCACTAGCTGTGTGATCTTGGGCAAGTCACTTAACCTCAATTGCCTCATCCTGGGTACTCTCCAGTCATCCTGATGAATATCTGGTCAATGGATTCAGATGACTCTGGAGGAGAAGTGAGGCTGGTGAACTGCACAGCTCTCCCTCATTCAAAACAAAGTCAAGTGCAAGTCATGTCATTATTTCTCTGATGGCAGGGTCTTCTTTGGCATTGAAGGATGAACACACTGAAAGTTCTATGATTCTTCTTTGACCAAAGCAGTTTATTAAATTCTTTGCTAAGGCAGAGCGGTACTATGGTCTGTATGAGAAAATCTCAAATGGATAATATTATATGTCCTTAAATAGCTTATGAGTCAAAAGAGGTGTCAGCAGCAATCTAGTTCAAATGACACACAAAATAAGACAGCAAATAAGTTGTCCAGTCTCTGCATATATAACTATTGCCCTCAAATTTATATATATATGTCCTTTTGTTTATCTGTTTAGGGAGGGAGAAAATATATTTTCACTAGCAGTTGTTGCCATTGTCTTCCATTGTGATTTTAGAAATTTATCTCCAAGGAAATCAAGTTTTATCCCTAGAAGTACAGTAATTGAATTTAGGAATTATATTAATAATATCAAAACAGAAGAAGACAGATAAGATGAGAAACACAAACAATATAATCAAGGGATCTCCAATATCCATTGTCTTTCAATTACCTAATACTATCTTTCTGGCTACAAAAGCAAAAGCTATGGCATTTCCTCCCTGCCCCATTCCCCTAGCTGGTAAGACATGATAGGATCAAAACTTGTTTTGCTTAAAGGAATAGGTTTCCTCTTCTTCCTCTTCTTCTTTGCACACCCAATACATTATCTCTAGCCAACTGATTTCTTCAAGTGTCATTGTCACCTTGCCCAGATAATATAAATTGAGTCTGTATATATACTGCATTTGCTTATCTGAGAACCTATATCCTCCCAGCAGAACATAAGCTCCTTGAGGGCAGAGATTGTTTCTCTTATGTGTTTTTATCCCTGTCAGCTAGCAATTTGCCTGGTACATAGCAAATGTTTAAAAAAATGCTTTTGTATTTGGTTAAGGTATTTACATTAGAAAAAAGCTATCTCCTCTGCAACAAACAAGGGGTTTTCATTGGAGTTTCCTCATTTTTATTTTTTTCTTCAAAAGTCAGAAAAAAACTATGGCAAAATTTTTAGTTTAAGAATGGAGTTATTATTCAGAGAAAGTGGTGAAAACCCCCATTGGAGTCTGAAAGTGAAATTGGATGGTTATTTAATGAACATGCTGTAGCAACTCATCTAGTCTCTGGAGAATTTGCTTGATGACCCAACACTTCTTATTCATCCCTAGTTTCTATGATTCCCTAAACAAAACCAAAACATGGTTTCAGCTGAAATGGGTAAAATGTAGATTCTGAGAAATGTTTTCTTGCTCCATGTAGTAACTCAGGGGTAATCTAGCTCATGATGTAAGCAGGCCAGAGCACGGATTCTCAGAGTCTGTCAGGAAGTAAAGCTGTCAAGAAAGAATGATTTCTCATTAGTATTGGCCAGCTGCTGGGATACATATCTTCACCCAAGAAAAAGAATGCCAAGTGGAATCCAAAACTCTTTTCAAATAGAAGACTTTTATGTGGGAGTGATGGACACTTTCTCTGTCTTAGGGTGGAAATAGTGCATATTCCAAACCTCAGTTTGCCTCCACATTGGATTGGTTCTTCTCTCTCTAAAAAGGTGATGGAAATGAGGAAGAAAAACTAAAATATTTGAGTTTATAATATTCAAATCATGATTTGTGTTCTTTTGCCATTTGTGAATTGTCTTACTATTAGCCATAATGATTAATGATGATGAAGATGATGATAGAATTAAAAGACCCTCTGTAGTCAATAGTCATATAATTTCAACAAATAATATGTCACAAAAAAACTTTGAATAAGAAACTATCTTAAAGATCTATTTATGGAGTCAGAATCAAAGTCAATAAACATTATTGTGCCTATTGTTTGCCAGGGACTGTGCATAGGGAATACAAAGAAAGGTATAAGAACTGTCCCTGTCCTTGAGGAGCTTACAATGGGGGAAGACAACTCAAAAGAACTGAAAAGCAGGGTGTTGGGGGTTGGAGGAGTGGTAAGGTGAAATGGGAGCATGATGGAAAGTTCTAAAGACATCCTAAAGCAGTGTAGCTAATGGGAAATGGGGCTATGTTACTGTAAGCTGAAAAAATGGAGTTCCTACCCCATACATGGTGAAATACAACCTGGTGGCTAAAATTATATAATAGAAGTTCACCCTCTTCTATCAACAAATAAAAAAATCCTATAATACAAAACGACCAAAAAATTCTTGAAAATTCATCAAATAAACTGGAACTGGATCATTTTCATTGATAAAACTGTGTTGATGATCGTTCAGGTATTACGGGGATCTATAAAAAGTAAAGGATGACATTTTAATTGATATCACCATCTAAACACTCATAATCTGTAAGGTATGGGAAAAAAAGATTTCAAAACTTGAAGTCCTAACAATAGACATCACAATTACGTGGGGACAGGATGAGGCTGATGCCATCTCCACTGACCTATTGGCTATAGGAATTTTACAGAGGCTCCTTTTGGTGAGCATAGAGAGTGAGCTGATACCCCAGCACTTTTGTTCAGTTATAAAAGGCAGTTGTTTAGTGCATCTGTGTAATAATCTTATCAATATTAACTACAAAAGAGTAATAGTAAGGTAGTAATTTGTTCCTGGACTATTTCTATCTGAATTCTACCAAAGTAGAGAACAGTCTGAACAGCAATACAATAGCGTTTATACAATATGTAAAATTTTGGTAACCAATTTGCACACATCACATCATTTAAGCCTCACAATAATTGTACAAGGCAAATATGTGATTATCCACATTTTACAGATCTGTATTGCGAATGTTATATTTGCAGTGCCCACAGCAAATCACAAGCAGGCTTCTCTTAAACACACAAACAAGCCCTTTTACTCATGCTAGCCAGTTGTCTGTTTGCCTATATCCTTCCTAGCTCTGACTGCTCTCTGACTTACTTCCTCTCAGCTCTTCTCTAGATCTACCTTTTCCTGTTTCATCCCCTTCTGTTCCATTCATTCAGCAAGCTCTTTCCCTGACAGGTTCCATATGACTCAGACTTCCATGTAATCCAGGCAGGTCACATGGGCCCATTAATGGATGGGAAAGATCTTCCCATTACAAAACAAAATTACCTTAACAATAAGCAAAAATACATTCAACTGCAAGATCTTTCTTATCCATTACATAGGTCAGCAGGGCAACTGGCATCAAGAGCACTGTAACAGGGATAACAGAAAATAAGTATGTAAAATAATATCTTAGGCAACTAGTATCAAGAGCACTGTAACAGGGATAACAGAAAATAAGCATATAAAATAATATCTTAGGCAACTGGTATCAAGAGAACTTTAAAACAATATAATAGGGATCACACAAAATGAACATGTAAAACAATATCTTAGGGTGAGGCTTGAGCACAAGTACTCCATCATTACCCCCTTGAATGGACGGGGCCCCAAATTTTGGGGTAACATGTGAAGGTCTCTTCTTCCATAGCTACTTCCTACTGAGATTGGACGTAGAGCTGTCCCCTGCCCCGAGGAGATCCCATTTGAGAGATGAGTTCTTCAGCTCACATCCAGAACTTGGTCGATGCCAGGTCCAGTGTCACATCACAGTTGTGTATAAGAGGTGACATCTGGCTTAAACAGTCAGGCATCTGCAGGAGGAAGGTACTAAGCCTGCAGAAAACAAATCTGTCAAACAAAGTGAACAGACAAAAAGCCAAAAAAGAAACAAAGAGACAATAACCAGAAACAGAGTAGATGAGTCGGATCTTGTTTCTGGAGTCCCTGAACCCACTATCCTAGCCTCATTCACTGTTGTTTACTTTTTTCTTACTTGAAGTCCCAGAGTGATCATTATGGCTAGAGATATACCCTCTTTAATCTGAGCTGGGGCCTGGCAAACCCCATTCTCCCTAGAGGTGTGACAAACATAGATACGACATTTCAGGAGGAGCTGTAGGGGCTGCTCTCACTTCTCTGCTCAGACTAAAATTGAGCCTCTTTCCTCAATATATTCTGTATAGTTCTTTAGTTGGAATGCCATCTATTCTTCCAAATAGCTCTCCATAGAGCAATAAACAATTCTTTTCTTGTCAATCCATTCTGACTTTGAATCTGCTGGCTAATCTTATTTTTTTTCACTGATTCTCACCATCCAGGATACCAAGATTTTCTCATCCTTTGGGTGAACTGACTCAAAATATCTGTTAGTTGAGTAAAATCCTCAATTATCTCCCCAAACACTGTATGGCCCACTTGATCCTCCTGCTGTGCTTCTGCCTGAGAAGTGGTCCACGCATCCTATCTCTCGTTACTTTTTTGCTTCTTTTTGGGAGCTAAAACAACAACCACCCTCCTATTGTAAGGGAATTGCCAACCCCCAGCCTCTTGGACGGCGTTCACTAGTCACGACTCAGGTAGACTGAGGGGAGACTGGTAAGGCATGAACAAGATGGTGCCGGGAGGAAGGGTTCTGTCCTTGTTTGCTCAAGGCTATTTCCTGGAATTTGGGAGAACAAAGAAAGCTCAAGATGTTTTGCTAACTAGGGGCTACGTGGCAGTCCTAGTACAAAGTATAGGGATTTTCTTATTAGGGCAAACTATTAAGTGATAGCTCCACTAAGGGCTCTAGTGTAGGGAAAGAGATAAAAGCACTGCTTGCTGTTACAATAAATGGAGTTGCTCACTATCTCGTCTCCCGTCTCAGTCATTACTTACAGATCACTCCACCAAGGCCAACAGGCACTGATGGTCAGATAAGGCCTGTTGGTCTGAGGGCTCGGGCCTGGACACCCTAACCTTCCAGCTTGCTCTTCTAAAGGAGAGTTTGAATACTGCAGCATGAAAAGCTCTCATGTAAACCAGCCAACTCCCTTTCCATCTGAGCCTTCTCCTCCAGCAGCTTGTCACTCACTACTTTTACATATAATTTGATAGCTTGTGAGTAAGGCTGAGCCTCTCCCACACTCCTGACATTTCTTCCCCTGGTTCTATTGGTATTCCCTGCCAACATCTTTCTAAATCTTTGGGTTCTCCCTTCTGTAGCCTTGGTTCCCAGTTTTACAAAACCCTGTGCCTTTAGCCTATTCTCTTGCTAGGGAGGAATAAGACAAATTCTCCCACTTTGGGACATCCATTTCTTCTTCCTCTCCTCTGCCTTTTTGTCTCCAAATACAGGTGTAATATTTTGTGATCTCGTCCTTGTAGTGATTTGTAGTGCCAATACCCATGGCAGCTATAAATATCCTGGTACAATTCTGAATCGTTAAATACCACAGACTCTCCACAAGGAAGACAAAAACAAAACATTTATTCAGATGCCAGAAAGCCAAATCCATCACGGTAACAAAAATCTGTAGACAGTAAGAGTGCAGAGAACAGCACCATCCCCAAGCCTTCACCCTGCTAGGTTTCCCACAAACCAGCTTCACTAAACAAATCATGAGCAGACTCTCTTAAACAAAATCACAATATTTCACTCATGCTAGCCAGCACCTGCTTGCCTGCATCCTTCTTAGCTCTGACTGCCCTTTGACTAACTTCCTCTCAGCTCTGCCCTAGGTCCCCTTCTTCCTGTTCCACCCATTCAGCAAGCTCCTCCAACCTGCACAAATATACAAAGATAAGGAGCAGCATATCAAATTCAAAGAACAACTAGCCACAGGTAAACCTGAAGGTACCCCCTGCTGGGCAACCTTCCTCAGAGATGGGAGATTGTGTTCGATTGTCAAAGGTCAGATTTGTGTTTTTAAGAACAAATTTTCTGGACTCATCACTGTCCCTTAAATGCATTTTGGTTGTACCTTTTTGTCATTGCTCTCTAATAGCGTAGGATCTGACTCTGGATGATAGATGACCACCAGGGAAACAGCTGCCAAAGCAGAAAATGTGACTGACAACCGCTAGGGTCATATGAGCAATCACAGAGAGAAAAGTAGGAAAAACAAAAAAAAAATAATAATGATAATTCCAGACTACCATGACTGATCAGCTGCAAAGCTCTTGAAATCACTTCCTCTCTCTCAGACCACATGGAAATACTTATAAGGGCTGAATTAGTCTGACCTGGGTTCCCCAGCATTGAGGTCAATTCAGAATCGGTGTAAAAGTCTCATAGATCTAGTTAAATCAGACTCTTGTTTTTGCCGCATAGTCTCAGCTGAGCTCCTCTGCCTATTATAAGAATTAGACTTTATAAAGCATAGGCTTTTCATTTCATGTACCTACCATGTGGTAGGTACTACTATCTTCCTCATTTTACCAATGAGGAAACTGAGGTTGAGCAAGGTTAACTGACTTGCCCAGGGTCCTACAGGAAAGAAGGAAAAAAGTATTTATTTAATGCCTAACTAATATGTGCCAGGCACCATGTGAAGGATTTAAAGAAATACCATCTCATATGATCCTTTCAACAGCCCTGGGAGGTTGTTGCCATTATTATCCCCATTTTTCAATGATATAGTTAGTATATGAAGAAAGGATTGAAATCAAGTCTTATTCAAGTCAACAAGTATTTACTAAGCTCCTGCTGTATTCCTGGTTCTGTGCTAAGCCCTGGAAATAACAAGAAAAGCAAAAAAAGTAGTTCTTTCTTTCAAGGGGCTCAAATTCTAATGCAGGATCCAATATGCAAACAAAGATGTACAAATAAGTTATAAAGAAGATAAACAGGAGATAATCTCAGCAATAAGATAAATCAATAAAATTAAGGAGACCTGGCAAAGAATTCTTTTAGAAGGTGGGAATTTTAGCTGAGAAATAAAAGTATGCCAAGAAATTCAAGGAAACTGGAAGGCAAGGAGATGGTTGTAGGAGTCTGAATCAATTGGTGAAAATGCACAAAGGCAGGAGATGGTGTATTATGTGTAAGAGGCAAAAAGGAAGTCAGAGTATGTAGATAGGAATAAGGCATCAGAAGCCTAGAAGGGTGCTTTTTTAGAAAAGCATGGAACCAAATAAGATATTCCTGAATTATTTAAAAGAAAAAGATTTGACAGAATAAATAGCCTACACAACAGAAATAATTAGAAGAAAAGAAGAACTTTTATCTATAGTGCCAGCTCTCACCAAAAGAAATACAAAGAATTTTAGAAAACTTAGATGTGCTAGAACTCTGGAGAATATTAAATAGGAATAAAAAAGAGTATTTTTCAGTTGTGTAAGGCACCTGAAGAAAAACTGACCACATACTAGTGCATACCTCATAAATCAATGTACAAAAGAAGAAATCTTAAATGGAGACTTTTCAGATCACAGTTCAATAAAAATTAGCTCCATTTAAAGATCTTAGAAACATAATTTAAAATTAATTGGAAACTAAATAATCTAATCATAATGCATGAGTCAATGAATATTATTAAAGATAATAGCAATTATGAGACCAAAATTTGTGAGATGAAGCTAAATCAGTCATTAGGGGAAAATGTATATCTTTTAACATTTGTGTCAATAAAAGAGAAAGAGCATGTCAACAAACCAGGCATGCAACTGTAACAGATAAAAAAAAATCAAAAATATACCAAAATGGAAATCAAAGGAGAGATTAATAAAATTGAAGGTAAAAAAAGATTTAACTAATAAATAAAGCTAAAAATTAGTTTTTTGACAAATAATAAAATAAACAATTGACAAAATTGATTTTATAAAGGGAAAAAACCAAATTACCATTATCAAAAATGAAAAGCATGTATATAAAACCAATGAAGATGAAATTAAAGCAAGTATTACAGGCTACCTTGCCCAACTTCATGCCAAGAAAACTGTTATTTCTAAATAAATATCTATGAAAAATAGGAATTGTCCAGATTATCAGAAGAGCAAATGGAAAATTTTATTTTGGGCAAATAAATTGAACAAACCACAAATGAAGTTTCTAAGGGGTGAAAACAATTGAGTCTGAGATGAATTTACAAGTAAATTCAAACAAACATTTAAAGAACAATACATTTCAATACTATGCAAATTGTTGGGGTCGGGGAGAGGTATGTAAACAAGGAAACCTACTAAGTATATTTTGTGACATAAATTTGAAGAGCAAAAAAAGAAAAAAAATTATATAGACCAATTTCCCTAAGGTATATTGATGCAAAGTTTTTTTTTCCTTTTTTGTTTATTTTTTATTTTTTTATATTTTTTTTTTAATGTTTTACAATCATTTCCTTAAAGTTAAGATTTTATTCCCCCCCACCCTTCCCCCGAGTAACCCCCCTCCCTCCCCATGACAGCATACAATTCTGTTTAGGTTCTACATATACTTTCCTATTGAGCACATTTTCGCTATATTCATGCTATGTAGTCGAACTAAAATAAATGGAAGAAATCATATAACAAAATCAACATATAATACACTGAACCCCACCCACACACAAACATGATCTGCTACATTCTGCAAGTGACTTCCACATTTCTTTCTCTGAGTGTGGAAGGCATTTTGCCTTAGAAGACCGGCATTAGGATTTTTTTTTTTTTCTCAGTAAGTTCTTGTATTATTATAAAGTTCCAAGTCTACCAGAAAAAACTCTCGCACACTGTGGTCGTTGCTGTGCACAAAGTTCTCCTGGTTCTGCTCCTTTCGCTCAGCATCAGATCGTATAAGTCCTTCCAGGCCTCCCTGAAGTCTTCTTGTTCATCATTTCTTATGGCACAATAGTACTCCATTATATTCATATACCATAATTTATTCAGCCATTCCCCAATTGATGGGCATCCCCTTGACTTCCAGTTTTTGGCTACCACAAAGAGTGCTGCTTATAAATATTTTTGTACATGTGGGACCCTTTCCCGTTTTTATAATCTCTTGGGGATACAATCCTAGTAGTGATATTTCTGGGTCAAAGGGTATGCACATTTTTGTAGCCCTTTGGGCATAGTTCCAAACCGTTCTCCAGAAGGGTTTTGATGATCTCACAGCTCCACCAACAATGAATTAGTGTTCCAACTCTCCCACATCCTCTCCAGCATTTATCATTTTCTTGTTCTGTCATGTTTGCCAATCTTACAGGTGTGATGTGGTACCTCAGAGTTGTTTTGATTTGCATCTCTCTAATCAATAGTGATTTAGAGCACTTTTTCATATGATTATAGATATTTTTGATTTCTTCCCCTGAAAATTGCTTGTTCATATCCTTTGACCATTTATCAATTGGGGAATGACTTGGATGTTTTATATATTTGAGTCAGTTCTCTATATATTCTAGAAATGAAGCCTTTATCCCCGAGCTTAGCTGTAAAAATTTTTTCCCAATTTACTACATCCCTCCGAATTTTGGTTGCATTGGGTTTGGTTGTGCAAAAACTTTTCAGTTTAAAGTAATCAAAATTATCCATCTTGCATTTCAAAATGCTTTCTATCGTTTCTTTAGAAAAAAATTCTTCCCCTCTCCATAAATCTGATAAATACACTATACCTTGCTTCTCCAGTTTATTCATGGTATCAATCTTTATACCTAAGTCATGTACCCATTTGGACTTTATTCTTGTGTACGGTGTCAGGCATGGGTCTATGCCTAATTTCCGCCACACAGTTAACCAGTTTTCCCAGCAATTTTTGTCGAACAGTGAGTTCTTATCCCAGAAGCTGGGATCTTTGGGTTTGTCAAACAGGAGGTTGCTATATTCCTTGCCAACTGTGTCTTGAGTGCCAAGCCTATTCCATTTGTCTATCCCTCTGTTTCTTAGCCAATACCAAGTGGTTTTGATAATTGCTCCTTTATAATACAATTTGAGGTCTGGTAGCGCTAGGCCACCTTCCCAAGCATTTCTTTTCATTAGTCCCTTTGATATTCTGGACCTTTTGTTTTTCCAAATGAATTTTGATATTATTTTATCCAGCTCTAGAAAATAATTATCTGATAGTTTAATTGGTATGGCACTAAATAAGTAGATTAATTTAGGTAGAATTGTCATTTTTATTATATTAGCTCGGCCTACCCATGAACAACTGATGTTTTTCCACTTACTTAAATCTGACTTTATTTGTGCAAAAAGTGTCTTGTAATTGTGTTCATATAATCCCTGGGTTTGTTTTGGCAGGTAAACTCCTAAGTATTTTATAGTGTCTACTCTAGCTTTAAATGGGATTTCTCTTTCTATCTCTTGGAGTTGGACTTTGTTGCTATTATATAGGAATGCAGAAGATTTGTGTGGGTTTATTTTGTAACCTGCAACTTTGCCAAAGTTGTTTATTATTTCAAGTAGCTTTTTACTTGAATCTCTGGGATTCTCTAAATATATCATCATATCATCTGCAAAGAGTGATAACTTAGTTTCTTCTTTGGCTATTTTTATTCCTTCAATTTCTTTATCTTGTCTAATTGCTACCGCTAACATTTCTAGTACCATATTGAATAATAATGGTGATAATGGGCATCCTTGTTTCACCCCTGACCTTATTGGAAATGCCTCTAGCTTATCTCCATTGCATATAATGCTTGCTGAAGGTTTTAGGTAGATACTGCTTATTATTTTATGGAAGGTTCCCTTTATTCCTATGTTCTCCAGTGTTTTTAATAGGAATGGGTGTTGTATTTTGTCAAAAGCTTTTTCTGCATCAATTGAGATAATCATGTGGTTTTTGTTGGTTTTGTTGTTGATATGATTGATAATGCTAATAGTTTTCCTAATACTGAACCAGCCCTGCATTCCTGGTATGAAACCTACCTGATCATAATGTATTATTCTCTTGATAAGATGCTGTATTCGTTTTGCTAAAATCTTGTTGAAAATTTTTGCATCTATATTCATTAGAGAAATTGGTCTGTAATTTTCTTTTTCTGTTTTATCTCTTCCTGGCTTGGGTATCAAAACCATATTTGTATCATAGAAAGAATTTGGGAGTACTCCTTCTTCCCCAATTTTCCCAAATAGTCTATATAGTATTGGAATTAACTGTTCTTTAAAGGTTTGATAGAATTCACTTGTGAATCCATCTGGTCCTGGAGATTTTTTCCTAGGGAGTTCATTGATGGCTTGTTCAATTTCTTTTTCTGAGATGGGGTTGTTTAAGTATTCAGTTTCCTCTTCTGTTAATCTGGGCAATTTGTATTTTTTAAAATATTCATCCATCTCATTTAGATTATCGAATTTGTGGGCATAAAGTTGGGCAAAATAATTTCTAATTATTGTTTTAATTTCCTCCTCATTGGAGGTGAGTTCACCCCTTTCATTTTTAATATTAGTAATATGATTTTCTTCTTTCTTTTTTTAAATCAAATTGACCAAAGGTTTATCAATTTTATTAGTTTTTTCATAAAACCAACTATTGGTTTTATTTATTAATTCAATAGTTTTCTTAATTTCAATTTTATTAATCTCTCCTTTGGTTTTCAGTATTTCTAATTTGCTATTTTCTTGGGGATTTTCAATTTGTTCTTTTTCTAGCTTTTTCAGCTGCATACCCAAGTCATTGATCTCCTCTTTCTCTATTTTATTTATATAGGCATTCAAAGATATAAAACTTCCCCTAAGAACTGCTTTTGCAGTATCCCATAAGATTTGGTAGGTTGTCTCATTATTGTCATTCTCTTGAATGAAGTTGTTAATTGTTTCTATGATTTCTTCTTTAACCCATTCCTTCTTTAGGATTAAATTATTTAGTTTCCAACTGATTTTTGCTTTATCTTTCCATGGCCTTTTATTACATATAATTTTTATTGCATTATGATCTGAGAAGGATGCACCGATTATCTCTGCCTTTCTGCACTGGATTTTGAGATTTTTATGTCCTAGTACATGGTCAATTTTTGTAAATGTTCCATGTACTGCTGAGAAAAAGGTATATTCCTTTCTGTTCCCATTCAATTTTCTCCAAAGATCTATCATATCTACCTTATCTAGAGTTCTATTTACCTCCTTAACCTCTTTCTTGTTTATTTTGAGGTTAGATTTATCAAGTTCAGAAAGAGGGAGGTTGAGGTCCCCCACTAGTATAGTTTTGCTGTCAATTTCTTCCTTCAACTCCCTCAATCTCTCCTCTAAGAATCTGGATGCTATACCACTTGGAGCATACATGTTTAGTAATGATATTGCTTCATTGTCTATGGTGCCTTTTAGCAGGATATAGTTTCCATCCTTATCCCTTTTGATTAGATCTATTTCTGCTTTTGCTTTGTCTGAGATTAGGATTGCTACTCCTGCCTTTCTTACATCAGCTGAAGCACAATATATTCTGCTCCATCCTTTAACCTTTATCCTATGTGTATCCCCCCGTTTCAAATGTGTTTCTTGTAAGCAGCATATTGTTGGATTATGGCTTTTAATCCATTCTGCTATCCGTCTCCGTTTTATGGGAGAATTCATTCCATTCACATTCACAGTTATGATTACAATCTGTGTATTTCCCTCCATCTTCTTTCCCACCATTTGTGCTTTTAGCTCTGCTGTCTCCCTTACCCTCCTCACTAGTATTTACTTTTCACCACCTCCTCTTGCCGCCTTCCCCTCTTTCTTTTAGCCCCCCTCCCTTTTACTCCCCTTTACTCTTATTGCTTCTTCCCTCCCTTTTGCCTCCCTCCCCTTTCTTCCCTCTTCCCCTCCCACTGCTTATAGAGCTAGTTAGGATTTTCTACTTAAGTTTATTGATCCGTCCTTTAAACAAATCCGATGAGAGTACCTCTCACACAATGCTCATCTCCCTCCCCTCTTTCCCTCTACTATGATTTTGTACTTCTTCTTGTGATATAATTTGCCATTTCCTGCTTCCTCCTTTTCACACCTCCTATTACACTCCCTTCTCATACTTAAATCACATTTTTTATCATGATATCATTTACTTTATATCCGTTCCCCCTATGCTTATCCCTTTTATATTTCTTAATAGACGCACAGTTCTTGAGATAAACAGATATCATCTTCCCTTATAGGGAGGTGAACAACTTGCCCTCATTGAGTAGCAAGTTGTTTCCCCCACCCCCACTGTTTACCTTTTTATGATTCTCTTGCGACCTGCATTTGAAGATTGAATTGTCTATTAAGTTCTGGTGTTTTGGTCAGGAAACTCTGGAAATCCCTTACTTCGTTGAATGACTTTCTCCTTGCCTGAAATGTTATGCTGAACTTTGCTGGGTAGTTGATCCTTGGTTGCAGTCCCAGCTCTTTTGCCTTACGGAATATTGGGTTCCAATTCTTTCGATCTTTTACTGTAGAAGCTGCAAGGTCCTGTGTAATCCTGATTGTATCCCCTTGATATTTAAATTGTTTCTTTCTGGCTGCTTGTAATATTTTCTCCTTCACTTGATAGCTCTGGAATTTGGCAACTATATTTCTTAGGGTTTTGAGTTTGGGGTCCCTTTCAGGAGGGGAACGGTGGATTCTTTCGATGACTATTTTGCCCTCTGAATCTAGTACTTCTGGGCAGTTTTCCTTGATGATTTCCTGGAAGATATTGTCCAGGCTCTTTTCTCCATCCTGGGTTTCTGGCAGGCCAATAATTCTTAAGTTTTCCCTTCTGGATCTATTTTCCAGGTCAGTTGCTTTTCCAATTAGATATTTTACATTTTCTTCTATCTTTTCATTCTTTAGATTTTGTTTGACTGATTCTTGCTGTCTCATTGAGTCGTTAGTTTCTACTTGCCCAATTCTAATCTTCATCACATTGTTTTCTTCTGTTAACTTTTGTATCTCTTTTTCCATCTGCCCAATTTTTCCTTTTAAGAAGCTATTTTCTCCAGTTAATTTTTGTACTTCCTTTTCCATTTGGCCTTTCAGGAATTTATTTTCTCCAGTTAATTTTTGAACTTCTTTTTCCATTTGTTCAATTTTCCTTTTCAGGGAGATGTTCTCATCAGTGAATTCTTTCTTAATAATTTTAAAATCATTGGCCAGTTTATCTTCTATTTCCTTCTTCAGCTGTTCCAGGAGAGCTGCTTGTACTTGCGAGTAGTTCATGGTCCCTTCTGAAGTTTCAGATGGAAGTACAGTCTCAGCTGTGACCTCTTTGGGGCTTGTGTCTTGGTCCTTATCCCCATAGAAAGATTCTATGGTTCTTTCGGCCCTCTTCTTTTTCCTATTCATGATTTTGATTGAGTGTTGTGGCTTCTGGTTCTTTCAGTCAGAAGCTGGAGAACTTTTTGCTGAGCTGATGTGTGAAAAAGCTAAAAGCAGGTATTTGTTTGGTGTTTCCCTGATCAGCCCTGGGTTTAGCTTGTTAAGTGTGGGGGAGGGGTGCTCTGGTCCCAGGAGATTTCCTTAGCTGAATTGAGGCAAAGGCAAGCTCAGGGGCTGGTAATCCCAGCTGCCCTATTGTCTTTCTGATTCCCCTGGACAGCTGAGGCACGCCTAGATGCTAATGCGTGTTCCCACCCCTCCTGGGGCTCCTCTCCTGGTGCTGACGCTTGCCTGGGTCCTAGTGCGAATTTTCCCTGCCCTGGGTCCTCTGTTCTTCCGGTTTGCCTCTGCCTCCGTATGAGGAATCCCCCTTAGCTATTTTCCTCGTCTCAGGTGTTATGAGACTATTGGTTTCCTTCTTCTAATTCTACTGATCTGGGATTTTTCTGGGGAGATATTTTATGGTTCTTTCACGGTCATCAAGGGGGAAGGAGAGAGCATTAGCTGATTACACCGCCATCCTGGCTCCCAGAAGTTCAAGTAAGTGACTCACCGGAGTTTGATCTTCGGGCTGAAGGTCCCAGGAGCTGCTGCGCTGATATCAGGCGCTCCGAGGCTCTCACTGACTCGGTTGGGCTTGTCTCCCGCCCCGGGTGCCGCTCCTCTGGTTCCGCCCGCCACTCAGGTTTCTCGGATCTCCTCCGCTCCGCTGCACTGGCCGTGCTGCGCTGGCCACGCTGCGCTGTGCGCTGTGGGCTCACCCCCGCGGATCAGATCCTTCCCGTGGACCTTCCAGTCCCACCTGAGCTCCGAATCTGTCACCGTCTGTCTCCCACTCGATTCCGCACCTCCAAAATTTGGTCAGATTCTCCTTTCAGAGGTACCTGGAGAAATTTGTCTCAGAGCTCAGGTGAGTAGCTGCTCTCACTCCTCCATCTTGGCTCCGCCCCCCTAAAAACTGCATTTCAAAAACAAGTAAATTTTAAAAAAAATTAGGGAAATTCCTCAGGGAGAAAAGGAAAATCCCGCCCTTTTTCAAAACCGGCTAGTAGAAGCTATTAAAAGGCATACAAATTTGGATCCTGACTCCATAGAAGGGGCAGCATTCCTTAGCATGTATTTTATTAATCAGTCTGCCCCAGGTATTAGGAGGAAACTGCAGAAACTGGCAATGGGACCCCAAACACCTCAGGCCCAGTTACTGGGGACAGCCTTCGGAGTCTTTAACAACAGAAACCTTGCTGCAGCAGAGGAAAGAGAACGAAGAAGAAGGGCAGGGCCAGGGAGCATGCTCAATTCCTGGCTGCTGCCTTGGCCAGGAAAAGACCCAGGGAGCACCCCTCCAGGGCATCCCCTTGGAGGAAGGCTGGCTACTTGGGCAGTGGGAAAACCTGCTTTCCTTGCCACAGGGAGGGTCACTGGTCCAAGGAGTGCCGCCCCAGAGGGAGCCCCAGGGACCAACACCTGTGGAACCGTGCCCATGTGACCAGGAGGGACACTGGAGGAAAGATTGTCCCTCAGGATGGAAAAGTGGTGGAGCCTCCCCCCAGTACCCTGTCCTCCAGTCTTCTCAAGACTTGGAACAACGGGAAAGCCTGGGTGCTGTCAGTGCTCCCACTTTCTCCACCTCTCTCACCAAACCCTGGGCAAAAACGAAGGCTGAAGGTTAGTTAGGTTACCCACTTTAACATGGCCAAATTCTCTGCTTTAACCAGTCACTCTGGCTCTATCCGTCCCTTGATGCCTTGGGTCATAGGCACTGAAGGGGAAACTAAGGAATATCTCCAGACATACCCCCTCCCCAGCCAGCTCACTCCTTCCTTATGCCCTCCTCTGACCCTGCCCCCTTGTTGGGAAGGGACCTGATGGTGAAATGGGGGAGCCAATTTTCTCTAGTTAAAGCTCCCATCTCCCTTTTGCCTCTGTTCACTATATCTTCCCTGGTTTGCTTGAGAGTGTGGGAGACAGTCAGGCCAAATATTTGGGACGCTGGAATTCCAGAGAGAGCTACTTCTGCCACCCCAGCTGTTGGCAGCTTCTCAGACCCCAAAGTACTCCCCCATTTCAGCCAGTATCTGATTAAGCCTGAGACCTGGGAAGGACTACAACCTTTAACTGAAAAATTCCTTAAGTATAAAATCTTTGTCCCTTATTTATGTCCATGCAACACTGCAATCCTTCCCACAAAAAGACCTAATGCAGAATTTGAATGTACTTTTCCTGGGGAATCAAGTCCACATCAGCTAACACAGTCTTGCCCCAATGCTTTCCAGATAACCCTCCATTATTTGGCCAGGCTTTGGGAAGGGATTTAAGGCACTAGAAACTAGGAGGCAGTAGCTTAATTCATTATGTGCATGATAATCTTATTTGTAGCCCCACCCAGGCAGTTTCTTTGGCTGCTGTCACAGAAGCCCTTAATTTCTTGGGCATTCAAGGCTATAGGGTCTCTTGGAAGAAAGTCCAGATAGCATACCAGTCCATAAAGTATCTGGGCCATGAACCCAAGCCCACCTCTCTCTCCTTAACCTCTGAGAGAAAAAGGACAATCCTGTCTATCTCTGGTCCAGCCACTAAGAAAACAAGTTCGAGTGTTTTTAGGCATGACTGGATTTTGTAGACTCTGGATTCCTAATTTTGGTTTTATTGCTAAACCCCTTTATGACCCTACTCAGGGCATTGACTCAGACCAGGCTAAAGTTTGGAGACCCTGAAAACTAATCTGACCACCACCCCATCACTAGACCTACTCAATCTGGGAAAACCTTTCACTCTGTATGTTGATGAAAGGAGAGGACAGGCTTTGGGAGTCTTAACCCATTCCTTAGGACCTGATCCCAGGCCAGTCAATGCTTTTATTTATTCAAAATATGTTCTCCTTCTTCTACATGCCCATGGAGCAACCTGGAAAGAAAGGGGATATCTGACAGAAAAAAAACTCCTATCAAACATGCCCTATGTTTTGGCTTTGCCACAGTCATCTTTAAATCTCTCCAGAGAAATTATCTTTTGTGCCAGGGAAATTGTCTTTTCTTTATACTCCTTTTGTACCTGTTTGGTGTGTGTTTGCCTAACCTCCTTGCCAGGTTTGTCTTTTCTAGAGTGCAAGCCATCAACTTACAGATGACAGCCTAGGCTACAGTCTGAAACCTAGGTCTCCAGCCCACTGGACCTGGCACCACCCAGGTTCTGAAGTCTGGCACCTTGAACAGTACCCATCAAGGCAGGAACAGCTCTAGGCCCCTTGCCAGCAGGAAGAAGTTTCAGAAACTGAGATCTTCACCCCTTACTCCAAAAGAATTTGGGTTCAATCTGTTTGAGGGGGGAATGATGGGGTTCAGACTCTGGGAACTTTCTTGAGCTCCCCTGGAATCGCCTCACTAAACTGACTTTTCATACTCAAGTTGAGCTCTCCCTGTATCCCTCACAGAATCCGGACTTTCATACTCAAATCTGTGACCATTGTTGGTTATCTCTTGATTGCCCTACCTGCTTCCCACCTAGGCACCCCCTTGTCTGATGTTTGTTGATTACCTCCAGTTGTTTCCAGCCTTTGATCCTCCTTGGAGGCCCTTCCTGAACTTCTTCCCCATCACTCTAGACTACCAGACCACCCCCACCCCCCACCCCCCATCCCTCCTGTACTCTATTCTGTATTTAACTCCCACTTTGCCTCCATGCAGAGCTCAGATGCAGTCCAGCTCAGACTCTGTCTAGCTGGGATTCTATCTGGCCCGCTTGTGAATACAAGGGTTACAAATGCTTAGACTCCTTAAGAGGCAACCCAATTAGGCGAATCCTTAATAAACTTTGTTTTCTTTGGCTTTAAGAAGGCTTGAGTCGAATTCATTCGAGCACGACCCGGACTGTCTGTATTTTGGGGTCCCCTTCACCCCATAGACCTCATCACTTTCACTTCTCTCCACCTTGGAGCAGTTCCAGAGGAGAAAGTAGACTAGAGAGAGAAAAATATTTTACTGTTTAGCTGTGTTGACCTGAAAACTTGATTAAAGAAAAGGCAACAGGCTAAATGCATACATTTTAGGATTTAATTAACTAATCAATTCTCTATTAAAGATAACGGCAACATAATGCATTATGGAGCCAGAAATGTTCTGGCTACCCAGTACAGGAATCTTCTGACTTATATATATTGTGCCATGAGAAAGGAACTCTCTCAGTTGAACAAATCATAAATTCAGTAAGACAAGACCATTAATAGAGCAATGTCAGTTGAACCTTGGGATTCCAGGCTGGGTAAACCTACGTCTGGGTGACATACCACAAGAAAGGGAATCCCACTGATGAGGTGATTGGTGAGGGGTTGGACCCCAAAATAAGGACAGTCCGGGTAGTGCTCGAATGAATTCGACTCAAGTCTTCTTAAAGCCAAAGAAAACAAAGTTTATTAAGGATTCGCCTAATTGGCTTGCCTCTTAAGGAGCCTAAGTATTTGTAACCCTTGTATTCACAAGCGGGCCAGATAGAATCTCAGCTAGACAGAGTCTGAGCTGGATTGAATCTGAGCGCCTTTATGGAGGGAAGGTGGGACTTAAATACAGGAGAGAGTATAGGAGGGATGGGGGGTGGGGATGGTCTGGCAGCCTAGAGTGATGGGGGAAGAAGTTCAGGAAGGGCCTCCAAGGAGGATTCATGGAAATAACTGGAGGCAGTCAACAAACATCAGACTAGGGGGCGCCTAGGTGGCAAACAGGTAGGGCAACAAGAGATAACAGACTATGGTCAGGTTCTGTGGAGAGATACAAGGGGAACTCAGTTTGAGTATGAAAGGTTAGATTCTGTGAGTAGATACAGGGAGAGCTCAATCTGAGTATGAAAAGTCAATTTAAGGAAGGAGATTTCAGGGGACCTCAAGCAAGTTCCCAGAGTCCGAACCACATCACCACCACTAGTGAGTGGCAGGCTCCCTGTCCTAAACAGACATTCAAAATAGCTGACATAGGAAAGGGTAAACAAAATTCAAACAGAAATTACGACCTAAGATGTCTGTATTTTCTTTACCATTAATATGCCATAACATAGTATATGTCTATAGATATTAAGATATGGAAAAAAGTCCCATTATTCAAGATAGTGTCGTAGGTTAAAGAGCGCTTAAGGAATGTTAAGTCAGTCCTGGCTGGCTTTTGATGACATAGGAAGAGGCCTTCTCTGAGTTTGCTTCAGGGAGAACAAAGAGATTATTCCAAGATTTTATATATTTTTTTTTAATTTATTTATTTTAGTTTATTTATTTATTTAATTTTTTTGCATTCATTTTCACAAATTTTTGGGTTCCAAATTTTCTCCCCTTTTCTCCCCTCCCCCCACCCCAATACCCCAAGTAATCTAATTTTCCCTATCTCCAATCTGCCCTCTCTTCTGTCATCTCTCCCTTCTCTTGTCTCCATCTTCTCTTTTCTCCTGTAGGGCCAGATGACTTTCTATTCCTCATTAACTGTATGTCTTCTTTCCTAGTTGCAACAACAATACTAAGCAATTGTTCCTAAAACTTTGAGTTCCAAATTCTCCTCATCCCTCCCTCCCCACCCATTCCCTTTGGGACAGCAGGCAATTCAATATAGGCCATATCTGTGTAGTTTTGCCAATGACCTCCCTGATAGTCGTGTTGTGTAAGACTAACTGGATTACCATCCCTCCTAACCTGCCCCTCATTGTTTCTCTTCTGTCTTTTGATCCTGTCCCTCCCCAAGTGTTGACTTCAAATTGCTCCCTCCTCCCTTTGCCCTCCCTTCCATCATCCCCACCCCCCCCGCAATATCTCTTTCTCCCCGACTTTCTTATACTGTAAGATAGGTTTTCATACCAAAATGAGTGTGCATTTCACTCCTTCGTTTAGTCAAATGTGATGAGGGTAAACTTCTTGTTTTTTGTTTTTTCTCAGCTCTCCTCTTTTTCCCTCCACTAAGAAAAACTCCTACCTGCCTCTTAAATGACATATAGTTACCCCCTTCCCTTTCCCTCCCCCTACATTTCTCTCTCACCATTTACCCTAGTTTCTTTTAAGGTATGGTCCCATCCTATTCAGTTCAATCTGTGCTCTCTATCTCTGTATGTGTGTGCATGTGTGTGTGTGTGCATGCGTGTACATGTGTGTGTGTGGTCCCACCAACTACCCAGATACTGAAAAGTTTTAAGAGTTACAAATATTGTCTTTCCATGTATGAGTGTAAACAGTTCACTTCTGGTAAGTCCCTTAAGACTTCTCTTTGCTGTTTACTTTTTCATGCTTCTTCTCATTCTTGTGTTTAAAGTCAAATTTTCTTTTCACCTCTGGTCTTTTCATCACGAATGCTTGAAAGTCCTCTGTTTCATTGAAAGACCATATTTTCCCTTGAAGTATTGTACTCAGTTTAGCTGGGTAGGTGATTCTTGGTTTCAGTCCTAGTTCCTTTGCCTTCTGGAATATCCTATTCCACGCCCTTCGATCCCTTAATGTAGAAGCTGCTAGATCTTGGGTTATCCTGATTGCATTTCCACAGTACTGGAATTGTTTCTTTCTAGCTGCTTGTAAGATTTTTTCCTTGAGCTGGGAGTTCTGAAATTTGGCCACAATGTTCCTAGGAGTTTCTCTTTTTGGATCTCTTTCAGGTGGTGATAGATGGATTCTTTCAATACTTATTCTGCCCTCTGGTTCTAGAATGTCAGGGCAGTTTTCCTTGAAAATTTCATGGAAGATGTTGTCTAGGCTCTTTTTTTGATCATGAGTTTCAGGTAGTCCCATAATTTTTAAATTGTCTCTCCTGGATCTATTTTCCAGGTCAGTTGTTTTTCCCATGAGATATTTCACATTCTCTTCCGTTTTTTCGTTCTTTTGGTTTTGTTTGGTGATGTCTTGGTTTCTCATAAAGTCATTAGACTCCTTCTGTTCCATTCTAATTTTGAGAGAACTATTAAATTCAGTGAGCTTTTGAGCCTCTTTTTCCATTTGGCTCATTCTGCTTTTGAAAGCATTCTTCTCCTCATTGGCTTTTTGAACCTCCTTTGCCAATTGGGTGAGCCTATTTTTCAAGGTGTTAATTTCCTCAGCATTTTTTTGGGTCTCCTTTAACAAGGTATTGACCTGTTTTTCATACTTTTGTTGCATCTCTGACATTTCTCTTCCCAGTTTTTCCTCCACCTGTCTAACTTGCTTTTCAAAATCCTTTTTGAGCTCTTCCAGGGCCTGAACCCACCCACCACCCCCCTGGGGTGTCTGGGGTACTGAGGCCCCGCCCTCCACATCTTTCCCTGATGGCAAGAATACGTCCTCATCTTCGTCAGATCCAAAGGTTGGGATCATTTGCATTTGTTGGAAAAAACTCTCTAAAGTCTTATTTTTCTTCCCTTTTCTAGGCATTTTCCCAGCCAGTTACTTGACTTCTGAGATTCCTTTCCACCCCCGCCTGGATCCGCCCAGCTAGTGCTTGGCCTCTGAGATTTAAATGGGCTTTCCTCCTGCTGGCTGTCAATCAGTAAGCTTTAGTTCAGGTGCTGGGGTGGGGCCAGGGTCGCCTCCGAGACTCTGATCCCTCGGGGGCTTTATGCAGAGACTTTCAGGAATGGAACGGGTGGGGGCGGGGTGTGGGGCCTGCCTTCCAAACCCTGCTCCCTTGGGGGCTTTAAGCAGAAGCGTTCAGTAACAGAGCGGGGTGGGGGCAGGGCTGTCTCCCAGGCTCAGCTCCGTCAGGTTTTATGCGGGAATCTTCCATAATGAAGATCCTGCCTGCTGCTGGGGGATTCCTGAGTCCCGGTCCGCTGCCGCCTCAGCCACCGCCCACACCTCTGTCTCCGCCGCTTCCTGCCCCAGTCCCTGCCACCGCCGCTTCCTCCCGAGGGGGCCCGAGTCACGGAGACGCCCCACTTCCCCTCTCCTCCAGCACGGCCTTCTTTCTCACTGACCTGTAGCTTCTGTGGGCGGAGGGACTTTTCCGGCTGCCGGAGCTTCCGTCTCTGAAGCCTGCTCGGATCAGCTTCTCTGGGGACTCGGCCAGGGCAGCGCTGGGGGTCGGGTCCACTTTCCGGGGCGCACCGGACCCTGGGGATGGGTCTTCAGGGCTCCCTGGAACGGAAATCTCTTCCACTCTGCTTCTGCACACCTTGTATTGACCCAGAAGTTATGGGGGACTCTTTTTACATTAATTCTATGGGCTTTTGGTTTCGGAACTCGTAAACGTGCATCCTTCTACTCCGCCATCTTGACTCCCCCCCCCCCCCAAGATATTATATTAAACATTATCATCTTGTATGATGGGTAAAGGAAAGGTGAAGGCTGTGGGAGAAGTGTCTGGTCAGAACTAGAAAAAAATAAGGTACCTGTAGTTTTAAAGTGGCTTTAATCAAAGGCCACCAGAGGGAAAGACAAAAAAGTTTAAGCATGTAGAAAGGAAAGAAAAAGAAAGGTATTTTGCTTGGTCTGTTTTTGACCAACTTTTAAAAGTTGCTCAAAAAAATCTTTCCCTATCTGCATTCTAAACTCTGACCAAGTTTTGAATGTGAAAGGAAGGTAAGGAGATGGGTAAATCTTTTTCCCCTCAGGCTGGGGAGGGGCAGGCTGATCAGTGTTTGGACATTTCCTGCCTCACCTAAAGGAGAGGGATGGGATACAATGAAAAGATGAACTCATTCTGGTTGTATTTGGAAATGTAAAAAGTGAAATGTGTCACTTAATTTAATGCTTAAGATCGATCAGAATTTATTAAAAGCAGGAAGAGACTCTGTCAGAAGTTAGTGGAAGATTCGGGAGGAAAAAAAAAATGTCTCAAGCAGGTTACCTAGAGTGGAAAATTGAGTTTTGAATTCAGGTTTAATTACATCTCAAAGCTAAAGTTTGCATAATGAATTGCTTTGGGATTTCAGGGGCCTGCTTAAAATGCATTATAAAAAGCTCATTGTCAGAACTGGAGGAGAAACGTGGCTCTCTTGGTATGTAAATTGATAGGCATTTAACTAACGTAAAGGAGGGCAGTGGTGGTCTGAGTAAGGATTGGGAAAGAGAAAATTTGGAAGGAAAAACAATGGAAAAATTTGGGTGGGACAGCAGTCAGCCCATGTGCCCTTAGGACCAAGGGCTCTTAGCGACTCCCTTCTCCCATCTTCCTTCTACAGATTTAGGAAAGAGTGCCAGGTCAGAAGGTAAGGAGGGAAAATTTGCAGCCTGATCAGAAAAACAATAGATAAAGTTATAGAAAGTTTTATGAAACGTAAAGGTGGGCATTGACTATGGTAAAGGTATGGCTTATTGTGATTTGCAATTATTACTGTTCAATTAATTATGAAGCTGCAGATGTGCTTTGGTTTCACTTCTTTAGATGTTTTTGATTGGGTCAAAGGCAAGGGCTAAAATATTAACTTTGCACATTTTAAACTAACATAATTTCAAACTTTTAAACTTTTTAAAGAAATAGGTTATTCACATTGAACTTAATATATATATATATATATATATATATATATATATATATATATATATATATACATATATATTATATGAACGTAATTAAAGTGTTTACATAGTATTATTTGACATTTACATACATAAGGACTGCATTCTAAGGTAATTATTCCATACCTAACAGGTTTGAAGTGGGTTTTAAATGCCAAAAGTAGTAAGATCAATAATTTCTGGAAATGCAATTGGTATCTGAAGTTATTATTTGTGTTTCTAAATTGTATTTTATTTCTAAAGTTCTCTTTGATGTAGAAACGGTGATAAAGCAATCTTTATATTTGGATTTTATTGTATATGGATTGGGCTTTTTAAAAGATGTGATAGAAATTTGATAATTTGAAAGCTATATTTGGTTATAAATAAGCATAGCAATAATGCTACTGATGCTTGCTATAATGGTAGACTTTCCCTTTAAAATATTGGCTATTATGAAAATGCATATAGTGGTTTAGGGTAACAGTTTCCATGTGTTGGTGATGAGATGAATGAAATGTATTCACCTAATTTGGTAATGGGTTACTTCAAGTTTTAAATACAGAATAAGTTCTATTGTTAGGTTTATCTAAATGTTGTTATATTCGTTAATGGAAGAGGTATATTTAGTAAAGACCCCTCAGGGAGCAGAATGGGTATGTTTAGTGAAAACCTCTCAGGGGCACCTTGTGTCAGTCTGGTCTGTCTCACCCAGGTCTGACAAAACAAGCAATAGAGATTCTGTTGGGTTTTTTTTCTTTCTTAAAATTTTTTTTGTGCAAGAGATAGTCCTTGATAGAGACTGCCTTTACTTACTCCTTTACCTCATTTCCTAGATGTTATGTGATAGTCCTTGAACAGAAGTTGCTCACTTCCTTACCCTCCCTTTTCTAAAAATTACTCTGGTACACTTATTCCTTGTTGCTGGGGTAGAGTTTCCCTGGATAGATTGTATCCTCAGGGCTCAACCACAGGCCTAAGAGGAAGGGGGTTAGGGTGGGGGTATTGTGCCCAGGGTTTTG